>PVJH01001079.1:0-235631 GCA_004026705.1 Nesogale talazaci
AAGTTTCTCCAAGAACCGCAGCACCACATTTACCCTTGAAAAAAATCCTATAGGCATCTTCCAGCATCCTCTCATTTCAGCCCTCTTCTGGACACCCCTGAGTGTCAAACACTGGAGCAGGGGGAAGGGAGAATAGGGGGATGAAGGGAAGTTTAAAATGGCAACAAAAAGATATAAATAAACACTGTTTCACAAAAGCAAAGCTTCTTTTGTTATGATGTGGTAAGCAAATGAGGTCTGTCTTCTTTACTTGTATAAAACTGGATTACAAAAATTGGGAGAAGCAGTAAATTAAATATTTTTAAACTGACATGGAACTGAAGTGAAAGTCTGTTCTTCTGGAATACATGTAACTAGACCTTCAGAAACAAGTGTTTCCCTGGAGCAAGCAAATTAGAATGGATTAGCTGTGTGGAAATAAGATCGGAGCAGACCAAGCAAGATTATGCCTACTAATCTGCAAAGAGATTAGCCTAACATTCTTACTAACTTGGACCCTAGAGATTATCAGTTTCATGCATTATAAAACTAAAATCTAATATAACCCAAACTATTTCATCATTAGCCTGTATGTAGGAGTTCAGCAGCACACTGGTTAAGCTCTCAGCTACAGACTGGAAAGTCAGCTGTTCAAACCCACTCAGCAGCTCCCGAGGAGGCTGCAAGCCTGGCAACCTGACATCCTAGAAAGGCCGAGGGAGCAGTTCTTCTCTGACAGGGAATGGCATCAAGACAAATCAACACCACACCTCCAAACACCACATCAAAAAGCTTCAATTCACAGTCCCTAATTTCTCAGAATGCTACTTCATACTGGTAGATGAATAAACCTCTGAGTTTTTAATATAGAAATCCATTACATAAAAAATATTTGGCAGGCTGAGTCCTGGTGGCATAGTGGTTGTGTGCAGGTGTGCGGCCCACAAGGTTGACGTTTCAAATCTAACAGCAGTTCTCCAGGAGCAAGGCTGAGCTTCCTACTCCCACCAGGGCAGTGATGCCACAAAAACAAACAAACAAAAAATAAAAATATTTGGCAATGTATAGTCAGATCGCCATAATTTGAAAATGAAGTGGAACAGCAGGAGACCATGTGCAGAGCAGCCACCAGAGGTCCACCTCTTACCCCGCTCCTAGGTGTCAGGTGTGCACACTGTGCCACCTCCGCACCCTTACACGCCACCAGGGGCCTCTCCACGCATGCACCGCCACCCCTACCCCCCTTCTCCTGTGGTCAACCCACTGCCTAGAAGTCTCCTTGACCCCCGATATTTCGTTTATTTCATTCCCAATTGTTTCTCCTATCTTCACTACACAGCCAGTAAGTATAACGGCAACCATCTCGAGACAGGGCTACATTTGATAAGCTACATGCACATCACTCATATTCATTCTTTCTCTCTCTCTCTCTCTCTCTCTCTCTCTCTCTCCTACTTCAGAACAGTGGACATAAAATGTGAAGCAGGGCGTCCGTGGAAGTCCTGGGCTCCTTGACAGAAAAGTACCGAGAGCAGAGTTGTTTCAGCACCAAGACCCCTGTAACCCACTGCAGACCCTGCAGTCCCTGGAAGACAAATGACAGATCATATGGACAAAAAGCAGCACATTCCCTACATTGTGTTTCAAATTACAAGGCAAATACACACAAAAGATGACCAAAAGAGGGCTCCTCCCAGCTACCGCCAATGACAGCATCCATATGTTGGGAACCTCTAGTCTCTGATACTAGGATGATGGGACTCAACGGTTAGTGACAGGATCTGTTAGTCCATCTGGACCATAAAACACTGTGTTCAAGCACATGGACGCAAATGTTCAAGAGTGATTCACCACGTAACATTTCACCTGGTTGTTAATTCAGTGTGAAATGTGGCCCTGACATGCCCCTACTATGCACATAAAGGGTGAACACACCTCCCAGGCAAGCCAAGGGTCACCAACGTGTCCTCTTTTTCTCCAGTTCAATGTCCCAGAATCAAAATACCATGGTTACTCCTAGAGAAAGCCCTCGGAGAGAAAGTCAATGTGACAGCCACAGTCACCTACAACTACCCCCACAGTAGTCACTGTCAGCACACACAGAGCCAGGCCCACAAGAGCCAGCCTTCAAGAGCCAGCTCCGAATCTACAGAGCTGGGATCAAGCTACCCTTTGTGGCCGGCCAGTCAGTGTGGCATGGGGGGCAGGCCAGCGGAAGAGGACACAGTGTGCCTCTACGTAGCCTGCAGAGCAGAACTAGCAGAATTGAAAAAAACAACGTGTTTGTTATTAGGTGGAGGATCCCAAACGACGGGGCTCTGTCCCTTTCAATTCACTCACTCTACTATTCAAATGCAAAACAGACAATTCTGAAGTGTGCCGAGTAATAACTGTATCCGCGCTAAGATACAAAGTTAAAAGAGCAACTTACAAAGTGCTCTTTTCCCCACCACTGCTTGGTACTTTCTTTGGAATCACACACCATTTGATGATTTCAGCAATAAAACACATGAATCTATTCCCTAATATCAATAATCAAAAAAAAAATGAGGTTTGTAAAAGAGGCCACAATTATGTGAATTTTCTCTTCTTTAAAGCAAAGATAGATAATGACATTGTGATTATATTTTCTAAACGAGTTCTTATGTGTCAGAGGAGAGGGAGAGAGCGGGCTTTGGGTGAAACAATAGCTGTTTGGGATCTGCTTCATAAACATCCAGAGGGGAGTAGTCTATAAATAAAGCACAGCTGGCCATGAGTTGATTAACTGTGGAGCTGCCTATAGGCATGAGGAGGTACTAGACTGGACTACTACATTCTGTCGTAACTTCTTACTGTGAATTACGTGAAGGCTTACAAGGCAGCTCATCAGTCTTACATTCAATTCATCTGCACTTCGATTCAGCTCCTCCACTGCAATCCCCTCACTGCAGCACCATTTAACCTACCTCCTGCAGTCCTCATTTCACTCCTCCTTCCTCTCCACTTTGGCCTTGATCTTCAATGGTTCATTACTGTAACTAGGATAGGAACCCTAGGGAAGCGGTGGTTGCGCACTGGGCTACTAATTGCAAGGTCGGCAGTTCAAAACTCCCAGGCTTTCAGAGGGAGAAAGAGAAGGCTTTCCTATTCCCATAGGGAGCTACACACCCATTCTGAAAAGCTGCCACAGGGTCAGTCAACATGTGTACGTTGTCACAGACAGGGACAGCATGGGCAGCCAGCTCTGCTCTCAGGTGGCTCACTGTGTGACAGAAGCATCTCCATCAGCCTCTCTAAGATCCGCTGGGTGCATATGCTCATGTCACCCGATGTGTACAATTAGAGGATGTTTACGAAACTTCTAAAGCACATTGTGCGTAATATTTCAGGGAGGGCTCTACAGCCAATGGGGTAATGCTCCCCAAGGAGCGATTTCCTTCATAGCATCCACCGTGAACTCACGCCCAAAATAAAAACTCTAGCGCCACTGCCCTGAGTATTATTTTGGCAACCACAGCTGGATGATAAGATGAAGATGAAAAAATAATAAATAATCATACAAGGGCCCAGTTTCATAGAACACATCTCATTAGTAACCTTTTGGAAACCTCTGGTAATGAAAACCCAGAAGCATAAACAGAAGACCAAGAATTATACTTTGAAATTACTTATCTAATTTATTTTGATTTGAAAATAACTGGAATTTGTTTTTGCTTTGACCTAGCCTGACTGAGGTGGAAAGAGTTATTAGAACATAGAAATCCTGCCTCGCCTTGCAGAGGCTGCTTTGTTTTCCTATTAAAAACGCTTATCAAGATGAACCCTTATTTAAACATCAGGATGTAAAGACAATCCATTCTCTGACTGTTTTGTTTCTCAATTAGAAGAGAGAAACTGTTTCCATAGTAACGCTGAATGTGACTAAATTATGTAACCTGCTAATACCTACAGGAGGGAACACAGATGCCAATGAGCAGGGGAAGCCAGCAGCAGAAGGGACTTTGAGGGCACAGCATCAACCCCCACTCCATGCTCTTGAGGGAGACACACACACACACACACACACACACACACACACCCCTTCAGCAATCCCAAGCTTATCTCTGATGCTGGTTTAAAGGCTGTTGTGAGGCTACTCTCAACAGAGAAAAGAGAGCAGAAAGGGCACATACATGAGTTCTACACCGCTTTACCCTGCCCCTTACAGCTCATCACTCCTTCAGCTAGCAAAATATAATAACTTGTTTCAAAAGATTGAAATTGTGCATCTGGTTTTTGAGATTGCAGAAAGGAAACACAACAGCTACATTTAAAAGTTGCACGCACTAAAGTTTTGTTTCCTGTTACCCTTGTCTGACTTTTCAGGGGGGGAAATCTTCATTTTTCTCTTCAATGTCTGCCATTCTTTATTACTCTTTATGTTCTACAGAAGTTACTATGGGTATTAAGAACAGCAGAAGATTGGCCAATCAATGATGGCAAAAACAATCTAAACTTTTTTCATTCGTTCTCTCACTCACACAGTGCCACTATAAATCCATTTTGTCAATATTTCATGTAGAGTCTTAAGAAATAAGTTCTATCATTATCATTTTAATGGCACAATGGATAAACTGCTTGCTAACCCAATGGAGAATGGCATGGCAGTCTGCTTCTGTAGAGATTTATAGCTTTGAACACACTATTGGGGCGGTTCTCTCTCCTGTAGACTTACTAGGAATCAAACTTAACTTGATCAGAGTGGCATTTATCAGACAAAAAAGTGTAGTATTTAGAAACTTGGATATGGTCAGATAGTAAGTGGGAGAAGCCACGAATGGAATACAGACTCTCTATCCCCACATGGCAAGATTTCTGCAAGCATTTAGTCTTTCTGAATGGGATGTAAGGAGGTTAAGGTTCTAACTCTAGTCAATCCTATACTGGTAATAATGAAGGCCCACTAAATCAAAGTCCTTTCTGCCTCCTGATAACATTCACCTGCACTTGTTACAAGTCTTGGGGTGTCTGTGTGTGTGTGTGTGTGTGTGTGTGTGCAGGGCCTTATTCGGAGTGCTTGAGTCAGGTGTACCTTCTTCGTCCTCACAGTGACAGCCTTGCTCTTCAATACTTTAAAAAGGTCTTTGTGCAGCCTATTTGCCAAATGCCTTACGCTGTGTGAGTTCATGACTGCTGCTTCCACGAGCATTGATTGTAGAGTCAAACAAAATGAAATCCTTAACAACTTCAATCTTTTCTCTATCATGATTTTGTCTATAGGTCCAGTTGCAAGGAATCTTGTTTCCTTTACATTGATTTGTAATTCATACCGAAGGCTGCAATCCTTAATCATCATCAGCAAGTGCTTTAAGCAAGCAAAATTGTGTCATCTCCATGCCACAAGTTTTTAATAAGCCTTCGTCCAATTCTGATGTTGCAGTCTTCCAAATACAGTCCACATTCTCAGATTATTTGTTCACTATATAGATTGAATCTATATGGGAAGAAGAGACAACCCTGGTACACACCTTCCCTTGTTTTAAACCGCCCAGTACTCCAGGTACAGGTCCTTCATGAACACTAAGAAAAATCTGGAATTCCTATTCTTTTCAATGTTATCTTAAGCTTTTTGTGAACCACACAGTCAAAAGACTTTTCAAAGTCATTAAAATACAAGTAAATATCTTTCAGTTATTCTCTGCTTTCACTCAAGATCCATCTGGCATCAGCAATGATATCCGTTGTCCCACATTGTTTTCTGAATCCAACTTGAATTTCTGGCAGTTCCCCAGCAGTGTACTGCTAGAATTATTGTTGCAAGATCCTCTGCAAAATTTTGCTTAATGTGATATTAATGATACCATTCAATAATTTCCATACTTTGGTGGGTCATCCTTCTTTGGAATGGGTACAAATATGGACCTCTTTCAGTTGGTTAGCTAGGTGCCCACATTTCTTGACATAAATGAGCGAGTGATTCCAGTGCTTCATCAGCTTGTGGAAATATTTCAATTTATTTTTTGTCAATTCTGTGACCTTTGTTTTTCATTAATGCCTTCAGTGCACCGTGGACTTCTTCCTTTAGTACCATAGATTCTTGATCATAGCCTCCTCTTGAAGTGGTTCTGGTGTTTTTGGTCTGTGACTGTGTATTTCCTTGCATCATCTTTCGATGCTTCACGCATTGTTCAGATTAGTACCCATGGAATTCTTTACCACTGAATCTTCAGGCTTAGATTTTTTTACTCAGTTCTTTCAGCTTGAAATAATTTTCGGTTTGGGATCTCTAACGCCTGGTCTTTTTACATTTTATGATAACATTTTATCTTCTTTAGCTGCTCTTTAAAATGATCTCTTTAGCTCTTTTCCTTCATCATTTCTTAGATATCCTTTAGTGACGCTCCATTTCAGTGCAAGTTTCAGAGCTTCCTCTGATACCCACTTTCACACTTCCTTTCTTCTTAGTGGTCTTTTGTTTTCCTCGCATCTGAAGTTCTTGACGTCATTACATAGCTAATCAGGTGTGTCCCGCATTAGTGTTCAGTATGCGGGCTCTGTTCTTGAGATGTTCTCCAAAGTCAGGTGGAATATACTCAAGATTGTATTTTGGCTCTTGTGAACTTGCTTTAATTTTCTTCAGCTCCAACCTGAACTTACACATGGGCAACTGGTGGTCTGTTCCACACTCGGCCTCTGGTCTCATTTTGGCTGTTATTACTGAGCTCCTCATTGTCTTTTCCTGTAGATGTGATTAATTTAAGTTCTTTAAGTTCCATCTGGTGAGGTCCATGTGTACAGTCAAGTTTGAATACGGATTAAGCGGTCCACTTCTAATTAGACATTGAAAACTCTGAACAGCAGCCAGACACCAGGAAGCTACTAAATCAATATTTGCTGACTTTAGATCAGTAACCTAATAGCTAAGCAGGTGTTTAATATATAAGACTAATAAAATCAATACTTAAAGTTTAGTAATTTGTATACTTTTATTTACCTCTTTAAATATGTTTAAGAATTTATACCTCTCCATGTTCAAAAAAAGGACCACTGGTAATGCAGTGGGATAAGCACTGCCCACAGCAGCAAGGCTAGTGATTAAAACTCACTTGTTGCTCAATGGGAAGAAGACGAGGTTGTCTTCTCAAGAAAATTTTTAGTCTCAGAAACTATGGAGTAGGTTGGCTCTGTCCTGTAAGGTCACCGCTATGCCTTGTAACCAACCTGATGGCAGTGGAGAGGGTAGTAGGTGGATTCCAAAAATAATTTACTCTAAAAAAATCAAAATATCTCTATAAGGCATTCTCCAAACTCCCAGCCAGTACATTTCAGTAACTGTAAGATGGAGACACTGTCAGGGACCAGGAGAGGCAAAACAACCAAAACGTGGCACCTGAAGTGGATTCTGAAAAAGAATGAAGATGTTGATAAAAAATTACTAAAATACAAATCAAGTCTACAGTTCAGTTATAGCTAATGCACTAACGTGGATTTCTTAGTTTCAACCGATGTATCAGGTTTAAGAATGGGGTTGAAGGTATCCAGAAACTCTCTACACTAACTTTTCAATAAATACTCACTGTATTATTGTCATATATAATAAAGTTTATCTAAACTATCCAACATCTCCATGCAAAAATTTGCCATAGTTTAACCACAGGTTGACATTCATTCGGAGTAAAGCAGAGTGTAGAAGCACTACCTGGCCCTCTGCTTTGAGGGGCCTTTATCGAGTATGTGGGGAAGCTTCATATCTTTCCATTCTAGTTTTCTTTCCTCAGACGAAGCAGACTGGCGAACTCTTCACCATCACACTGATACTGAATAAACAGGCACACTGCAGAAAGGAGCAGAACTGCCCTCAGGGGTTTCTGAGACTGTACATCTAAACAGGAGTAGAAAGTCTCCTTTTTCTTCTGTGGAGTGGCTTGGGTTTCAAACTGTTGACCCTGCAGTTAGTAGCCCAACACATATCCCACTACACAGTACTTCACATTTTAAACCACAGGTAAACTTAAAATAACTAAACAGGTACACATCCTCAGTCTAACACCACATTAATTCTACATGCAACTCCATGGGGACTGTATCACCTGCCCTATTTTCTCTGGTTAGGCGATGCCTTTTGCCTTAAGAAGCTCCATTAGTGTGTGAAAACCTGCTGCCGTTTAGTTGATTCTGACTCACAGGGCCCCTTTAGAAGACAGTAGAGTTTCCAAGTCTTCAGGGGGGCAGATAGCCTCATCTTTCACCCAGGGAGTGGCTAGTGGCTTCAAAGTACTAACCTTTGGATTAGCATCCAAGTATAACTACCATGCCACCAGAGCTTCTTCTTTGCCTGTTGGGTGTGGAGACTCTTCAGAGACTCACCACCCTAACTCTGCTCCCCGCCCGTTCTATATGAGGAGCTGAACAAAAGTTCATCTGTGACATCTTGTCATCTGAAAAACAGTTTTTATCCCAGGTGGCCAGAAGCAATACTGAAATGTGCCCGGTATTTTAGAAACAGCTGCCAGACATCCTGCACACATCTTCTGCTGTTTTACAAAGTTATTTACTTATTCATTTGGCAAATAATTGCATCACCAAGTAGCACATGAATCACACTGGACTTAGATAATAAACAGGATTATAAATTAAAAAATATGAAAACAAATTCCATTGTGATGTCCTGAAACCCCAGAGGGGAATTCATCATAAGCACATCCAATACCCAGGTACTAAATACTGCAATCCAGCCCATCCTTTTTAGACCAGTAGTTCTCAACTTTCCTGATGCTGTGACCCTTTAATACAGTTTCTCATGTTGTGGGTGACCCCCCCGCCCCAATAAAATTATTTTTACTGCTACTTCGTAATGGTAATTTTGCTACTGTTGTGAATCAGGCAAACCCTGTGAAAGGGTCATTTGACCCCCAAAGGATCTTGACCCAGAGGTTGAAAACTGCTGAGAAACCTCATAGTCTTAAGCAATTGTTTTATGAATGAGACTTTAAAATATCCATAGACACAGTATTTGTAATGTCAGCAATTATTTTTTTTTCATTTGTTTTATTATTCTGGTTTCCACTAAGCACGCACATGCGTCTATTACATCACACATCATAGTAATCTTTGTCAGTCACAAGAATGAACAGTCAAACTAAGATATAAAACTCAATTAAGTCGCCCAAAATGCAGAATAAAGGTGAGATAGGGGTGGCACATGGTTTTGTCTGATTACAAGAGAAAAACAGATGGAAAAATTGTAAGAATTCTCTACTTTGTGGTTGCGTAGTTTTCAAGCCCTTAAATATTCTCAATCTCAATTTCCTTATTGATAACATTAGGATAGCCAGTCTATCCAGGGAAATTTTTTTCTGGCTTGTACGTCAAAAAATCTGCCAAATAAAACACTTAATTAAAAAAAAAATTTCAGGGCTGAACCCCAGTGGCGTAAGTGGTTGAGTGTGGGACTGCGGGCTTGGCCGTTCAAATCCAGCAGTGGCTCTCAGGAGCAACACTGGGTAGCGCCCACAACCACCAGAGGCAGTAATGTCCCCCCCCAAAAAAATTTTTTTTCAGCCAAAATTATTTTTTAAATGCAAAAAGAAAAATGGTTAGCCATTGGCAATGTATACATCTTTAAAAATTCATACGTTTATGATATTTGGAAACTGGGTAATGCAGAAAATAACTTTTAGGTAGGTAGAAATGGAGAAGAATTCTTGGGCAAGGTTCCCTTACCTTGGAGACTTGTCGAAGCCACCTTAAATACTCTGTGAAAGTATCAAAACAAATGTAGTAAGTCTGGCTCTGGGGTCCAGAAGAGCTAAATGCTAAACAGTGCTGGTGCTTTTTCACTTCTTCTACCTGTAAAAGCAAAGACAAACAAACAAGTGAATAGGCTAAGTCAATAACGCATTTTGTCATGTAACTGAATCAGTGAGTCTATTCAGATTTGCATCTTTATCACAGGAAGGGTCCCTACAACTTCAAACATCTAGGTTTCTAAGAGTGACCGACCAATGTTAATGACAAAGAAGCCAAAAGGGGCTGTCTTGTTTGTTTGTTTTCTACTAATTTCTCCATCATGAGGGCCTTCCCATCTTCTGGTTCAAACCAGAAATAGAATGGAATGTTTAAAATTCTTTTTTTGTTTGTTTGTTTGCTTAAAATTCTTATGCTTCTACCCTCAGAAAAGAGTTTTCCTATTACGAAAAGTTTTATATCAGGGGAACTTTTGTGCTACTCTAAATGAAAAGCTTTTTAAAGAGAAGTCTTCAAGTATGTGTGTGTGTGTGTGTGTGTGTGTGTGTGTGTGTGTGTGTGTGTGTGTGTGTGTGATCATTCTGAGGAAGAACTCTCCGGAAGTCCTCAATGTAACAATATAATTAAAAGTCCACTCCAGTAAATTCTTTACAAGCAGGGAATTTCTAATAATAGAGCAATTTAAGTATTACTTAAACTTCTATTTTCATTTATCAATATAACCACAAACCAAGTCACAAGTACATACTTTCCAAAAAAAAGAAAATTAAACTTTAAGAACTAGACTGCGATAAACAAGCGGCCATCTAGTTCAGAAGTAACAAAGCCTATATTGAAGAAGCACACCAGCCAGTGTATTGAAGAACAAAAATTTTTATCATTGTGTTTTCACCTTCTCAATATAATTGCTTGAGATAAATGGATACATAAGAAAAGGTGGTGAAGAAAGTTAATGGTGCCTGATTATCAAAAGATAGAGCATCTGGGGTCTTAACCGCTTGAAGGTAAACAAGCTGCTAGCTAGGACAGAAGCAACAAAGCCCACATGGAAGAAGCAAACCAGCCTGTGTGATCATGAGATGCCCAAGGGACCAGGGATCATGCAACAAAGACCAAAAAAATCAAATCATTGTGAATGAGGGGGTGTGTAGATTGGGGACCCAAGACCCATCCCCAGGCAACTGCACATCCCCTCACAGAGGGTCACAGGGCAGAGACAAGGCAGTGAGGGTGCAGTGTAGTAAGGATAAAACATACAACTTTCCTCTAGTTCCAAAATGCTTTTTCCCTGGCCCCAACCCCACCCCCCACTATCATGTTTCCAATTCTACGACACAAATTCAGCTAGACCAGAGGATGTACACTGGTACTGATAGGAACTAGAAACACAGGAAATACAGGACAGATGATCCCTTCAGAACCAGTGCTTGGAGTGGCAATACCAGGAGGGTGGAGTAGAAAGGGTGAACCGATTCCAAGGATCTACATATAACTTCCTCCCTGGGGGATGGACAACAGAAAAGTGAGTGATGGGAGACACTGGACAGTGTAAGACATGATAAAGTAATAATAACATAAATTATCAAGGGTTCATTAAGGAGGAGGGAATGGAGGGGGGAAGAGTGGATATCAAGAAGGTCAAGCAGAAAGCAAATGTTTTGAGAATGATGAGAGCAACAAATGTACAAATGTGCTTGACACAATTAATTGTGATAAAAGTTGTATGAGTCCCCAATTAAAAAAACAAATTCATAATGAATGAATAAATATATTTCAAAAAAATACTAGATTGCTCTCAAATTACAATGTGGTCAAAGTGAAGTACCAATACAAAAATGACAAATTTAAACTATTTATGTCCAGAAGTTTATACAGTGACTACCCACATTTTCTATATATCTCATCCACTTTAGTGGATCCCACTTTTAATGCTTGCTGCCAGCTGGTGGGGGCCTGTAAAAGTATGTGAGTCTAAAGTAATAGAGATCCTTGGGACATGTATCCCCAATTAATCTTATCAGAAACCATTATTACCTCTCAAAAAATTGTTTTTCATTTTACCCAGAATGCCTTCCATTACCCAAAACATTTGGTTTCAATAAGAAATTCAAAGTAGAAAAAAATTGTTCTTAAAATAAAGAAAATTATTAACACACGTCTAAGTAACTTTTGGATAAAAATAGAAATCTACAATCTACGATATGACAAAATAATAATTTATAAATTATCAAGGGTTCAATAAGGAAGGGGCAGCAGGGAGGGATGAGAAAAATGAGGAATTTATACCAAGGGATTAAGTAGAAAGTAAATGTTTTGAGAATGATAACAACAAATGTGCAAATGTACTTGGTATACAATGGATGTATATATGGATTGTGATAAGTTGTATGAGCCCCCAATAAAATGATTTTAAAAATAGAACTCATAATAAAATATTTTTAACTTTTTGAAATAGAACGTATGAAAATAGTACATATGAGAATTTGTACAATGTAATGAAAGTAAATATTTAGAAAGAGATATTCTTAAATATTCATACTAGAAAAGAGGGGAAAAATATTTTGAAGGTAGGTGTGTGTCTCAAGAATTTGGGGGAGGATGTGTGGAGATCAAATCCCAAACAGAATAAATTCAAAGTTGAATGAAGGTAATGACAAAGATAGGAGTATCAATAAACAAAACACAGACAACAAAGAACATTAACAAAGTTCTCTGAACAGAAGTAATAAAATTGGTCTAATTGGCAAGTTTTATCAGGAAAAGACAGAAGAAATATGGATAATTTAATAATACAAAGGAGTGACCATATATAGCAGATAGTTGGCATGTCCTCAGAAAAAAAGATAAGTTTACTAAAATTAAATTAAGCAGATAAAAGGCCTAAACAGTCACACAGCCATTTAAGAAATCAAATGAGTGCTTTAAAATATGCATTCTTAGTAATCAGGTTTATAAAGTTTTACAGGTGCATTTTACAAAGTTTTATGGAACAGATCATCCAAAACTCTGCAAACTCATTCCCAAATATAAAGGAAGAAAGAAGGAAGGAAGGTGAGGGAGGTAACAGGTACAAATTTTGAAGCAAGTATAAATAATATTGTTTTTTAGAATAGAAAATTACAATTCAACTTCAGTCATAAAAGCCTCTGTTAAGCAAAATGTTACATTAAGATTTTAATAGTATTGGGGAAAGTGTATATCAAGGTGAATAATCTAAGGAAAGTTAAGAATAGCTTAACATTTTTTAATGAATAAAATCATTTAGCACATTAAAAAAGGATTCACTATCTGATGTCTGTTACTCGATCCCATCAACAACTTATGATCACACAGGCTGGCAAACTTCTTCCATGTTGCTTCCTTGCTAGATGGCTGCTTGTTTATCCTCAAACCTTTAAGATCTCAGACGCTGTATCTTTTGATAGCTTGGTCCCACACTCTTTCTTCATCACATTTGTGTATGCACCTATTTTATCTTTAGCGATTATGCCAAGAGGGTGAGCATCACAGAATGTCAGGTGGCTAGAACAAAGTATTTTGCATTGAGGGAGGGCATAAGCAGAAGCCTGAAGGTTGTCCACTACACCTCAGTGTATTGTCTTATAAATATATGTACATAGGCCAATACTTCTATTTTTTTTATTTTAGTTTTTTTTTAGGCATCACTGCCCTCTGGTGGTGGGAGTCGGAGGCCCAGCCTTTGCTCCTGTGACCTGGAATTGAACCTCCATCCCAGTGGGCCGCAGTCCCGCGCACAACCACTACGCCACCGGGGCTCAGCCCCAATACTTCTATTTTTATGAATTAAAATAAAAATTAAATTGTTGAGAATAAGGGAGGCTCAGAGCAGAAACCCCAAGCCCATCTGTAAACAATGGGACATCTTCTCACAGAAGGTTCACAAGGAAGGACGAATCAACCAGGGCACAGTATAGCACCGATGAAACAAACAATATTCCTTTGGGTCCTTGAGGCTTCCTCACCCCCACTATCATGATCCCAGTCCTGCCTTCCACTGCAGGCTAGACAGGAACATGTGCACCAGTACAGATGAGAGAGGAAGAGTTCACAAGACACAGAATCCAGCAACAGGAATGGGAGTAGAGATACCAGGAGGGAAAAGGCGAAATAGGGAGATAAGGGGAGGAAGAGGAAAACAATTGCAATGATGGATAAACACATAACCACTTTCTTCCCCCCTCCCCCCCAGGGGGGACAAACAACAGAAATCATGGAGAAAGGGAGACAGCGGTCAGTGAGAGATATGAAAATAATAATTTATAATTTATTAAGCGGCCACAAGGGAGGGGAAAAAGGAGGAGCTGATACTAAGGGCTCAATAAAAAGTAAATATTTAGAAAATAAGGGTAACATATGTACAAATATGTTTGATGCAACTAATTTATGGATTGTTCTAAGAGCTGTAAAAGCCCCCAATAAAGTGATCTTTAAACAACAAAAAAAGAAACCACATCACAAAATTATAAAATAAAAAAACGCATTTGATAATAATCATCATTTATGACAAAAACTCTTGAAAACAAGGGAACAAAGTAATTCCTTAATGTGGCTTAAGGTAACTATCAACTATCTAAGGCAAACAAACACCACTGTTAGTGATGAAATACTCAACCTTACACTGAAGTTCTGGCCATTACAAAAAATATATATATATATATTTTGCATCACTGCCCTCAGGTGGTGGGACTAGGAGGCCCAGCCTGTGCTCTGTGGAGCTGGAATCGAACCTCCATCCCAGCGGGCCGCAGTCCAAAAAGACAAATATTTAAGGAAATTTTTCAGAAGTCATCTAAATATTATATGGTTAGCAACATAACAAACTTAACAGAACATCATACCAAAGGCCTTCAAAAAGTTCATTTAAAATGCATGCTATGAAAATCTATGCATGAATTTCAAATTTTGCACCAACAGAAATCCATATTAATCTGTTATGTCTAAGCAGGATCTAGTTTCAGTACAAGCTAGAGGACATAAGTTTGAAAGTCCCTACCAGAGAAACAGAATTTCTGCTAAAATTAGAGCAAGAGTAAACCTCAAGTTATGGTGAAATTAGGCTCAGTGAATGCACACAGTGCTGCACTCAAATCAGGTGCAAAAAAAGTAAAAACCAAAACAACTTTCAAAGTAAAATGTTTTAATGTGGGATCAAGCATTCTTTGGGAGAATTTTGACAGGAGATGAAATAAGACTTTACTAGTACAATCTTGAAGTCAGAGACAGTGATGGCTATCAAGAAATTAATGTGTTCTAGTTGTTAGATAGCTAGATTTAGGGAAAGGGGGTTGTCCCTTCCATGTCTGCAGAGGCCCCCTATGGGAGGATGGAAGTCTATACAGTCTATCCCCCCATGGGAGGATAAAAGTCTATAAAAATCCCAAACTCCTACTCAAAGTCCCCAAACCAGGTGGGAGGTACAACTGGGTGGGCCAAACTAGGTCCAGGATCTTACCCAAGGGGCATAACCCAGTCAATGGGACCAACTAATACCATCAACCATGCCTTCCCAGTCAAAGGCTTGAAAAATCCCAGGTGTGGGAAGGTTCTTTTTTCTACCCAGCTCCTGGTTAGTGGCAGGTCTGAGAGTGGGGGCATATACACGCTGCCTGGGCATTCCCCCTTCAGGGTCCACTCTGGGCATGCTAGAGGGGATCTCTTCTCTCTCTCTCTCTCTCTCTCTCTCTCTCTCTCTCTTATCCCTGCTGTGTTCACAGCTACTCTGGCCCTTCACTGTCTAAGCTCCCTGCCCCCTATTCCACCTGAGGGTGCCCTTTTCAACAAGGTTGCTGGTGCCCAATTGTGAGTCCCATTGATACTGTAAAACCTGAAACTTTTCCTTTATAAAAACCCAATTGGATTACAAAATGGGCTTCGACGTGAGTTCTATCATCATTCAAAGACAAGAACCAAGGTATTACTCACTCAGGAAACTTTACAGAGTCACTGGAAAGACTGACTGATCAAGAGCAAGGTCATAGCAACAACTTGGGGGGATAATTCAAGGCATTTTGCTTGTTGACTTTCTGGAGGGCCAGAGAACAGTAACACTGGCTTAATAGGAGAGAGTTTTGAGAAAGTTAGTCAAATCTTGAGCAGAAAAACGCCTGAGAAAGCTTTCTTCTCTAACATGACAATGCTCCTGTTCATGACTCTCATCTAACAAGGGCGATTTTGTGTTCCAATGGGAAATCATGAAGCAACCACCTGACACTTCTGATGTGGCTCCTTCTTATTTCTTTGTTTCACAATCTTAAAAGATCTTTAAAGGAAACCGATTTTTTCTTCCATTAATATAGTAAAAAGCACAGTACTGGCATGGTTAAAACCCCAAGACCAATGACAAAAAAACAAAAAACAAAAAAACCCAAGACCTCTCAGTTCTCTAGAGATGGACTCATAAAACATGAAAATTTAGCAAGGTGGCTGGACATAAGACCATTATTCAAAATCACCTGTATTTCTTCACCAAGAGCGAAACCCTCCTGCCTTTTCCGTAGTCAAAGCAAGAAACAGCGCATTTCAAATGTTAGAAATACAGGAAACCTGTGCCTCCATTCGTCTGGGGCTCCTAATAAAGGAAATCCCCACCCCCACCAACCACAAGGACAGACAGTGTAAGAAAGGAATAAATGGTGTGTGAAGTCATTGAGATGGGGGCAATTGAGATGGTTGCCAACACAGCAGAACCTGGCCTATGATGAATGGCATACAATTCCATCATGGGACAGTCAAAATGCTCCCACAAATTACCAAGTGCCTCTTGAGGCTCTAGCAGAGAACTGCTATCCTGGGAAAACCACTTGTTCACCAGGAAATGTGTACACACAGGAATACGTCCAGCAGCCTTATTCATAATAATAAAAAAACTGGAAACAATTCATATCCATCAACAGGAAAATTAGTGAAGAAAGCAGGGAATGTTTACAGAGGGGGACACTGTACAGAAATCGGAACTGTATATAACAACATGGAATCTTATTATGGAGCCTAATACTGACTGGAAATATTTTATCCCAGAAGATAATTTGTATACAGAAATAAGCAAGTCATAGATATGTACTAAATTCTCTTTCAAAGATGGAAGATAAGCATTCATTCTGGGGCAGGGCAACTTCCTAACTCGAGTTAGAGACAATGGCACAGATGTGAAGAAAGCACAGCTAGGAAAATCAGGGAGAGCAACTCAGCTGAGAAGATGACAGCAGTTCATCTTTATGAGGCTTTATAATTTAGCAAACCTTAAAGTTACTACTTAAAATAAGCTAATTTATTGCCTAGACACTTGCAATGCTATATCCTAAAGGAGAAATTTAATATAGCATGGTAATTACAAAATAAAAATCTATCTAGTTAAAAAAAAATTTAGCAACTGCATTTTAAGAGAGCCTTCTTGTTAAAATTTGATTTTAGACTTCTACATTTGAAAACATTAACTAATAACTATGCCCAAGCCATATGTCACATTTGATTACATAGTGATTAGTTAGGCTATGGCCATCACACGCCTCAAATTAATCTCACACAAACACAAACTTCCCATTCTACTCCTTGTACTCCCTGGGTGGGACAGATGGTAAAGTACTCAACTGTTAATCCCACAGAGGGACCCAGGAAGAAAGACTTGTTATGTAGATCAGTGGGCCCCAAAATTCAGTCAAGGGAGAGTCCAGGGCTAGCCCGACACTCTAGGCTTGCCATATTCAACTGGTTGTAGGCAAACATTTGCGAAAGCTTAGATTAGAAAGAGTGAATTATTTTTGCCGAACTCAAGACAACAGGTTTTAAGAGACTGAAGTTTTCAATGGACTCAATTATTTCAAAGGCACAGCCCAAACAGGTTTTACAGGGTTTGCCTGTGAAAAGAGGAAGTTATTAACTTTCAATCCACTCAGTGCTAGACAGCCCATCTGATTGCAGGCTTGGGCACCTAGGGCCTGGGAATCAGGACAAGTCTCCAAGCTCTCAATGAAAATGCTAATTAAATTCGATCTCCTGACCTTATCTGAACATTCCCCAGGCTTTCCCTGCCTGTGTCTCTGTGCATAATAATCTTTCTGACCATCTCCTTCTTGTCTCAAAAGATGACTCACAAGTCAAGCTCAACATAATTGACACCCCCTCCTTTACAAAGTTCCCTGATCCCCTCTACTAAACATACTTTCCCACAGTGTCTTTCTGAATCTCTCTTGAAGCAGATGTAACTGTATCCATCCTCCATCACTTGATACAAAATAATGAGCTAGTCAAGGATAGCACAAGGGTGGTACCTTGCTTGGTATTTCCAGGTTTCACGAACACTGCCCTCCCACGGAAGCTATTTTATTATTAAACAAACAAACAAACAAAAATACCAAACCATACCCACAGCTGCTGGGTCAATTCTGACTCATTGTAACCCTGTCAGACAGAGTGAAATTGTTTCATAGGTTTCCAATGTTGAAATCTTTAGGAAAGCAGATGGCCACACCTTTCTCCGATAGAGTGATGGGAGGGTTTAAACTGCTGACCCTGAGGTGAGCTGCTAAGCTCTCAACCACTGCACCACTGGGGCTCTTTTGGGAATAGGTATCCCCCCAATAAACCCACTGGCTATCTCAAGTCAATATTGATTCAGAAATGACCTCACACAACAGAGTAGAAGAGTTCTATTCGGTTTCCAAAAGTGGAAATCTTTACGGCAGCAGGCAGCCTCATCTCTCTCCCACAGTGTGGCTGCTAGATTCAAACCACTGGCCTGGAGGTTAGCAACACAATGCTTATCAAGAAAGAGTTACATTTAATTTTCCTGGAAAAAAGATCATGATATGCTAGACATGCGCTTTTAGTGATGAGCTGCATTAACAATAATGATGACTAATTTCTTAGTAATCCATCCACAGGGCAAGATATTCAACAGTAAGTATCAGTCAGGGAGTCTCTCATGTTTGGAGAAAAGGTGAGAAGCAATAGTCTCAAAGGGGATGACTTCATAAAACAGGCTTGCAAGTACCTGGCAGCTTTTCTAAGCTTACAGTTTCTCAAGACAAGAATGTCCAATAGAAGAAAAAGGAAAGTTGGCACAGACTATTCACTTACAGGGAAAAACGAGTTTAAACTCGAAAATGAAGGATGATCCCACTGCACAGCAGGTGAGCAATAAAACCATTTATTACCGCACATACATCCGGCCAGACCTTAGTCACACCTAATCCCTTGAACCAGCAAATCAGAGTCATCAGTTTTCAAAGTTTCCCCGAAAAAGCAACAACTGGCTTCTTCCTTTTCCTCTCTCTATGTTCTCCACCTGCCTACTTTCATATGCTCATTCAAGGGGGGAGAAGGGGAGATATTTATGTAACATGTCCCCAATTTCCAACACCCCATTTTCTCATCCAACTCTACCTTCCCGTGAAGTACCGGATGAGCGCCTCATCAGGGAGGACTGACACACAATTAGAGTAAAGCTGCCTCTCCCACCATGAGGGACAAAGGAAGGGATGCGGCATTTTCCCAAGCACTGTGGTTTTATAAAGGACAACAGTGTAAGAGTTAACATGCCCAAAGAAAAGCAACTCGTAAAGGCAGAAATTTCTCTTGGCTAGTTAAATCACATTCCCTCACAAATGAGTAACATTTCAGGGCCCCAAACCTCCCCCT
Source organism: Nesogale talazaci (assembly GCA_004026705.1). Taxonomy (NCBI): domain Eukaryota; kingdom Metazoa; phylum Chordata; class Mammalia; order Afrosoricida; family Tenrecidae; genus Nesogale; species Nesogale talazaci. The sequence continues at coordinate 19,345 of PVJH01001079.1, forward strand.
GCCACCACGTGACTGCTCAAAACAACTAGGCCCCACTGGCCAGCCACCTAACGCAAACGGAGGTCAAGCAAAGTGGTCTCAGAAACTTCAGAACTGCACAAATCTACCCAGTGGGCCTCATGGCTTAATAGTTCCACGACCCCAGGAAGAGGGACCATCACAGCCACTCCTGTCTCCTGTTGGGGCATTTCTGACTTAAAACCTATGGGTAGAGTTGAATAAAACTGTTTCCTAGGGTTTCCAAGGCTGTATATCTGCAACAGCACACTGCCTCTTCTCTCATTCATGGAGTAGCTGGGGGGCTGAGGATGTAAATCTCTGCGGGAGCAAACTTCTACGTCACCCTCCTGAGGAGCAGGTAGTAGAATCCTATCACTGACCCTTCGGTTAGCAGCTCAGTGCTCAACTCAAGAGGGACTGTTGTAACACACAGTTGTTGTAACACACGTGTTGTAACACAAAAAAACGTGCTCAGGATATAAAAACAATGAACGTATCACAGAGCTTAGAATTAGCAATGAAAGTCGGCTCGAATGTGAGCCAATGCCGTGGTTATCTCCCGTACTTACTCACTACTGTAGCACGAGAGCTAGTAAAGACTTATGGATGATGACTAATTTCTTGGTAATCATCTGAAGAGCAAGATCTTCAACAGTAAGTATCCGTCATGGAGTCTCTCATGTTTAGAGAAAAGGTGAGGAGCAATAGTCAGTAACCATCTTCCCATGACCAGACAAGTGGGGCCAAGTAAGGGCCTTCACATGCCAGAAAAGCAACACGTTCAGGCTCAATAGGTCAAGAAGCCAGCAATCTGATTGTTTCAAACTTACTTTTCCACCAATTAGTGGCAGGACGTGCATCTTTCCCGTCATGCTGTCTTTCACAGATGACACTATCAGGCAGGTCCCACACAAGATGACTTGGCGTCTTGTCCATCGATTCACCGGCAACTGCATTTTGCCTTTCCGGACATTGTACATTCCTGAGAGTTGAATCCGCTCCCAGCTGCCAGTGCTGTGAGGTTTTCCTGAAACAAACACAAGCGGACATATTAGTCTTGAAAGAAACTGGCTTTTCTTCTACTCATCTGCATGCTAGATAAATTACTTCAACAAGAGAGAATAATTGTATAGGTAAACCATCTAATACAATTGAGAGAACCCAAGACATGCCATACTGCAAAGCATGGTCAAATCTGTGCACCACTCCTCAAGAGCAGGTTCCCGGCGAGCAAAGACCACAGTTTCTCCTGCAAACCCAGGGGAGACACTGCTGTATTTCTTTCTCTCCAGCTAATTTTCATTATGAATTGAATGGCGATTTACAGAACAAATCAGCTCTCCATTCAATAACTCACACACATTCTGTTGCACAGTTGCAATCCCTACAAGATACTGCACTTATGCCACTTATTCCTTGTTTCCCATTTCCATTTCTCTTCCTTTCCTAATCTTTCTGAACGTTGTCCTTGGTTAAATCTTACCCTTTGACCTCAAATTGTTGATAGTTCTAAAGAATATGTGATTTCCCTAGTGACTGTTCCCCTTATAGACTATTGTTTGGCTGAAAATGGGAGATGAGGTCATGTCCAGACCTGAAAGGGCCATTATTTCAGGGGCTGCACCAGGATCTATCCAACCAGTTAGCATGTTCTCGTTTTATAATTTTGAGTCATGTTTCACATTTCTCACCCATTATATACAGAACCGTCTAATGTGATCCTGTTGGAGCAATTGGTAGTGGTAATTGGGCACCATCTAGTTCTTCCAGTTGAGAAGGTTGATGTAAGCATAGGACTGGTTTCATGCATTTTTTATTTTAATCATTCTTCTTCCATTCTGAACAAGAAAAGACCAATAGTGGCATCTTGGATGGTCCCTTACAGATTTTTACTACTCCAGTGTTACTTATCAAAGTAGAGTGTAAAACACCGTCTTTGTGGACTCTATCATGACAACTGACCTTGATGTCCTCTACCACCCTGGTCCTGAGTCCTCCGAATGCATGACTCGTTCCCTTAGGGTATTTGGTTATATCTGTAATTTTTTTTTCATAACTTTACCCCATGAAAACTCCACTACATTTATAGATATAATTTCAGCATGGGTAAATACATTTGTAGAGATATATCAAGACTACACACAGTCATTACAACTGAATGTAAAGAAAATCAAATTCTTCACAACTCGACCAATAGTAACATCCTGATAAATGGGGGAATGACTGAATTTGAACCTTGCAATTAATAGTGGGTGATAATGAGATGATATCTCATTGTTGTTTTGATTGGCATCTCTCTAATGGCTAATAGGGCTGGAACATTTCTTCATATGGTTTCTGTCCACTTGGTGTCTTCTTTGGTGGTTATTGTTGGTGATCTCTGCCCATTTTCTTTTTAAATCATTTTATTGGGGGCTCATACAGCTCAACACAATCCATCCATCCATCCATTGTGTCAAGCAGCACATTTGTACATTTGTTGCCATCATCATTTTCAAAACACTTTCTTTCTACTTAAGCCCTTGATATCAGCTCTTTCCTCCCCCTCTTTCCCCCCGTTTCTCCCCTCATGAATTCTTGATATTTTATAAATTATTATTATTTGCTCATGCTTTACATTGACTGATGTCTCCCTTCACCCACTTTTCTGTTGTCCATCACCCTAAGACAGAGTTGTAAGTAGATCATTGTGATCGGCTCCCCCTTTTCTCTCTACCTTCCACCCCTGGTATTGCCACTCTCATTATTGTTCCTCAGGGATTTATCTTCTCTGCCCATTCTTAATTAAATTACTGGAATTTTTGTTGTTGAGATGATGACATTTTCTATAAATTTCAGAGATTAATCCCTTGTCTGATAGGTGATGAATAATTTTTTTTTCTAGTCTAGGTTCTCTTTTGGTGAAAAATTTGAATGGATATAAATGACTAACATTAAGAAGGTCCTATTTATCTAGCTTGTCTTCTGCTTTTTGTGTGGAGGGAGGGAAAGGGAGAGAAAAAAAGAGATATTGATTTTTTTTTTTTATTCCTTAATCTGAAAAATCCCCAAAATTTTTCAAGAGGTCTCAATAGTCCTGCAGCCAAGTGTTAAGATCAGTCTGTTCTTGGAAAATACTAAGCATTCAAACTGGAATCAAAGCCGGCCTCTCTTGTTCTAGGGTGTCTTTCAGTACCCTAGTCTGTTCTCCACCAGTGTTCCAAATCAGGCACACCCTCGGGCACTCGGCTAAGAACCAAGGGCTCGGGCGACGGCACTTCATCTGGAGATGGAAGAAGCGATGTACATACACTACACCGGTGTGCCCTTTGTGGCAAGCATCTCATTCCAGCACGAAGGAATGCTAGAACTAACAACCCTCCAGATAGCTCTCAGAAGTTCTCGGTTCTGAAAAGGTGCCATTAGTTTATGTTCTAAAAAACACAACCGTTTCCTGCTAGCGTAAAGCTGGGCTGGTGTTATAAACTGCACTTTAGAAAGGCTACTCTAATCCCTACGGTATAAGGTATTGTTTGCTTGATCCAGGAGGGAATGGAATCAACTGCAGCAAGTAAGTGATGCTGGGATAGACTCCGAATGTGAGTGAGTTACACACACATGCACTCTTTTCTCCCACGGACCATGTCATAGGTAAGATGCTCACTAATCATCTATGCACACTGGCCAGGAGGTGATGGTGGCCTAGAAAAGGCTATCTATGGGGGCATTATCCTCTGCCACAAGGGTCACTGAGTTGACAGTGCATGACAAATGACCAACATCTTCTCATAAACTGATTTGCCACCTAACATTTTTTTTTTTTTTTTTTGCTGAAGTGACCATTTGATGCTTTTTTACAATTCAATTGTTTGAGCTTTCCATATATTCTGCATACAGGTCCTTTGGGCAGATAATGTGGTTCCTAAATAGGTTAGGCCAGACTAGAGCTTGACTTTTCATTTTCCTGACAGTGCTTTGGCAGACAAAAGTCTCCACATCAGTGAAGTCCAAGGCTTTGGCTTTTCTTTCACGCTCAGTGCATCTTACATGCTATTGTGAAATTTCTCTGATTTTCTCCACCTGTCTTCTTGGTGTGCTACAGCTTACATTGTTGCATGCAGTCTGTGATCCACTTTTTAATTTTTTGAAAACAGACAGAAATAAAGGTACAAGCTCAATATTGGGCTTTTTGTTGCTGTATGTATGTTTTTCAAATGTCTTTCTAAACTATTTGAGGGCTGTTATTTAAAAGGTGATCCCTTCTCTGCTGCACTGCCTTGGCAGCTTGACCAAAACTCAACTGACTGTATGCGCGGGAGTCAACTTCCAAACTATGTGTGCTATTCCAGTGATCTGTCTGTCTGGTAAACCAGTATCACAATCTCTTGATTACTGAGCCCTTATAATTGGTCTTAACATGAGGGAGCTGGAGTCTACCTCTATGAATAATGAGAGTTTTCATTCTTCCTTTCCATTCTGGCTGCCTTTTCCTCCTCCTTATTGCAGCTGCTAGAGCTGACACATTTGGCATATCCTCTTGTGCATTTTCACCAGTTCAAACTACTCTATTTCTGTTCTAGATCTTTTTTGACACACTGTTATTTTAGACGCCTAGAATTAAATTCCCAAGGCTTTAAGAAATTTCCAGAGACAAGCAGTCCTCAGGTTACAAATGTGTCTTTAATATTGTAATTTTTAATATTCCATGGGACACAGCATGCCCATCTGCCAGAGGTTTGATGGGAAAATGCTAGCCCACTTTTAGTTTGAATAGTCATCTAATGGCGGTCTCTATAACTGAGCGCATCTGAAGAAACTTGCCTCATTCCAGCAATGTTAACACTAGAGACCCCTTGAGAAACAATATGTCCCAATAATTATATCAAAACTTATCTGACTTCAAAAGTTTTATTTTTTCGCTTCATTCAAAAATATCTTTTATTACTGAAAGCATGTGGTTTCAACAAAAGTTCAAAGCAGAAAATAATTTGGCCTTAAAAGGTTACATCAAATTTGTAGATAAGAAGGAAAGGAAGAGATGCATATAGTTCTTCTTTAGCCTTGAGTCTTTGCAAGAAAATGCTTAGTGATTTAAAAGCAGCATGTGCAAATGAGCCCGAATGCTTCTTAGAGGCAAGGAGGGGAGGCAAGGCCCTCGACAAGATGGACTGATATAGCGGCTGCTGAGATGGCTCCAATACAACAACAAGTCTGCGGACAGCGCAAGACCGGGCGGTGATCTGTCCTGTTGTATCCCAGGGAGCTGTGAGTCGAGACTGATTCTACAGCAGCCAACAGCAGCCCTCAATGAAGTCAGAGATTGTGATTCGAAGAGAAGCACGTGCCCACGTAAAGGAAATGTTTCAACAACAGTCTGCTCTCCCACATTGAGCTTCTTTACTGTCAATTGCCCCTCTGAGGCACTAAGTAGGGGAATGCAGTCTGTGTGACATGCTGACTGTGTTGGTCTAGGCAGGTTGGTTTACTCCTGACTAGAGAGACGGAAGAATCACAGCGCAGAATCACAACTTCCAGAAGGAAAGAAAAGGATGTTACACAAAGTTGCTGCAAGCCAGCGTTTCCACTCTGTCACTGTCGGACATTTTTAACATTCCAGCAACTGAACTTCCAGTCACTCAAAGTCCCTACCTGGGCTGCCCAGCTTGTCTCTGGAGGCACCAGTTACTACGTGGGTGAGCTTGTTCTCCTCTGCTTCCAACCATTCTGTAGCTAGTGTTCTGCCCCACCTCCAACTCTCACTTTCCCCAAAGTCCTACCATTTTTCACTATAATTTTTCAGAACATTATCATAGTAAAACCACCTGCTTTAACTAGACGCTTACTGAGACCACAGAGAACAAGGTGTAAGCTTGATTACTGCCAATTACATGTTCTTGTTTGATACAAGTACTCCCAAGAGTTTATTACAGTTGTGGTTAAAGATATGTCCACACTTTGACATTCTTCCCTTCCAACAGTGGAGTCCAGTCCCACTGTCCTTGTGCAAGAACTCTATTTCATGACTTGCCTCTAAATGATGTTGCAGAAATGACCCCACATGAAACTAGGCCGGAGAAGCATATGGTTGTTTCCTTGCTTTTTCTTGGGGATCATTTGCTTAGGGGAAGCCAGCTCTCCAAAGTCAGGATATTCAGACAACCCTGAGATGAGAAGTGAGACTTCCTGTCATTTGCCAGCAAGGGTCTAAGGTCTGTTGGCGGCAACCATAATGGAAGTCGTCCTCCCCCATCTCCCAACTGCCCCCCAACTTCAGGGCAGCCCTTCCTGGCATCTTGACTTCAAACCCATCCAGAGGTTAAAGCCAGAACCACCCAACTGGGTTCCTACCTTACAGAAACAGTAAGATAAGCAATGTTTGCTATTTTAAACCACAAGCTTGGGGTCAATAACTACTATAAGTTTTATTGTGTTGGCTCCACTAATTTTAGTCATCAATGCTCATGATTAAAAAATAATATTAACTCTCTGCCAAGGAGTCCATTCTGACTAGTGACAGAACTACATAGGGTCTCGGAGACTGTGAATCGTTCCAGGAGCAGGCAGCTTCATCTTTCTCCTGCAGAGTAGCTACTGGGTTTGAACCACAGACTTTGGTTCTGTGATTTCGGTTTGGATTTGGATTTGCAGTCCAACGCTTACTCGGATAAGGCCACCAGGGTTTCTTGAATAACTGGACAGTAAACTTTAATAATTTCTATTCCCTGAGCTTTACCCGAACAGTGGTTAAAGTGCTCAGCTGGTAACTGAAAGATTCAGTCCAGCAGATGCTCTGCAGGAAATGATGTGATGATCTGCTTCTTGGGAGATGACAGCCTTGATAGGGCAGTCCTCCTCTTGTCTATAGAGTCACTATTAGTTAGAATTGACTTGGAGGCAATGGGTTTGGGCTATTTTTCACTATTAATGGTTAATTTTGTTTCACTATAACCATACACGAGAATAAGCACTGCACAGCAAGCAATCCTAACAATCCCCCAAACATTAGAGAGTGCACGCATTCGCAATGAAATTGCAGCCCAAAGCTAAGAAATATGGATCACTACGTAAGAGTGACTAGAGCCCTGGTAGTATAGAGAGTTGGTTACGTGTTGAGTGGCTAATCACAAGGTCAAAACCACCAGCCACTCCATGGGAGAAGGATGAGGGGCTTGTTACTACCATAGTGTTACAGCCTCAGAAACCCACAGGTTAACGTCTACTGTGTCATATAAGGTTGCTGAAAGTAGGAATCAATTCAATGGCAGTGAGTTTGAGTTATACAAAAGCGAATGGAATAATTCAGTCTGCCCTTAAGGTTGGCAGTTCGAATCCATTAGCTACTCTGCAGGAGAAAGAGGTGGCTGGGTACACCCTCAAGACATAACTTTGGAGAGCCTAAAGAGCAGGGGTGATACTGCCCACTGTGGGTGCTGGAAAGAGCTGCAAAAGCAGTTACCCACATTTTGTCCACAATTAAGTCACGGTACAAAAGTGCTTAATTGCCTGGGGGAAGGGGCGGGGCAGAGGGCTAACTTTTCTGGGAACCTATGTTATACAGGATCATTTCAAAGTGAAATCAGCTGACAATGATTCTGTGAAAAAAAAACACTGAAACGCCAATGAAGGTGGAACATGATGGTGGGACAGGAGGGAGATGGAAGGAAATAGAGGAAAGAGCTAGAAGGCAAAGGGCACTTGCAGAGGTCTAAATATAGGTATGTCCATACATTAATACAACTATCTACTATAAGGTGGGAATCAATTTAAGAACATATCTATAGGCAAAATGCTATGTTAGCAAGTGGACCTTGGACCTTCTCCCTGGTGCTCCCTCAATGCAAGAACAGTTTGTTCTATGAATCTGGTATTCCTCGAAACGCACTGGCCCAACACGATCTCTGAAGTAAAATGGGTGCCCAAGCAAATGTGGTGAAGAAAGCTGATGGTGCCCAGCCACCAAAGGATATATCTGGGGTGTTAAAAGCCTGAAGATAAACAGTAGACCATTTACTTGAGAAGAGACCACACCCACACAGAAGAAGCACAACAGGCAGCGTGACCACACGGTGGTGAAAGGTCTAGACAACAGACATCAAATGGGGGGAGGGGACATATCACTGTGTGCACACATCCCCAAGGTGCCCGCCCATTGAAGATGTGGGAGCATGAGCAAGAGTGGTGAAGAAAGCAGATGGTGTCCAGCTATCAAAAGATATAGCAACTGGGGTCTTAAAGGCTTTAGCATAAACAAGCAGCCATCTAGCTCAGGAGCAAAAAAAACCACCATAAAAGAAGCTCACTTGCCTGTGCGATCATGAGGTGCTGAAATAATCAGGTATCAGACATCAAAGAACAAAAATCAAAATCAATGGACCAATTGACTCCCAATACCACTGAAGACAAATGGATACAGAGGCAAACAGAGTAGAAGAAACGATGGTGCCCAGCTACCAAATGATTGAATGTCTGGAGTCTCAAAGACTTGAAGATAATCGAGTCACCATTCAGTGCAGAAACAGCAAAGCCCACATGGTAGAAGCACACCAGCAGGTGTGATCAAGAGAGGCCAAAGGGAGCAGGTATTGAACATCAAAGAGCAAGAATGACAACATCACAAAGGAGGGGGAGAGCAGGGTGGGAACCTAAGGCCCACTGGTGGGTAATTGGTCACCCCTTTACAGGGGAGCCACGGGGAGGAGACAGACCAGTCAAGGAGCAGCCGGGCGGTGATGATGCATACAAGTTTCCTCTAGTTCCTGAAGCCTTCCTCCCCGTCAACCATCATGGTCCCAACTCTACCTTACAAATCCAGGTTGACAGGAGAAGGTACACTGGTGGAGAGGGGAGCTGGAGATATGGGGAAACCAGGATGGATGAGCCCCTTCGGGCCAGTGGTTAGATTGGAGCTGCTGGAGGGGTGGAGAGAAGGTGGGGTAGAGAGACGGAACCAACTGCAAGGATATACACAAAAGCTCCTATTTGAAGGCTGGGCATCAGGGGAGTGGGTTTGGGGAGAGGTCGGACAGTGTAAGATATGACAGAACAATAACAATGTATAAAGTATTGAGGGTTGATGGGAAGGAGAGAGCATGGGAAGAGGGGATGGGGTGGAAAAGCCGATAGTAGGGGCTCAAGGGAAAAGGTGGATGACTGGAGAATTATAATAGCAGTGGACATGTGAAGGTGCCTGGCACGGTATGTTTATTTATGTATTGTGAAAAATGATGTACGAGTCCCCAAGAAAATGATTTAATTTAAAAAAGTTTTTAAATAAATAAAGTGGAATCAGCTAGAAGGCAGTGGGTTTGGTGTTTGGCGTTGGAGTTGATAGTGGCTAGGAATGAGTAGAAACCATCAGCTCCTATTGCTCCATCTCTCCCTCCAGCTCCCTCCGACTGAGGGTCTTTCATAGCATATGGGAGGCAGGGGGGTTCTCAAGGTGATCCTGACCCACAGAGGCCCTGTGACACAGAGGCAGGTCCCCATTCGGTCTCATTATGGAGCAGAGTGCCTTCTCTCCTAGGGATCAGGAGCCAATGTCCAACCAGGGCTTCCCCAGGGCTCCTTTCTCATCATAGATAAGACTTTGAAACTTTCTTGGCCCCTCCGCCACTGAAAGACCGCCTCATGTCACGTGCTGAAGGTCTTTTCAAGAGCCCAAGCTGGGACTTAAGGCTCACAGAGGCCTGGGCCAGAGTTGGCATTTGGGAAGTTGGTCTCTGAGCTGAAGGGGACCCCAGATCTGAAGGGGTGCTGGCAGCAGCTTTAAAACAAATTTTAAACCAGTTACATTTTAGCTAATGGAAATGACAGCCAGCTGCTAAATAGATTTGGGAAGGGTCAATTTATGTGTCAGATCACATATGCACAGCCAACAGGTAAATCTGGCTTCTTACTGACAGTTTACACAGTGTGCTGGGTTTATTTCTATCTCCTAAACTGCTGTCAACTACTTCCCTGACAAATATCATATCCTGTGCCTGTCTCTAGTCTGTAAGTTCTTGCAGGCCACTGCAGTTTGTAAACCCTATTATAATAGCCATTAAACAGAGCCTGGAGAGGAGAGCTCATCCTTCATGTCCTTGAAGATCATGTCAACACAGGGCTGCTGTGTCATTTATGTACCCACTTCCTTATTGTTGGATGACTCTTTCCAATTCTGTAATCTACGAATTGCTAGGAAAAATAATATGGTGATGTTCTGTTGTTATTTTAAAGACTCCCGCTTCCTCTTTGATGTTTTTCCTCAAATGCACTCCTATCAAGATAATTCCAACTCATGGATACATGACAGCCAGAGAAGAACTGCCCCTTGTGAGTTTCTGAAATGCTAACTATTGACTGGATCAGAAAGCTTCATCTCTGTCCCTTGAAGCTGCTGGTGGTTTTTGAACTGCTGACACTGTGGCAGGTTGGAGGCTAACAGTCCAAGGTGCAACCCACTACACCACTGTGCCAGATGCCCTCAATTCACCCACTCAGAAAGAGTATCGCAGGCTTTCTCTCCTGGATAGTCTACTCACAGCGCTGAGCGACCTTGCCAAAGACCATGCTGCTCTGGAGAGGAGGAGGAGCTGCCTCCTCGTTCATTGGAGAGAACCCTCCTCATCTTCCCTTAAAGCAGTGGTTCTCGACCTGTGGGTCTCAACCTCATTTGTGGGTCGAACAATCCTTTCACAGGACCATTCAATTGATAACAGCAAAATGACAGTTATGAGGTAGCAACAAAAATAAGTTTATGGCTGGGAGGGGTCAGGACAACATGAGGAACTGTATTAAAGGATGGAGGCATTTAGGAAGGCTGAGAACCACTGCCTTAAAGTTAGTGGGCACCTTGGCTAAGACCTATAGTTGTGGCTGCAGAGGACACATGAAATAAAAAATAGGTCAAAGAGAACCACGGCAACCAACTGTATATTCACATTATTTTTTTAAGCATTTTATTGGGGACACATACAACTCTTATCACAAGCCATACAAAAGTCCATTGTGTCAAGGCACATTTGTACATTTGTTGCCATCATCATTGTCAAAACATTTGCTTTCTACTTGGGCCCTTGGTATTAGCTCATTTTTCCACTCCCTCCCTGTTTTTCCCCCCTCTCTCATGAACCCTTGATAATTTATAAATTGTTATTTTGCCATATCTTACACTGTTTGACATCTCCCGTCACCCACTTTTCTGTTGTCCTTCTCCCAGAAAAGAGGTTATATGTAGATCCTTTTCATTGGTTCCCCCTTTCTACCACTCACCCTCCTGTATCGCCACTGCTCCTGAAGGGTAGCTGTTCTGGACCCCCTGTGCTTCCAGTTCCTATCTTTACCAGTGTACAACCTCTGGATTTATAAGGTAGAACTGGGATCATGTTAGTGGTGGGAAGGAAGCATTGAAGAACTAGAGTAAAATTGTATGTTTCATTGGTGCTATACTGCATCCTAACTGGCTAGTCTCCTCCCCGAGATACTTCTGTAAGAGAATGTCCAGTTGCCTACAGATGGGCTTTGGGTCCCCAATCTGCATCAGGCATCAAAGAACAGAACATCTTATCATTGTTTGCTCACCTTCCTGATACAATCACTGTAGACAAAGGGGTGCACAAGCAAAAGTGTGAAGAAAGCTCATGGTGCCTGGCTATCAAAAGATAGGGGTCTTAAAGGCCTTAAGGTAAACAAATGACTATCTAGCTCAGAAACAACAAAGCGCATATGAAAGGACGCAAGCCTGTGTGATGACAAGGTGTCAAAGGGATCAGGGATCAGGCATCAAAGAACAAAAAAATCGTATCATGTCATTGTGAATGATGAGGAGTGTAAATTGTCAAGTACCTAAAAATGTATTACGTGGTTTGGAAGAGGCAGGCTAGATGTCTACAGATCCCATTTCATCTTCTGAACACACCCATATTTCTCACTCTCTCCTGGGATTCATCTAGAAGCCAACAAAATGTAAGCACAAATACAGGCACCAATTTCAGCTCTTGCTATAAAACAGCTCCTCACCCCCACCCCCTGCTCCCCAGCCAGCTAGTTTAATGAAGAGAATCCAGGGGAGACTTCTGCCAAGGCACCAGGAGGAACAGTTGTCAGCAACGGTGGAAAACACTTGTATTCCATGAAAATACAGAAGTGTGTGCCCCTTTGCTGTAGTCGTTAACATTTTCCTAATATGGTGGTATTCAGGTGAAAACCCCACCTTAATTGGATGGGAACTAAACTACCACCACAACTAGTGCAAGCCTCAGACTGGGAACAGGCATCACAAGGAGGGTTCCCTACTTCCCCTCTTGCTCCAATGCTCAGGGAATGAGCAGCTGTCAGAGGACACACAGGGTGTGGTCAGGGCAGCCAGTTCCTCAGGAGCAGAGAGGGTGGCTTAGAATGTAGCAGATGGCGGTCTTCACTGAGACTGCCTGAGGATTGTTAAGGTGTTGATATCTGATGTAAACCAGTCAACTGTCCTTGGTTTGGTGACAATTCTTCTTAATGCAACAATGATATATTTATGATATCACATTTGTTCAGAATTGTTGCTGTGTATTTTCAACACGAAGCAGGAAGGTATCTTTACAATGAAACTGTCTTCGAGTCTCCTCAGCAGAGTTCTAAAGGTTCTAAAGACTGCTTGGTGCAAGACAGCATAATTACTTTCTAAAGCTGAAGGCAAACATCCCAGAAGACAAACGTAACAAACACATCTCTAAGCCGGAAATTCAAACTACCAAAGGCACCTAAGGCACCCACCTGGTGACTCATCCAAGGCAGGGTGAAAGGCTGGGCATCAGTCCAGAACTCAGTGTATTTGTAGGCCAGGCAGTGTTAACACTTCTCAATGCATGAAACAAAACTCAGTGTTTATTTAACTGTCTTCAAGAGACACTCTTAACACTCAAAAGGGGCATAAAATTCCATGATGATTAATCCTGCAGACTATCATATTGTCTGAACAATTTCACCTATTTTTTGCTACCTATTCACAATTCCAAATGCAAGGCTAGCATGCATCTGCTAAGTAAACAAACCAACTTAATGGAGAACTGGAAAGTGAACATGGGCAACAAAGAGTCCTGTATTACTGGGAAAACCCTAAACCCATCCATTAAGCATACTCATGTATTAACCTCAACCCGCAATCAGTTGTAAAACATGCTGAGAAACATTGTTGCTAGTAGTTACAATACAGGAGGATTGATAATGTATTTGTTGAATCACTTCCATGTGTAGGGTCATCTCTATAAATCTGGAAAAAACCATAATTCATACATTAATCTTATACACAACTATAGCATTTTATTATGAAGGGCAGTGGGGGTAACTTTATTCATAAAAAATATTTGAGACTAAAAGATGACAACTTGGGGGTAAATAATATACTGACTTAAACTAATTCCTGATAAACTGAGCATTAGTCTTAAGGTTTTATTTCTTGGATTTCCTCAAATAGCTCGGGATTCTCTTTATCTTATCTACTACAGACATTTCAGCTCACATAATCCCAAACAAATTTATAGGGAAAGTAAAGCCATACTTAAGAGCCTTGGAGTTGAAGACTATAAGCTCACATTAAGATCTGAGTGCAAAGTTGTTTGGATAAATAGGAAATTAAGGATTTCAAGACAGATGTCAAGCTAATCCTCAAAGATATCATTTCGACATTGTAAACAACACTTAGATAGCTCTGCTCCAGACAAGTTGCATACATACAACACACTAGACATTTCTTATCATCTGTGTATTTTCCTCCAAAATGGCTTGCCTTGTAAAGAAATATTATATATCATTCAGAAAAAGTCTTCTAAAATACAGCACCAACACAAGCAGAAAATAGAACCAGCTACCCAAATAACAAACTTTTCCATAAGCATAAGCCTTATTCATCAGTTCCACTGCTATACTTCTGAAGAGACTTCTAAAGAGACTGGGAAAGGAGGAGAGGAAAAGAATGCTGGGAAGAATTAACAATGAAGGCTCTTCATTATTTCTAAATCTGTCAATCAGACCCTTTTGAAAATCACTAGAAGAAATTAGTCTGTAAAATGAAAGCAAGCTAAAAGAATCTTACTGGTTTTCCTGATAGACAAAAGCTTACTTTATCAATAATCCTTTACTCTTCTCTGTATGCACAAATACATTCAAGATAGAAGATCTTTCCTGAAACAACCTCTTTGGAAATGCCTGGCATATAGGTACCCAAACTTTTTTGGTCTACATCCCCTTTTCAAAAGAGAAAAAAACAACTACTCAGTGCCTCTCTGCAATTAAAAGTGTTTGAACCCCTTGGAAGTTTCACATAAAGGCAAGACTAGAATAAAAACATTAAGGAAAATCCTTGGGTATGAAGTCCTTTGTTTTGTGTTCTGAAAGACAGATGAAGAGAAGTTGAGGGGCAGAAGGAAAACCAGTTTGTTTACAACTTAGGGTACTCTAACAGAAACAGAACTACCAGATTTCTATGAAAAAGTTAAAACATTTTAAAGCATTTAAATCATTTATGGAGTATACAGAAGTGAAGAACTTGAAATCCTTAATTCCCTGTAGTCTGAAACTATATATGTATATAAAAAGGCAGCACTGACTATCCTCATGGGTGAGAGATAGAAATCAGATAGAAATCACCATACCTGGGGCATTAGCATGAAACACCTCCAGGATCTTGAGATCTTTAAGGATCTTTAAGATTCCTTAAATCGGGCACAACAAGGTGAAATCATAAGGGAATGATATGTATAAGAGAGTATGTTAAAATTAAAAACATCTGCCCTGAACATTTCACCATGACGGGTGAAAAAAGCAAGCCATATAATAGAAAATTATCTATAACATCTGTAATTAGCAAAGGACTCATGTCTATACGATATCAAGAAAATCCTCACAACTGTTCAAAAAGAGAAAGGCAATTATATTTTTAAAAAATGAGCAAAAGAACCAAATAGGCTATTTTACACCTACATCCAGCAAGTCAATAAACATATGAAAAGTGTTCAACCTTAGTTCAGAGAAAACCCAAACTAAACTCAGTGCCACTGAGTCAATGCCATCTCAGGGAAAGACAAATAAAATCACATCATTATACTACATAAGAACGGTTAGATTTATAATTGATAGGACAACCAGTTGCCGGCCAGGATGTGTGGAGCAAGATAAACTCTCAAATATTTCTAATAGAAAGAAAAAATTAAAACAACCTCTCTGAAACTGCCTGGCATATAGTTACCCAAACTTTTTTGGCCTTTTCAAAAGTAAGAAAAAAAAATAGTGCTTTTCTGCAATTAAAAACATTTGAACCCTGTGGTAAGTTCCACTACTCTCCCGAGTGGGCAGTAGTACCCACTTTGGGGAACACTGCTCTGACAAGACCTGCCAGTTAAATATGTGAACACACTAAAGAAAATTAATAGCTGTCAAGCCAACTGTGACTCCTTATGTGTCAAACTCTAACTATCCACAAGGTTTCAATAGCTGAGTTGTGGGACGATCACTAAGCTTCTCTTCTGAGGTATCTCTGGGTAGATTTGAACTGTCAATCTTCTGGTTAGAAAGGAAATTGCTTAACCATCTGTATCACTCCAATCCAAAATACCCAAAAAAAACCCACCACTGCCACTGAGTGAATTTCAACTCAAAGTGACCTAATACAGGATTTCTGAGACTAGAATCTTTCCAGGAACTGATGGCCTCCTCTTTCTCCGTTGGGGAAGCTGGTGGATTTTAGCTACCAACTTTGTCATTAGCAGCATAACATCTAAACCAATGTTCCTTAACTCCTACTAAATACTAAATCCTAATTAGGAGGCTAGAAATAAAATTATTTTAATCCAGCTGCATTTTCAAAATTTGTATTTTAGGCTGAGCCCGGGTGGCGTAAGTGGTTGAGTGCGGGACGGTGGCCCGCGGACTTGGCGGTTCAAATCGAGCGGCAGCTCTCAGGAGCAGCACTGGGTAGGTCCCACGACCACCAGAGGCAGTGATGTACCCCTGCCCCCCCCCCCAAAAAAAAATTGCGTTTTAATTCTAAATCTCTCTGCTAGCCATCTGGTGGTCTTAAAAAAACAAGCAAAAATAAATAAATAAAAACTTTAAAGCTCACTGCCACAGAGTTGACTCCAACTCATACAGAGATACCCCGTAGGACATCGCAGGATTGCATCTATGAGCTTCTGAAACTGAAAATCTTCAAGGGAGCAGAAAGCCTCATCTTTTTCCCACTCAGTAGCTTGGAGCTTTCAACTGCCAACCCTGTGGTTATCCATGTAACATGTACTCACTATACCACCAGTGCTCCTTATATGGTCTTCGAGAGCAACAAAACCAGTGGCTTCAGTGTTGACAATAATTTCAACCATCCCCACTTGCTCAGGCTCCATGTTCTGCTCTTTGCCTCCCTTGTATCCTCCTGTGAGGTCCAGAGCCTGAGTCCCCCTCCCCCCTGTTTTTGCATTCTTGGCTGATTCCACTTTTGCCCTCAGTTCAGAAAGTTCTTCTCTTACCTTTCATTGCTCTGGACCACTCTGCCCCTCGCCAGCTGGGAGAAGGGAAAACTCACATCCCCTGCTGAATCTCCCCCTTTTTCTTTGTCCCTGGGTGCAAGCAAACATTCTGTTGGTGTGCAGGAGGGCCAAAAAAATTATGAATAAGTTAAAGGTGAGGTAAGTAAGGTCAAGGAAGGCTGTCCTCTCTATATTGCACAACACTTACAGCACTGAGTATGTGTTTGTTTTTTTGTTTTTTAAGAGAGATGACCAGACAGACGAATGGAGATCAGTGTGATCACCTGAGGACAGCACGGAAGCAGCAGGTGCTTGGGGTTGGGAAACCATGTGGTTGCCATTCCACCTGGTACAGGCCAGGCTACAGGTTAGCCAAGACTCTTAAATCACATTCCTTTTGCTGCCACCCCTTGATTTAAAGATGGATGCTACGAAGGAGCTCAGAGCACCTTCTTGCTTGGCAATTCTGTCTGGACACATCCATCCCTGGTGACAGGTCACAGTGAAGAAATGGGCTTTTCCATGGCACCCAGTTCTCTTCCTAACCACCTCTGGAGTGTCCCAGCCAGCACTCTCCAGCCTCTCCACCCATTAATAAATGAATGCTCAGTGACATAAACCAGGCAGCATTTATGAAATACAACGTGATGTTTATGACCTATCTCCTTGTCCACGTCTGTAACAGCTCATTTACCACACCTCTGGGCCTTCCCTTTCTCCTTGGGAGGCAAACTCCCAAGATCAAGATCAAGGCTGCTTTCCTGGACATCCTCCCGGTTGGGAGGCTCCACTCAGCAGTGCATTCCATGCAAAAAAAGAGAACAGAAAATTCACGGACGTCTGATCTGCTCCTTATTAAGTCTATGAAAACATTTTGGCTTGGGAAGAGTCTGGACTCCGGATCTAATTGCAAAACTACAATATGCCAAGTTTATGAGTTCTGTATTGTTTCACTTTTTTTTTTAATGTCCACATGCTACAGATGTATAAATGAGAATGGCCAGGTAGGTTTCAAGTGGGCACAGGAACATCCGCTTTCTCATAACTGGAGCTGTGGATGGGGGTGGGGGGTGCTTTCTGGCTATGATCGGGGCTGACATGACCACCACGTCACACACAGACCACCCTTATAGTTCAACCAGTGTCCACAGAAGAGAATGAAAACCAGCCCTAGGAAACAAGCGAGCATAAAGACTGCAGAGAGAAAAGACTCATTTTTGCATGTGCTTTCACTGGAGTGGTCAAAGCCAAAACAATAAACTGTCATAATGTAAATCCTTTGACGGTGTAACTCTTTGAAATACAGCCTAAAAATGCCTAAAGATGTATGCTGGTCATTAGCAGGTCACAAAAGACAGAAACAAACACCACATCTATGTGCACATGTATTTTTAATACCAAGCCTATATTACTAACTTATAACTGTACTTAATTATAACCCAAGTGATTTTTCTGAATATGTATTCTCACTAAATAATTTTTAAAGGTTCTTTCAAAGGGCCTTCCTTCATGATGATTAAATAGGATCTACTTTTACACACACACAAAAAAAGGCAAACAAATCCCAAGGAAGATGTCTATGAATCAAACACCACCTATCAGCTGTCTCTAAGCTTATATTTTTCCTACATAAACTCTGTCAGTATTGTATAAGACTAGGAATAGCAAGAAGGAACAAATGAAAGATGCCTGAGGGGCCAGAGTTCAAAGCTCACAGCAATACCCTTTCCCAGATATTCTGAAACATACTAATACCAGCCCTGGAGGGAGCTAGTAAGGTGGAACTTCCAGAGTTCTGTGCTAGACCCAGGGGCATAGGTCTCACCCAAGAACTAGTTGAAAAGGCAGTCTGAAGGGTTCCTCAGACCACCCAAATCTAGAACTCTGCCTTCTGGACCCACCGTGTGTGTTGTTAATAATTTCTCCAAATGTTTCCAACCTAAGGATTAAAGCACTGCTGTTAGAAAGACATGAGTACCTGATGTAAAGACCTGGACTCAGAACAGAGCATCGGTCATTTTCTCTCAATCGGATATCAAATGTCTATTCTTTTATTTTTACAGCATCAACTGAGTGCTAGGGTCAAACAGTCCAACCTGCCTTCGGGTCAACTCCTCAGTGAAACTGTGATCAAAATAAGCTGGAAAGTCAGGCACGGATAGATGAACTGTCATCTCAGGATTTAAGAACTTTACTTCATCAAGTCACAGGCAAGTCCCATCCCAAGGGAAGTTTCTCCTGCAATTCTTCAGATTCCTGCCCCTGATAGGCTGAAGACTGCTATCATTTGGCTGAGATACTCAGAGATCATAATGGCCATCTTATAAACAGACACTGAAATCAGTCACCATCCAGCTACTATAAACTGGTTTCATAATGAAATAAAACAATGAGTTGCCACTTTGCGTATTCTCTCATTTCCCTCAAGACTTTGTCCAAACCTTGGCATGGCCAGCTCAGGCCATGTGACACTGTAACCTGCCCAACCCTCTGCCTGCTTGCCTTAGTTTTTTGTTATCCATAACACTGATTGTCTAACATGTAACTAATGATTTGTGTTTCATGCTTACTAGTTATTATCTTTTCCCCCCACATTGGGACATAAGCTCAAAGGGTCTCTAATTTTTATTTCATTCAAGAACAGTACCTGCCATCAGGCTAGAGAAAATTTTAGAAAAACTCTAAATTCACTGCCATCAAGTTGATATTGACTCTTAGCAGCCCTGTAAGATGGGGTAGAATTGACCCTTTGAGATTCCGAGACTGTCACTAGCAGAAAGCCCTGTCTTTTTCTCAAACAGAATGAACAACTCAGCAATATTTAAGATATGCTTTATGAGGACATACACACACATACAGTGTTGGCTTTTTAAAGAATCATTTAATCTTATGCAAACAGGTTGGATTTTATTTATTAGCACCCTTGAGAGTGACTGTGGACTTCAGGGAAATGAAGGGGTGAAGATTCAAGTCCCTGATTTGCTCCTGCAAACAGGGGCCTCTCCTGACTGTCTCATCAAGCTGTCACTCAGAGTCTATCCACAGAACCTTGAGAAAGAGCCATTTGAGTTTGGATTACAAAAGAAATGGAAAATAGAATCTCTCTCCTCCAGCAATTAACCATCTAGATGACAATCTGCAATCCATAAACAAAATGCTAATCAACAGCTTTCTGAACCACTGCAAATTCCTAACAAATTCATTTCCATCTTCCAGCAGATGGCTAACCAAAACAAGGCTTTTATTGGTATTTTTCATCAAGTTTCCACAATAAATAATCACACTCAAAGATTTTCTCTGTCTTCGCCTATGTAGCCCCTGGAACATTCTATCCAAAGGCACCTGATGACACTCCCGGAAAGCGTTGACCTTCTTTCTCTGCTCTGACAACCTTCAACTCTTCCCTATTTCAAACATTCAAATATTTCCATCTGTAAAGTTCAGCCAAGTTCACAAATGATCTGGCAAAACAACAAAATACAAAAAGCCCCAGGACCTTGGCAAGGAAAGGGATGAAGGTTAAAGCTATATATTGAGTGATTCCTTCCTTCCTTCCCAACTCAGTTCAAAGTCTTTCTTGTAACTATTAATTCACTATGGAAACAAACAGCAGCCCGGTTCACAGGCACAGATCCAGCTGCAGCCGGGAGCCCAGGTTTGGGGCCTCCCTCTGCTTTTTATGCTCTGTATCGATCTCTCTGCTTCCCTAAGAGGGAGAAAGCAAAACTGGCCGGCATTCATCCTCAGTGGGAGCTGACCAGGTGGACCCACCTGGAAAGCACAGCAAGGGACACTTCAAAATCCCCTCTATTCTTAGAGTCTCTGGGCCTGACCTCAAGATATGTCTACAAGCCATCTGAATACAGAGATTAAAAAGGGAAGAACAGGTTACAATAGAAAGTGAGAATAAAGCAAAAGCAGAAATTTAGTCAGAAAGGGGTGGCAAAACCAGAAATATCTCCCCCCCCCCCGGGGGGGGGGGAATAGTGATACCACTGAGCAAAACTGAAAAATCATCTGCTGAACGTACTGGATCGGCCAAATCATGGCCACACACCAGCGTGTACAGAGCCCAACTCTGGGTGCAAATGGCAGTTTATCCCTGAGACCCACTGAAAACCAACTCAAGAGTACAAATGCCCAGGTTGAGACAAGATGCCTGTATTTTGCAAGCTTGTTTTTAGCCGGCCCCCTCCCATATTGAAGAGCGGAGACCACCCAAGTCCAGAAGCCCCCCTCAGCTAGAGTCTCCCTTAAGGCTAGGTTCCGATTTCTGTGGCATTTCTCTGAACAGTCGCTTATCACATGTGTGGGAAGAGGAATCTGAGAGTGGGCACCTTGATGAGAAAAACCAATCCTGAGTCTGTAACAGCAAAATCTACTCCTTGGCTATGGGACTCCATGCTGATTATTCCCAGACTAGAAGATGGTTATTTTTACAATTTCATTATTCAAAAAGAGAGAAAGAGAATGCTTCACTGCAGAAAAAGGATAGGATGCTCATTAATTAGCGGGGTAGTAATTAGAGTAATAAGGCAGAAACATGGTACGAATCCAAGTCACCCGAGGTCTCCCTTCCCTCTCCTCCACCCATTTAACCATGTGGCTGCTTCATGCTTCGATGGCTGCCTCTGCAGTGGTCACGGAGCCCTTCCCTTGAAGACAACCACAGCCTGGACCAGGGAGGCAGAACTACTGGCTGCAGGAAATCCCGCTGTCTTCTCATCAAGCCAGGCACAAGTGCAGGATTTGCAGTCAGATGAAGCCCTATGCTTTGCTTCCCCAAGAGTGCTCAGGAGTCTCAGGTGATTGTGCTAGAGAATGTGTCCACGGAGCATGCAAGTCACACAGGAGGCAATTCGGCAGAAGCGCTGGCCCACTGCTGGCTGGCCCGGAGTTACAGTTCCACTCACTGCCCAGGGGCAGGAGAATATGAATCATGTGAGGCTGGGGGGGGGGGGGCGCGGTGTGCAGGAAGCCCAGCAAAACCACAAGACAGACATGGCAGGAGCGATCGTGTTCAGTTGGTGCCAACTATCAGTACTTCTTATCTCCTAAGGATGACACTAAAATAAATACTGTGGGGGTATAATGGCGATCTACGGCGATCTGACCGGACACTTTATGAGATGACATAAGAGTGTGTAGAGATTCCAGTGTGCCAGCCTTAGCATCCGTCCCCACGCTCCAAGTGTATGAGCAATTCTAATTACAGACTTTCTCATGAGTGAAAACTATGCATCGGAACAAAGTTTGTTTCCAAGCAAACCCAATCATCCCACATAACTCAGAAGAACTGCAAAACACCCACTAATTATTAGGTGCTTGCTGAGGTGATGGTGAGAGCCTGCCTGTCTCTGCTTGTCTCATGAAGAGTGAAAAGAGGCTCCTTGGAGCTCCAAGTCAGTGAGGCCAACCTTCACGGGACACCCCCTATCTCTACTCAGCACCCAACACAAAAGCCGGACACCTCCAGCAACCTGTACCATTCCTGCGGCAGTAAACAGTTTCCCAGCCTAAAGAGCTGCAACCCCTCCTCAAGACTCAAGGAAACAGACCCTCCCTCTTTCCAACCATTTTCCTTATACCTGTCAGCCTCCAGAAGAGTCCTCTTGGCATCTCTGCACCCATTCCTTCCTCCCCACTTCTTATGTCACTAATCAGGTTGGGGTTCTGGACCCACTTTTCCTTTGAGGCCTCTTCCACTTCGGCCCTGCTTCTCCTCACTCACCATCACAGGACATGCTCCACCACTGGCCTGTATGCCATCACACAGCACACACCTGGCCAAAAGTACATAATTCTATAAACAATAATATCATGACTTTCCTAAATCTGGGGATCATGTGCCGTTCTTGATTACTGACCTGTACAGAGGCCCCAGAATTTTGTCCCCAGTAATATACTTTCTTTCCACTTTGAGTATATGTTAAGTTTGTCCTACCCTTGGCAACAGTGAGGACCTTGGGTCATCATTATGAAAATGGCATATAAGAAAGTAATAAATGACATCTGTGAAGAAGTCCTCAAGGACTAGGGAAATCGCAGGCTAGCTGCCTACCTACCACCTGACGACTGCTCTGGGTAAGGCGCCCAAGTGTGTACACGTAAGTTCTCTCAAGTCTATTTGAACTGTAGACTTCCAGCTTAAGGTTGTGTTTGCATTTGTTAGTTAACACTGCCTGCCAGCCAAACACCAAACAGGCAAGGTGAGTTCACTTTCTTAGTGATAAAAGTCTTGGCTTACCCAATTCTTTTTGGAGTCACGGAAGGCACTGACTTTCAATTATGCAACCGGTACTCCCACTTACTCCATGCCACTGTTTTATAGTCAACTTACAGCTCATGAAATCACTACCTCGCACACACAAAGCTTCAAAGAAAAAAAACCACTGGAAAAGAAGTGCACTTACACATTTATGCAGCAGACTATACCCAATCACAAAAACAGCATACAACGCCCAGTTTCAAAAAGAAAAGAAACAGGAAAATAAATAAATAATTTTTTTTAAAAAATGAAAAGAAATGGAAAGGAAAAGGAAAACTCAACAATAATTTAAACTGTTGCCAAGAAAGGGAACCGTGGAGCTTTGTGCTTGGTTTCCCTGAATGTGCCGGCATAGATGTTGATACACAGACCTAGGGTTAGCTGCCTTCAGTCACTCCCATCTTAGGGCAATCCCACGCACAAGGAAAGGAAACACAGCCCAGTGACCAGTTTTGGATCAGACTGATGTAACCCAACAGGATTTTCATGGGCTCATTTTCAGCAGTAGAATACCAGGCTTTCATTCCTGGTCCACCTTTGTTGGGAAGTTCTGCTGAAGCCAGCTCAGTATCACAGCAGCATGTATTATCTGCTATAGGATTGAGGGACTGCCTTCAAGGTGCACTAGCCAGGACTTGAATCAGGTCTACAGGTGGACTTTGGGAACTCTACTCCTGAATCTAAACATCAATGCAGAGACCACTGGCCTCAAAGGTAGTCCAAAACTACTTCGCTTTAGCATTTAGAACTTTCTCAGCCACAGTACTGGAAAGCAGGGGGCCCAAAAAACAGGAGGGATTTCCAGCATAAAGACCCAGAAGCCAGAGAGCACGGCCCATGGAGCTCCAAGTATGGACCCTTGGGGCTCATAGCCAGTGAGAGGGGTCCTGTGTTTCTGCTGTGAGCGAGACTGACGCTGAGCGGAGGGGCTGCCCCTCCAGCTATCGAACTTGCCTGCTGTCCCTGCTGCCTCCTGATAGAACAAGGTCCATGTTTTGCTTCTGTATAAAATCATTTCAAAACAGCTTGGAAAACTTTAGTAACAAATCCGTATTTTACAAAACCCGCGATGTTTGGGTTTACCAGCACTTCAAAACAAAGTCACCTTTCTGGTCTCACGCCAAAGTCAATCATCAAAGAGGCTCCAGAAAAGTTTGGGGGGAAATGGAATTACAAGATTTTGAAAAATTTCCACATGCTTTGTGAAGACCCCTCACGTAGGCACAAAAAGATGGGGAGGGAGTAGAACAGGGGCCATCTCTTCTCTCAGGACAACAAAGCCACCTACACACACGCATATACACACTTAATATTTTACTGTACCTTGAGTGAAAGTTTCTGCAGCAAACCAGCGTCCCTTCAATAATCCACGTACACATTGTTCCGTAATAGAGGCTGCAATTCCTGCAATGTGCTACCATACCAATTCTTTCTCTGGGTGCCTCAGTTCCCTTCCTCAGCTCTTTTGGCCTCTCCTCTTAGGGGCTAATCCTGCTCTAGCTGAGGATTCCAGGGAGCACATTCCTCTCTAGGGGTAGTGTTCACTCCAAAGGCCATTTTTTGGTTGAAAGGTGACCTCTGAGAGTGGCTTCGACGTCAGGCTCAAAGGACCATTCACAGGGATTCTTTCACTCTTTTCTTTCAAAACCATTTTATTGGGAGCTAATACCGATATCATAGCACTTCATAGGTTAATCATTAACAACCAATATTGTAGAATTGCTGGTACAGTGAGTTTCAAAATTTCACTCGTTATCATACCAGTAAAGGTTTGCTTGGACTTTTGCAGCAGTTTGAGTTTTATTCCACATCCCTCCCCTCACCCCATTCTAGCTGGAACCTTCTATTTTGTCTTTATTAAGAGTGGTTGGTATTGGTGGCTGGGCACCATGTAGTTCTTCTGGTTTCAGGCTCGAAGAGGATGGTTCATAGGCTCAATAGGCATTTGAATTCATTATTTTCCCAAATCTTTGGGGTTTTTTTTTTCAAAGAGCTATATCTTAGATGGCCACTTTCAAGCCATCCATGAAACTAGGACGTGTGAACTATGTTATGCCAACTGATCTAGGAGCCTGCTAAGACCACGGCCCTCACCATTCATACACTGTCCCAGCAGCTCCAGCACATGAGGCATTTGGTTATGTGTACGTGCACCTTAGGAGCCCTCGTGACGTAATGGGTTATATGTTGGATTGGTAACTGTAAGGTCAGCAGTTCAAAATCACCAGCTGCTCCACTGGGGGAAAATGCTCCACTGGGGGAAATTTCTACTACTGTAAAGAAATCTAAAAGGGGCAGTTATACCTTGTCCAATAGGATCACGCGCTATCAGGCAGAAATAACTCAATGAGTCAGTGAGGTTTTCCTTTTTGGTTTTTGCTTATTGCTTTACTTGAGGTGTGGTGGGTACTGTGTAACTGTACATGCAGCACATTCAAAAATGAGAAAACCAAATCAGCAATCCTACAGTATGCACACAGATGTAATCTCGTATTTTCACTCATACTTCAGTGGAGTACACATATATATACACCTGTGAATCTAAGAATAGTTACTTGAGTCTTCCTTCAGCTTGCTACCATTTTGCCAACTTTACCCATATTGTGCCTTGCCTTCTTCCCTCTCACTGGAGTTAAACGAGTTATCTGCTATCCAGTTAAATAGGGTCCCTATGAGGCAGAACTGACATTCCTAAAGCCCTAGTAACTCTCAAAAGAACTTTTCCTTCTGTGTGTAAACCTATGGTTGGCTTTTGGTGACTGTGGTCTCATATAACACTTGTCGTTTGTATCTCTAATCCTCCGGACTAGCCCATGTTGAGAGGTTTCACAGATCCGTCGTTATTTTTTTAGCGCTGTCAAGTATTCCGTCGTACTTATATCCCACAGTTTTTCCATCCAGTCATCTACCAATGGAAAACTGAGGGAGCTTCTATCCTTTGACAAGTGTCAATGAGGCTACAATGAACATGGGGCTGTACATCTATCTGTTCCTGTTCCTGCTCTTACTCTTTCTGGGATATATTCCCATGAACGAGCCTGCTGGCACCTTTGATAATTCCAGGTCTGGTATTTTAAGGAACACTCTGTTGTGTCCCATGGTGAGTGTACCGTTTATAACAGTCCCACCAGGGATGTCTGAGAGTTCCAATCTTCCTCAGGTCTCACTAGCATTTATTGTTTTCTGGTCACTGATCGCTGCCAGCAAGATGGTATCTCTTTAACACTAATGATCAACCTCTCCATGTGCTTGTTAGCTGCCAGAATGTTGAACTGGATAGCCTTTTTGCTGTTGAGGTGTTGGGGTTTTCTGTAAACTTTAGAGTTGAGACCTTTGTCAAACATTTTCCCTCTTCTGTTGGTTGCCCTTTTACTCTTTTAGTAAAGTCACCGAATAAGCCTGAGTTTTTCATTTTTAGGAGGTTCCAGTTAGCTAGCTTATCCCATTTTGTGTGTACGTTTCTTAGTAATACTTGGTAGTGTATTTATGCCATATATCAGAAACCCTAACTTTCAGGTTTTTAGGTTTAAAGTTTCAGTCTTTTTTTTTTTTTTTTTTTTTGCAGTTGGAGCTGACTTGATGACTTTTTTTTCTTAAATTTTTTTTTTCAAAATCATTTTATTGGAGGTTCTTACTGCTCTTGTAACAATACATACATCTCAGCCTTTTGGCTAAGATCAAGTCCATACATCGATTTTTCCAAGCATATTTGTATATATGTTGCCATCAGTATTTCTAAATCAGAGGAATCAAACTGGCCCCTGAGGTCATCTTTTCCCCCGAATAGGCTAAGTGCTATTTTCTTCATAACAATTTTTTCTATTTTCATTTTATTTCAGAGCATCGTGGGTCACAAAAAATTACCTCGGGGGCCACATGGGGCCGGCAGGCCACCAGTTTGAGACGCCTGTTCTAAACATTTACTTTCTGTTTGAGTCCTTGATATCTGCTCCCTTTTTCCCTCTCTTCTCTCCCTCTCACTCTCATGACCACTTGGTAAATTATAAATTATTATTATTTTTCATATCTTATACCACTGTCTTCCTTCCCCCACAACTTCAGCTGTCTATGGGTTGATCTTTATGATCAGTTCCCCCTTCCTCCCCTCCCCTCTATCCCCCTTGTTAACACTGCTCCCATTTGCCGTGAGTTCTTAAGTGTATCAGTGTAAATGCTCCAGTCTTGCCAGAACTGAAAGGCAGGTCTAGGGTCATGACAGTGGCGGGTGAGGAAGCCTCAAGGAACCGGAGGAACATTGTGTGTCTCACTGGAGCTTTACTGCTCTCTGGTTGACTTGTCCCTTCGGTATGACCCTTTTGTGAAGGGATGTCACATTTTCTACAGATAGGTTTTGGGTCTGTCTTTGCTTCTGTCCCACCCCACCCCTCATTCTCAACTACATGGTTATTTGTTTGTGTGTGGTCTTCAGATACCTGTTGCCTGATCTCATTGACAGTCTCATGATCATACGGGCTGGTGTGCTTCTTTCATGTGTGCTTGTTGCTTCTCTGCTAAATGGCTACTTGTTTAACTTCAAGCCTTTAAGACCCCAGACACTATCTTTTTAGAGGTGGGCACCATAAGCTTTCTTCATCACATTGGCTTGTGCACTCAGCTTGTCTTCAGCATTCATGTAGGGAGAGGGAGCATCACTGAATGCCCAGTTGTAAGAACAAAGTGTTCTCGTATTGGAGAGCTTGCGTAGAAGCCCAATATTTGTTTGCTACCCCAATTCTGAACATATAAATATATGTACATAGATCTGTATCCCTTTTGTTATATATTAATGTTTACATATGTATATGTCTATGTTTATACCTCTAAAAATGTCTTTTACCTCCAAGTTCTTTCCTCTGTTTCCTTTTGCCTTCCTCCTTTCCCCCTGTGGTAGTATGGGTAGACTAGAGAAATAAATTCCAGGGAGGCTCATATGTGTATAAGAAAGAACTTTATTATCAAAGAGTAATTCTATAGTAAGAAAATATCCCAGCTCAGTCCAGAACAAATCGGTAAATCTGATATTAGCTGATATGTCTGATACCACCCTATAAGGTCCACTTCAGACTCACACAGTACATACAATGACGCAGAATGCAGAAAGATAACAGGCCAGTGGTTGGAAAAACTTGTGGATCCAGTGGTAGGAAAAACGTGTGGATCCAGTGGTAGTGGAAGCATCTCAGCACTGGTGTGTGTCTCCATGGGGGCCTCCAGCTCCAGGGCTCTAACTCCATCAGCACAGCTCCATGTGGCTTGTCAACAGGAATGCCTCGCAGAAGAGGAGTGTGTATCTGGCCTCCAGTGAGCTATTTATCGATAACATGCCTCCTAGGTAATCGAGCTGCAACCCAACTGGCAGGTTAGACTCCACCCCTTCACAAGTTGACAAGAGATTATGTAACTGCCATACCTACCACCAAACTTGCCCTTCTGTTGCCTTAGCAATTCCCCTCAGCTAGATTGCTGCTGCTCCAATACCCCCAGTATCTCTGTCCTCCTATTGTTGATTTTAATTCCCTAGTTGTTCCCCTGTCTGTGGTGTTGTTTGCTCGCCACTTCCTTCTCCCACATCCTCCTCCCCCCAAGTCCCCCTGGAACCAGTGGTTCCATTGCTTTCTCCTTGGGTTTGCTTCCCATGCCTATCTTATATATGTAGGCAAATCAACAATAACGGAAACGAAACAAAAAAGGAAACAAAAGATTGAATACAAAAGGGAGGGGATAATAAATAAATAAATCACTTTTCTAAAAAAGCATACATAGTTCCAGGTCTGTCCACTGACTTTTACGACTCTCTTCCTACTGGTCCTGAGGGGTTCTGGGAACTGCCTCTCCTAGCCTGAAGTCTATTTTGGGGGGTTCCTATGGGTTTTGAAGCTTGGCTTTGCTCCCATTACTGATCTATTACGTTCCCTTCTTGGTTTGCCCCACTGTGGGAGTTTCACACCAGACCCAATTCCCACCGTGTGTCCCCAGTGTTGTCCTCTGTCACAGTATGCTCCAGAGAGGGGACATGTCTCGAGCTGTCGTCAGCCTTAGCAGCTCCATACAGGGGTATTGTCCTCAGAGTTTGGTGTAGTTGGAGTCTAGACCCTCACTCTCTCTTTTTCCTTCTTGGTGTGCTTCCAGACCCTCACTCTCTCTTTTTCCTTCTTGGTTTGCTTCCATGTGGGCATGGCAGGCTAGCCGTTCTCCCCCACCTGTAGGTTTAGTGTAAGGTTTCAGTCTTTGATCATTTGGTGTAGGTTTTTCTGTGTTTGGTAAAGTATGGGTCTAATTTTCAGTTTCCAGTTTTGCCAGCACCATTTGTTACAGAGACTCTCTCTTCAAATGTAATTAACTTTGATCATATGCGGATGATCAGGTGTTCATAGCCAGATGGGATTTATTTCAGGCTCTTCAATTCTGTTCCAGTGGGCTACATGTCCTATCACTGTATCAATACCACGCTGTTCCAACTGCAGTGACTGTGCAGTAAAAATGAGGTCTGCTACTTTGCTGCTGTCCCTCAATAATGCCGTGGCTATCTGGGATCTCTTTCCATTTGAGGGAAGCTTGAAGATTAGCTTCATTGAAGATTGTTAGTGAAATTTACACTAGGGATGCAATATCTCTCTAGATCTTGGTGGGTAGTACTGATATGTTCACCTACTTAAATTTTAAAGGCAATGTTCACTGATACCATCTGTTCCTGTGTAAACAATAACCGAGAAAATTTTTCCATATATCCACTAATCTTTAAGGAAGTTAGCTGCACAGCGTAATTCTGTCTCCTGAGCAGTTCTAACATCTTTGACTCTTCTACATTCCACATGTGTACATGAATGATGGTGACAGCAGCGTCCTCCCTGCCCGGTGCCCTTGATGTGGTTTGGTTTAATTCAGCGTTATGCGCTTCCCTGCCACAACAGCACTAGCTCCACTGATGGGAACTACCTCCACAGCAGGTTGCATCTGGACAGCTATTGGTGAAAGGTAGAACTGGTCCTAAGGACCAGGTACAAGGGCGAGATTCAAGGCCACAAAGAGAAATCGTAGGAAACAGATTTCATCCCAGCTAACAGTTAAGGATGCTACAAGAGTGATCTGTAACCTTTCAAACAGATACTCTGAAAAATGACTTTTTAATGCACTCTCTTAGAGTGTAGGACAAGTTAGCACTCTGTGCGTGGCTGGAAAGGCTGGAGACCCTGGAAGTTTCTACAATCCATACACACAAGCAATTAGGGTAGCCATACTGAAAAGGGCAAGGAGGGCAGTAGGTTCGGTCTGATTCTGAGGTGTATGTCAAAAACTGAAAGCAACTTGCTAAACTAATAAAGACACCCTCTCTCCCGCACCCCCCATAAAAAGGAATCCAAGTTAACCCTCTTTTCTCTGCAATCCACAGACTCTCCTTACCGCAAATCTGTCTCTTATCTATTCAGTATCAAAAACAGACTATGGCTTCTCCCGAGCTGGGGAATGCATCTTCATGATGGTTTATAGAAAGGAAAACTCATTTCTAAAGACACACTTGAATCATATAAAATGACGCTGTTATAAATAGCACACAAAAGGGAAAGCTTTTTACCTTCTGCCAGAAGGTATAACCCCAGTAGAAATTAAGAAGAGGGTGGGCTGATTTTATGTTATACTATCCACCAGTAATTATCATAGGCTTACGCACACAGCCTGTGTTGTTGGGTCTAGTACCAGCTCTACCTAGTCTCTACCTCCCTCTCTCCCCACCACACCAGCTCCTGCTGTACCACCCACCTACTCGGCTCACAGAGGAAGAGGCAGCATGCCAACCTGGGCAACATCTAATGACTTATCTCCCAGGGGCACATCCCAGGGTTTTCTCTAAGAAACAATGCCAGGGAAGCAAGTTAAGGAAAACACATCTCCAGGGGGCTCTCCAGTAGACAGCACGATGTGAGAGTACAATCTGATAGTGTAACACTGGAGCTTTGGTGGCCTAGTGAGCTGCTATCCACAAGGTCAATAGTTTGCGATCATTGACGTCTCCTAGGGAGAAAAATGAGATTTTTTACTCTCCTAAGAAGCTGCAGTCTGGGAAACCAGCAGGGGCAGTTATAATATGTCCTATAAGGTCACTATAAGTCAGAATTGACTCGGAAGCAGTGAGCCGAGTTACGTGATCTGGCACTTTGGAGAAAAACAAGGCTTTCTGCTTCTATAAGGAGTCTCAGAAACCCTCCCGGGTGGTCCTATTCTGTATGATAATGTCGCTCTAAGTCAGAATCTATCAAGGGCAATGAGAAACTAAGTGATGTGATAAAATGATAAATATTCTCCACACAGGTAGGAGACCTGAAAGACTTTGAATAAGGAAATGTTCCTTACCAAACCATCAGGTTCTCAGTCTTCCTCCACTCACCTCCATTCTTCCAGTGAAGCAGAGTGAAACCCAAGGCCCTCAGATACCCTTCTATGAACCGCACAGTTCTACTCACGATGATGCTGAGCATAGGGTTTGAACCAAACCTGTAATGCTGTTGTTACATGCCTTCAAGTCAGTTTTGATTCATAGCAACACTATGCACAACAGAACACACCATCACCCAGTCCTGAGTCACCGTGTCAATTTTGTGAAGGATCTTCCTCTCTTCCACTGTCCATCCAAGTGCTCCCCCAGGAAGCAATCTCCCCAGATGAAATCTTACCACCCTTACCTCTAAGGTACTTTTTGGCTGTACTTCTTCCAAGACAGATCAATTTGGTCTTTTGGTAGTCCATGGTACGTTCAATATTCTTCACCAATACCACCGCTTCACCAATATCATAGCAAATGTATCCATTTTCCTTTGGTCTTCTTTATTCAATGTCCAACTTTCATACACATATGAGGCCACTGAAAAGATCGTGGCTAGGAGCAGTGACACTATAGTCCTCAAAGTCACGCTCTCGCTTTGCAATCCTTTAAAGAGATCTCTCCAATGCCAGAATCTCTTGGATGCTGTTTCCAAGCAATGACTGTGGGTCCCGCTTGCTTAACTTCTTAACAACGTCAATCTTTTCGCCATCTGTCATGATGGTTACCTGTTGGTCCACATGGGAGGACTTTTATTTCATTGTATTGAGTTGTAATTCATAATGAAGGCTACAATGCTTGATCTTCATCAGCAATGACTACCAAGTCCTCTTAATTTCAGCAAGTGAGGTTGTGTCCCCTGCATATTGCAAATTGTTAATAAGCCTTTCTCTCATCCTGATATCAACTGCTTCGTGTAATTCAGCCGTTCTGCTAATTTGTCCTGCATACAGATTGAATAAGTATAGTGTGAGGATACAACCTTGGCTCACACCTGTCCTGATTTCAAAACATGCAGTATTCCCTTATTTTGTTCACACAACTACCTCTGAATCCACGTAGCAAATGAACAAAAATGCTCTGGAATTCCCATTCTCATCAAGTTTATCCATAGGCTGCTATGACCCACAGAATCGAAAGTCTGTGCAGAATCAATGAAACATACGAAAATATTTTTCTGGTATTCTTTGCTTTCATCCAAGATTCATGTGCCATCAGGGATGATATTCCTTTTTCTACTTTCTCTTTGGGGTCTGGCTCTGAAGCTCGAGCAGCTATCAATGTACTGCTGCAACCATTATTGGATGATCTTCAGCAAAATTTTACTTGCATACACCAGCAATGATATTATATTTTGAGTGAACATTCTGTTATGCCACCTCTTTCTTTGGAAAGGGAACAAATATAGATCTCTTCCAGTTAGTTGGCCATGTAGCTGCCTTTCAAATGTCCTGGCAGAGATAACTGTTTGCCCGTGCTTCACCAGCTTGTTGAAACATTTCAATTGGTCTTATAACCACTTCTGGAGTCTTGTTTTTGACCCTCGCTTTCAGTGCAGCTCGGACTTAGTACCATTGGTTCTTGCTCATGTGCTACCTCTTGAAGTAAGTGAATGTCAACTAGTACTTTTTGGTACCATGATTGTCTATACTTCCCATTACATTTTGATGCTTTCTAAAATAGTCAATATTCTGCCCATTGACTCAATATTGCAATTCAAAGTTTGAATGTTTTTGGTTTAGTTTTCTCAGTTGGAGATATGTTGGCATCAATTATGATATTTAAGCTACGCAAACATCAATTAGCAATCCAAACTTGGAACATAAAAAATATGTGTGTAGGAAAATTATAAATTATTAAAAATGAAATGGAATGCATAAGGATCGGTATTCTAGATGTTAGTGAGCTGAAGTGGACTGTTGTTGGCCATTTTGTATCAGACAATGATAGGGTTCACGATGTCAGGAATGAAACAATCAAGAGGAATGGACTTGCATGCATTCTAAGAAAAGGAAGTACACGCATGTCTGTGATAGGATAATGTCTATCAACCTAGAAGGAAATCCAATCAATACAACTACTATCCAAACTTATGGGTCAACCACCAAACTAGAGATAAAGAAGTTTGAGGACTTCCACTAATGTCTTCAATCTGAAATTGATCGAACATGCAATCAGGATGACTTGGTAAGTATGGAATCCTGGAATGCAAACGTTGGAAACAGAGGAAGGAAGCAGTAGTGGGAAATAATGTTCTTAGAGATGCGAATGAAGCTGGAGATCACATGATAGAATTCTGCAAAACCAAAAACCTCTTCTTCATGACTACCTTTTTGCAACGATACAAAAGGTAGCTACACACATGGACTTGTCTCCAGAAGGAAAACACAAAAATCAACTTGATCATCTCTTTGAGAAGAGAAAATGGAGACGCTCAGTATCAGCAGCTAAAACCAAGCCAGGAGCCAACTGGAAATGCTATCTGAACTTCCAGTTATATAACTTTTACAAAACCCATGGCCACCAGCCAATTCCAACTCATAGACATCCAGAAGGACACAGTAAGACTGCCCCCACAGTGTTCCCAAGGTTGTCGCCTTTATGGAAGCAGCCCATGGAGCAGCCGGTATCCTCAAACTACTAATCTTTCCATTAGCCTCCAAGAACCACCAGCACTTCTGTATCTATAAAAACTCAAGCCAACCCATTGCCATAGAGTAGATTCCAATGCTACAGGTAAATGCTATATCAGTCAATAAGATATGAGTGCAAAAGAAACTATTTCTTGAAAAGTAAATTGAATGTGTTGGAAAACACAATAACGTCAACAATTTTAATAAAATAGTATTAAAATCATCTGGGAATTCTGCAAATTATAAGGGGAGGGGCTGGTAAAAACAAATGAATTCCAAGACAAATGCCAAAACCAAACTGTGGCAGTCACCTAATCTGGTGTCAATTTGAGGATTAAGAGTGTAGGGGTGGGGGGTTTAGCCTATCAATCTGGAGATAGTCGATGAAACCTTTGGGGGCATGGTCTTCTGAGAATTCTGGGAAATGTAGGAGCTCCTTCTTTGAGGCAGAGACACGATCTGGGTTCACTTCCTTGGAAACTTCCTACTGACAACTTCCTTGGAGACACTATACTGACAAAACACAAGGCTAACGCCCTGTGAGACCTCCCAAAGGAGAAGCCACATGGACGTACCCTGATGGAACCAGACCTCAGAAGGCCGAAGAGCCACTGAGATGTTTACAATGCCACAGGATCCAAAGGCATTCTACCCATCTGGCTTGTGATCATCTTGTATTCGGCATCATTGCATGTGTTTCATGAGCATAAAGAAGACTTTATAGACTAGTATCAGACATATGGGCTAATATCAGACTTATGACCTTGGAACTGATTGGGCTGGAATGTTTTCCTCAATGTTCTATTGCTCTTGTATATAAACCTCTCTCTTATATACATATGTGTGTTTATGAATTTGTTTCTCTAATCGACCCGGACTAACACACAAACTTATCATTCTGACTACAGCATAGAGTAGAACTGCCCTTGTGAATTTCCAAGACGGCAGTTTTTTATGAAAGCAGGAAGTTTCTTCTTTCTCTCAGGCACAGTGAGTGGTTGTGAACTGCTGAGCTTAGCACATAAAACAAAATTTCGCTATTCCACCAGCACTTAGAATCATTCTGTCCCTGATTTCTTTCCTTGATCTGCCAGCAGCCACCTAAGAATGCAACACAAACAATAACTGCTCACTGCTTTGCTCACTGCAATCACACTTTCTCAACCTGTGGTTCTCAGCAGTTATCAATCTCTGGGTTGTGACCCCTTTGAGGGTCAAATGAGCCTTTCAACAGAGGTCGCCCAAGTCATAACAGTAACAAAATTACAGTTATGAAGTAACAACAAACATATTATATGGTTGAGGGGTCACCACAACATGAGGAACTGTATTAAAGGGCTGTACCATTAGGAAGGTTGAGAACCATTACTTCAGAGCAGAGTCCCAAATTTATTTAGCTTACTCAGCATCTCCCAGGCAATGAAAAAATGTTATACTAAAGCCCATAAGACCCGAGATAAAGTATGCATACTGTACATACACTAGTATGAGCCAACCCAAAAATCAGCTGAGGCACCTAATTTTACCACCAAAAAACAGCATTAAAAATGTGCTGGAAAACTCAGCTCACACTCAAGAGTATACAGTAACTGTTTTTGCAACCCTCCTGGATCATTTCCAAGACCCTCAGGAATAAAGTGGGATATCATCCACTTTAGGAAACACTGCTTTAGATAAAACATCTATCTCTCTGGCCTGAACAAAGTGAAAAAATAACCATCAACATTCTATGTTTACTACTTTAACCACCTTTTTCTACTAGCCAGCTAGATAACAATTCTAATCATGTGAGATAAGAGATATTATACATCCACTTCTCATTTGCCAACATAGCTAGGCTATTCTAAAAATAAGCAGTGTTATATAAAAAAATGGAGGGGACTGAGCCCTGTGGCGTAGTGGTTGTGCGCAGGACTGCAGCCCACTGGGTTGGAGGTTCAAATCCAGCATCAAGGCTGGGCCTCCTACTCCCACCACCAGAGGGCAGTGATGCCCCCAAAATAAACAAACAAACAAATAAATAAATAGATAAATAATTTTTTTAATGGAGCATGACTACATTAGGTCACAAAATGGAGAATATTACATGGGCCGTCACTGTACAACTGCCAAATATATCATCACATAAGTGCCACCAAACCACTGAGAATCAGAGCTAAGTTGATACGTCACCTTGACAGCCAGCGTTACTTTCTCTTTGTGCCTTATCTTTCCTTGCAACAGATGGACCACAGTACATTATTAATTTGCAAAATAGACAGTGGACACATTTGTTGCCATTATCCTCAATGCTTCCATCAAAAACAAATGACTAAGCGAGAACAGTGGCATAAGCATTAGTTCAAGTCAAAGGTGCAAAGAAAATGTCACCACTCACTGGTGTAACCCACCTGGCAACTTAAGTGTCAAGGAGGACATCGGAAGTTTCACAAGCAGAGCAGAAGGAAAGCAAGACCCACCAGGGCTGCTGAATCCTCGCAAATGGAGCCAGGCCAGTGTTGCTTGGCTTGCATTGTACATGGCACTCTTACAGATGGTTATTTCTCTTAATTCTGACAAATGGGAAGTACGGAAGAAGAGAAGGAAGAAAGGAGAAGGGAAGGGAACGGAGAAAGAAAAGGAAGCAAGCAAGCAAGTCAGGCCACAGCAAACAAAGTTCCCAGACTGTTCCCTGGCTATTATGCTCTCTCTTTTCACCCAGAGCAGGAAGACAGATAGATACTTGGGTCTGGGTGAGGTCTTCCTCCCTGTGATGGCACACACCTGGCCACTGCTGAGGGTTGCTGGGCAGTGGCACCACACAGCAAGTGACCCTCTGCTCCTAATTTCCTCCTCTGTCAAATGGAGGGGGCATTTCCCTGACAGGGTTGCAGGAGAGTTAACATGAGTTAACAAAAGCATTTGATGCACAACAGGTGTCCTCTGCCCCAACACGAGAGATGTGGACATTTTCCATGTGGAGAAGAGGATCAACCAGGTGGAGGGTTGGCATGTGAGAAAGCACACTAGTGACAGAAAGAACAAGACATGAATGAGACGTGTCCCCAGTTCAACACGCCCCGAACATCCTGGGGTGAAGGGCACTGAGTAGACTAGAAAGTCAGCAACTAGAAATTTGCACATTGACAGTGCAGGTCTACTTCTTGTCCCTAGAGAACCCTGGGCTCACACAGCTAGGAAGCTCTGGCAGTAAAGGAGCTGAGAGCCTGGGGGGAACAACAACAACAAAAAGTTATTTAGCATCATACTGCTGTAACTCAGGGATCGAAGAAGGGCTTGTACAAATACCAATTGGAAAGAAATGACTGTCATTTCACCTTTTAACAATGACAGCAATGACATTTATTTAGCATTAATATTACATGCCAAGTACTGCTTTAATAACTTCAAATACCTTTCTCCATTCAAACCCCACTATAACCCTAAGAAGAATTGGAGTCTCCATCTCACAGATGGAGAAAATGAAACAGAGAGAGAAGAAATGGCTTAGTCCAAAACTGAAGTTGGGAAACAATATGCATTCTAATTCCAGGACTTCATTCAACAGCTAGAGTAATAATTAGAATGCTAAGAAAGAAAATAGTAAATACAAGGCTTATCTGTTGAGTCATTCACACTTCACATTGTAGGGAACACAGAGAACAAACACCTTCTTCAGTGACCATTCCCTTCAGGCACCAGAAAAAAATGGCATGACTTTTCTTCTAAGAAAATAATATGGCATCAGTATGTAGAGTGGACTACAAAATGGAAACTGTGCTATAGGCTGCTGTAATCCAGATAAATTTCCTATATAAACAAAAAATGCTGTGTCCTGCGCTAATCAGGTGAGGGAAGGTCAGTGGAGAAGAAATTATAGAATTCAAATTTAGGAAGCTCTCCTCTCCCTGACAGGAGCCATGGTGGCAACAGTGGTTGTGTTGGGTTGCAAAGCCAAGGTCAGCAGTTGGAAACTGCCAACTATTTTGTGGGAGCAAGATGAACCTTTCTACTCAGAAACTCACAGGGGCATCAGTCTCTGTCCTGAAGGATCACCAGGAGGCAGAATCAACTCAATAGCAGTGAGTTTGGTTCTGGATAGTCTCTCCAATTAGAGGCACAATACAGAATTATTGACGATGCACTTACTATACGATAGGCACTAAAGTAAGGACTGACAATACTGAGATTAAAGCCCATTTTTGGCATGGTGTTCCTTTGGGGTCTAACTCGCCTGTGTCCCATTCCCAGAGAAATCTCTAACCACCCTTAGACCTCAAAATACCCACTCCTGCCATACCACCCATGGCAAGGTGTTCTCACCTCTAAATTATTAATTTGGGGCAGCATATTCCTCTCTTACATGTAAGGGGCTACCCCCTTCCAAAAAAAAAAAAAAGAGAGAAAGAGAGAGAAAAGCTCCATCAGTACGTATTTTTCCTACTAGGTGAACATCTAGTAACTCACTCTGAGTTAGTGCACCCAGTGGTGTAGCCTGGAAAGATTTTCTCCTAGTCACAGTGTGTGACACAATAGGCCTGATTTGTGGCACATGGGGGGCTGGTTTTGCCACTATGATAATGCACCTACTGACGCAACCATCTCAGTGCACCAGCTTTGGGTCAAAAAAAAAGAACAACCTAAAATGCCTCTCTTGCCCCATGCACCTGATTTCTGCTCCATTCCATGTGACTTCTTTTTGTTTCCACAAATGCTGAGGTACATGCAAGGACAGAGATTTGACAAAGTAGAAGAGAGAAGAAAACAAATGGGGGAGGGGGGGGGCGCACCTGCTGTCAGTCATCCAAACAAATGAGCTTGAAAAATGTTTCCAAGAATGCGATGGCAGATTTAACAAATATATGTAGTTTAATATAGAGTACTTTGAAGGTGATAGTTGCTTTCTAAAAAACTTTCTGAAGAAATCTCTTGTTTTGAGGGGCTACCCCCTGGTCCATTCCAAATCCAGTATGAGGAAACAGTTGTCTTGGCAGCCGAGCACTCAGGCTGCACCATGGGGAGGACTGTGGCTCTTCCTACCCACCAGGGAGCTTTCACACCTCCCAGGGAGGCTAGTCTCATCTAGGAGCCATGGGGGTGCTGTGGACTAGGCACTGGGCTACTTACCACAAAGTGAGGGACCAGCTGCTCAGGAAAAAGACAAGCTCATCTGCTGCCACAGTGATTTACAGCCTCAGAAACCCTGCTTAGAGTCACTGTGAGTCAGAAAAGCCTCCATGGCAGTGGGATTGTTCCTCTTCCGAAAGGATGTTATTACTCTACAAACAGCATTCACATTTTAAATCAAAGTAGGTCAATGCTGCCCCACACCATCTCAAACAGTCACACCATGAAGTCAGAAACACTTCTGCTGTTTTCTCGATTTCTGTCCCTAAGGGCTGCCTGCAGAGTCTATCAAAGAGAACCAACAATCCCTTGCTCCGTCTGACAAATCTACACAATTCAAGGCTTGAGGAACACCATCATTTATGGCAACAAAGCAGAAACGCGGGAGCAATCTGAGTACCACTTCAGCTTTTGCACAAATTCTCTGTTCCTCTAAGGATGGTTCTAGAGAAACTTAAATGGCTTTCTCTGCTGGCTGTGACATCACCCCTGGCAGCCGCTGGCTGTAATTGTTCTGGGAGAAGCATAGCACATCTCGGGGCTCTGATCACATGTACCCCCTTCCATGCCTTCCCACCATCCAAACACTGTATTTAGTGAACAATATAAACAATGCATCAATTAGCACTCTTTATAATGGAGAGTCAAACAGGAAAACATAGCAATTATCTGGTTTTCCATGTTTTAGAACAACATAATTTCAAAACTATGATGCATTTGCCGCAAGTTATAAATAACACATTTTCTGAATTATTCTCCCCTCCTCCACCATTCATGTCCTATTAGTGCTTTTCCACAAATATCACATATATTTTCTGACTCCATGACTCATGTTACCCTGAGCAGACTAAGTTTCAATTTCAATTATTACAACTACGTCAAAAAAGAAACCACAGTTACTCAATTCAAGGGAGATCCCCCACAGGCCTCTGTTGATTTCACTTTCATGGAAAGTAGAGCCGGCTCTGAAAAAATGTCTCCAGTGGAGGCAGAACTAGACAACAGGGAGGTCTGGATCCAAGGATGCACCCCACACAGAAGCATGCAGCCTATCATTTGCAAATCAAACAGGGCTTCACCAGAATGCTCCTTCCTATCTTCCACATACACGCATAGCTCCTGGTGAATTTTGCCAAAAGACTTTAGCAATGTCTGTTTGTTCAGTTCACTTAAAAGCAAGATGACTGGAATTGAGAATAACTGCTCATGTGTTATCGAGACCCAAGCAATGATTTCCTTTGACGAGGTATTGCACTGGCTGAATTATGTCTTCAAATGTCTATGGCTTATGGGTCCCCACTACAAGAGGTAAACTGTCTGCAAAAGAAAAAGTGGGCAGACATTTTGGTCAGCGTCAAAAGTCAAAGATTTGCTCTGCCTTTCTTAATTTTAATTAGACATGCACATAAACATCTGGGAAGACAGCAACCCAACAGAAATACCATACAAGCCACCTAATTTTCAAATAGCCACAGTTGTTTTCTTAAAGGCAAAAACAAACAGGTAATTTTAATAATATATTTAATCTCATGGGGAAAAAAACCTTTCAAAAGGCAAAGATCACCCAATATGATTATACTTTTTAAAGCACTAAACTCCGTATTATATTAGTTTCCAGCTGCTGGTGACTTGACTCCACCTCGCCGGACCCCAGGCGGTCAGAGCAGAACTGTGTTCCATAGGGTTTGCAGTGGCTGATGTTTCAGAAGTAGATCGCCAGGCCTTTCTTCCAAGGTGCCCATTGGTAGATGCAAACCTCCAGCCTTCTGGTGAGCGATGGAGCACAGGAACCATCTGCACACCACCATGGTGGGTTCTAACTACGAACATTTCAATTAGCAGCCAAGTGCTCCTTTACCAATTGCCTATGTCCAGTTCTACAGCCTCCTCGTACGAATGACCCAGGAATTCCAGTTCTGCTCTTTCTTAGATCCACCCTGTGGGGGCACATTTGCACCCTGTGTTCCTGTCTTGGAGATGATGCCTTAGCACTGCATTTCTCAACATCAGTTCTGTGGATACACTGGGGTCTCTTTGTGGAAGAGCCATCCTGTGCACTTCAGGATGGTTCTAGTTATCTGCTGTGTGCCCTAGTCAGGAGATGACAAACAAAGCCTAATTCTGACAAAGATGTCTCCAGAAGTTGCTATTTGTTCCCGGGGGGAAAGCTGTCACAGAACCCACTCCCTTTAGAAAAGTCCCGTGTTCTGCCTCTACAGAAAATCTACCACAAGGAACCATAACAACTTCAACTTACTGCTCACTGTTCTCATATTTGAAAAATTATAGCCTTGATCGTCGTTAATGAGGGCCGCTCTGGCTGGTGGATGATAGTCCCCCCTCGCTTTGTCGCCTTTCTTTTCAGGCCTCAGCAGGAGGGATCAGACCTAGATTTTGAGAAAAACTGTTTTCTAAAGGCAATTATAAATTATCTTTTCCAATCTCTTCTGGAAGGGCTATTTACTTAGGTTAGGGCACACATTGTTTAGATAGAACTCTAAATCCTGCGCTCAAGGGTAGCTGCTTGAAGGGGGAAAAAATAAATGGGTCAAGAACAAAGGGCAAAGAAAGGCTTTGTTCAAGGCTTCGGGTGTCCCTGAATAATGGTGCCATTCATGGACCAGAAAAGACACTCTGGTCAGGAGTGCGATATGCCAGCCCTTGCTGCACTGGCCATGACAATGCAGCACCCATCCAATGCCCTGGGGGAGCAGGATCAAAATCTAGGAGAGAAATGACTTACCTTAGTCCCCCTTCCCTTTATTGCCAGCTTCCCCTCACTCTGCCCCCTTTTACTTCTTAAAACACAATTCCATAAAGCTTTAGCAAGAATACCATCAATGGATGCACAGTATTAGTACCTAAAAAGCAATGACTTTCTAGAAAGGGTGGAATAGTAAATAATGTCACTTAGATTTTCTTGCTTTAAAGCTTTAAAGTCACTGGTAAGAAATTATGTTTTATTATTCTCTAAATTATTTAGAGATTCTCAGAAACTCTGACCCAAGCTACATACTGATGAGAGCTGGAACCAACCCAAATAATGATGTGTTTAGATACATCAGAAAAGTAAATATGTAAATATAAATCCATCCTGCCACAGCACAAAGAGATGACAAACACAGAACACTGGAAGTCAAAATACAAAAAGCTCCTAATTTTAAAAAATATAATAGAAACATCCAAATCACTGATCTTCACCTGCCCAAACTCCCACTACATTGCTCATTGCTAGACCATTTGTAATGGTACAAAACACCACTTACCTTCGTAACTTCTCCTGCCCTCAGAGAACTGACAGGAAAGTTGCATCTTATTCAAGGAATGACTTTAAAGGTACACATTACTGAAATTTTTCTTGTAAAATTCTTTTCTCTCTAAAAACTTTCACATAAATGAAATGTGTCATTATATACAAGATGGCATGCATACACAGCTGGAGTCACATAAATCAAACCTTTAGCAAGAAAATCTAAGTGACAAGAAGGGACCACTATTTATTATTCTACTCTTTCTAGAAAGTCATAGCTCTTTAGGTAGTAATACTGTGGGCAAACCACACATCACTCTGTATCTGGCTCTCTGGCCTTCTCCTCTCTTCATAGCTCTCACCCGTACACAAGACTTACACCAACCCAAGCAAATCCTGATGAGAAGACAAACACACTCTGATCCATTTGCCGAGACCACCTGTTGAGCCAGATGAACACTGGTAAATTGAAAGCAAGTTTGAAGCAAATGTTTGCTTTAACAGGTAACAAAATCAAACTCCTTCTGTTCTTGAAAAGTACAAAATTATGAACATGACTGAAAAACACATCATTACAGAACAACTGGCACTTAAAACATTTGTCATAGGCCAAGTCTCCTGGGGGTCTCCATTCCAACCAACAGGTTTCAGCGCTGACAACTTCTCAAACGGGTTCTAGGCCGAACACAATCCAGGGCATACCAATGTTTCAAGTTGGTTCAAACTGGTTCA
The DNA here is from genome assembly GCA_004026705.1 of Nesogale talazaci. Classification (NCBI taxonomy): domain Eukaryota; kingdom Metazoa; phylum Chordata; class Mammalia; order Afrosoricida; family Tenrecidae; genus Nesogale; species Nesogale talazaci. Next base: position 62,114 of record PVJH01001079.1, read on the forward strand.
GTATTTGGTCAAAACAATGAAGTCCGAACAGACTGGAATTTGTAAAATGGGGCTGTACTGGAACAGGAAAAGTGACAGGCTGAAGCCCTAGAAAAGAAGGCTCAGAAGAGACATGCTGACTCCTCTCAGGAGCTGGATTATCGCTACAGCCAAGGAGAACCACACACAAAGAGCACAGTTGGCTGCTATCTTTGAGCAGGTACCACTGTTCTTGATTCTGCGGACCAAGAAATTTGGCTGCTATGCAACATGCTATATATCATCCTGACTTTGTAGAGAGAAGTTTCCAGCTGGGTATTAACCTAAAAATTTTAGGACTCCAGATAACATTTTAAGGAGCCCAGGTGGCAAAACGGGTTACAAATGTCTACTAACCACCAGCCCTTCCATAGGAAAAAACTGAGCCTTTCTACACTTGCAAAGATTTGCCATCCCTGAAACCCACAGAGGCAGTTCTACTCCTACAGGGTTGTCACGTCGGAATCAACAGGATGACAATGAGTCTGCATTGGGGTTCCTGTTCCAGTACGCCCAGGTTTGACAAATGCTGGCACATTATCATTTCACTTCCTGGTCATGACTCCCAGTACACAGTCCTGGTGAACACAGGACTTCTCTAAGAGAACACACGGTAAATCAAAGTTCCCTTTATGTGTGAAGTGGACATACATTAAAGTGGAGCTTTAAATGAAGAAAGGTTTGCCTTTAATTCTAATAAAGTTTAAAACGCACCTTTTGAAAGGCATTTGAAAGATTCAAATGATTAATTTGATCACAGAAAACCTTGGGTAACAATTCCATTGTGGGGAGAGCTACAATGCACCTTATCACACTGGTTTGTCTCTGCAGCCTGAGAGAGGAGGGCCTTGAAGGTGACTGTCAGGGCAGCAGGCTGCAACAAGCCCGCCTCAGGAAGGGACCAGTAGCCAGAGGCGGCAGCCAGGAATGAGGTGAAGCACTTCCAAATACGTGAGAAGGCAACATCTGGCCTGCACCAGCACCTATGCCAGCAACCTTCCATGGGCTTGCCGGTGAGAAGTTCCACCATGCAAGGAGGCGAGTCAGCCACGGCAGAGTGTCACACATGGTCTCCTCCCACACAAAGGTTTTAACCATTGAGAGTGACATAGTGGCTTTTCACAAGGCCACGGATGACTGTGAACCTAGGATGCACTTGTCAACCTATCTGATTTAATTATGTCCTTACAAAACTCCTATCAGACAGATGTTATCAACTCCATTTTGAAATAACAAAAGGAAGATTGAAAACAATTACACAACTCTTCCAAATTCACACTCAGTGTGCTAACAATTCCAAAGCCAGTGTTCTCAAGCTGACAGTAAACTGCCCATCACCTTTAAACACATGCTTTCCTCATACCACACAATCCAAAAAGGTTTCTACTATGGTGGCAGTGGCAGCAAGCTGCTGTGAAGGACCTCATCCACACTGAACAGGAAGGTGGACGCCAGATGCCAGGGAGCCAGAGGCCATGAGATAAGCCAGGAGGTAGGAATATGGAACAGCAGCATAAGGTGTGGTATCTTGGCTCCCCTGGATCACTGATAAAGACATTAACTGTGTACAGCACTGGTTCTTCTTTGTTTGCTTGTTTGCTTTGTTTTGTTGTTGTTTTTCTTTTGGGGGGGCACTACTGCCATCTGGTGGTCGTGGGAGCTACCCAGCCTTGCTCCTGGAGAGCTGCTACTGGATTTGAACCGCCAAGCCGTTGGGCCGCAGTCCCGCACTCAACCACTTACACCACCGGGACTCAGCCGAGCACTGGTTCTTAGAGTGCAGTGTGCAAGCCAACAGTGAGAGCATCACCTGGACACTGGTTAGAAAAGCAGGCTCACAGTCAACCCAGGCCCACTGAATCAGAAACTCTAAAGTAGCGGTTCTCAACCTGTGGGTCCAGACTCCTTTGGGGTCGAACAACCCCTTCACTGGTTCACCCTATTCATAACAGTAACAAAAGTTCAGTTATGAAGTAGCAACAAAAATAATCTTCTGGTTGGGGGTCACCACAACATGAGGAAGTGTATTAAAGGGCCGCAGCATTAGAAAGATTGAGAGGCACTGCTCTAAGGATAGAGTCCTGAAAGCTATTTAGCACATCCTAGAACCCTGGTGAAGTGAGTTACACAATGGGCTGCACACCACAAGAGCCCTCTCCGAGGGAAAAACATGAGCTTTTCTACTCCTGTGAAGAGTTACAGTCTGGGAAACCACACAAGACCTCTGCTGAGTCTTACGACAGTTGCTATGAGTCAGAACAGACTTGATGATAGTGAGACGGGCTCTTTGGTTTGGTTTGGAGAGGTGAGGCTTTGGCTACTGAGGGGACTAAGAGAGTTTGGGGCCTGGTACCTCAAGTATTTCTCTGTCCTACAGGGTCCCTGTGTGTCTGAACCTGAGCCAACTGGACAGCCACGGTTTGGGGCACAGGTGATTCCAATAGCCACTACAGTTTGCGGCCCAGTGAACTAGCAAATACAGAACCAGCATGTAGTGTTCTACAATGCTTCTTACATCTGGCAGTTATCCAAACCTTATAATAAAAAAGGAAAACTGATATGTACCTAATGCTATGAAAAATGGTGCCAGCTTTTCATTAAAACAGATTCACCAGGCTGAGCCCCGGTGGCATAGTGGTTGTGCGCACGACTGCGGCCCACTGGGACAGAGGTTCAATTCCAGCAGTGGGGCTGGGCCTCCTACTCCCACCGCCGGAGAGCAGTGATGCCCCCCCCCCAAAAAAAAGAAAAGAAAAAAGAAATTTAAAAACGGATGCACCAAAGTCAAGGCACATCAGGCCAAGTTGATTCTAGATTAGATGATTTCCAAAGAAAAACTTTGAGATCATTAAAACATTCATCTGCCCCAAATTAGTATTTCTTAAATAAGCCTTTAATAAGAGTCACTTAAATACTACTATCTTGTATATAATAAAACACCAACCAAAAGAGCGACCGTGCACGTCTCATAGATTTCGAACAACTGCCACTATGACAAAGATGCCAGGGACGTATACCAGTCCATATTGATGTTTTAACTGTTCAAGTAAATAAAACACCTTTAACATTTCATTATCTGAACAGATACTACTCACTCACAGCCATAGAGTCTAAGTCAGAACAGAACTGTCCCTTTGGATTCCCATGGAGTCATTCTCCCTTAGAGCTGCCTGTGGGTTTGCACTGCCGAGCTTGTGGTTAGCAGCCCAATGCATAAGCCATGACATCACCTCGGCTCCTTGACAGCTGTATACCAATATCCACACAGCCAGGAAAAATACCAAAAAGGACTGGCTCATGTGTAGAACTGTACATATACACTGTTCACTCTGCGGGGGGTGGGGAGTGGGAGTGCCTTGTAATTTGAGGTCATTTAGCTCAATCCTATTATTTTATCAATCAGAAGACCCATGGGGAGTTGACTACTGTGGGAACTACACGGACCTGGACCCCCACCCCCAGGACACATGCCTCAGCCACCATTCACCACAGCCAGGACGCCTGACCTAATGACACTTCAGCAATGTCCTAAAGGCTGTGCTCCCTGCAAACTAATAAGAACTCAAAACTCAATGGGAACTCAACAGTTAAATAGACTGAGCACAAATAAGACAGGGATTATTATTCAGTCTTCTCCCTTAAAAAATGCTTAGGAAAAGAGATCCTGGCCTGACAAACTAAAATAAAGACAGGATCTTATATCTGCACACCAGCTCCCGCCACAGGAGCTAGTATCTGTTCCCACCATAATTGAATTCTGCACTGTGTAATGAAAAGATGAATCAATTATTGAGTGATTTAAGCCGACAATCGTATAAATTAGTCCCTGTTTAGAGAAGATGTTGTTTTTACCCTGTCACTTGAGATCACTGAAGATAATTATAAGGATCACATCCATCCCTTAGAAACCTCACAAAGTACCCAGTAGGTGCCTCATTGCTTAGGGGTCTTGGGACTAATGCATCCTGGCAGACCTGGCTTCTCCTAAGACCAAGAGGGGCAGGGTGCAGATGATGAGTGCCTGGTGACCAGGGGAGCCTGCCTAAAGGTCTGTAAGAAGAGGGCTGCAGACAGAGGGCACACAAGCCCGAGACCACAGAGGCGATGCGATTGACATGCCCAGAAGGCCAAGAGGCAGGCAGGAGCTGGCCTCTAAGGGCTGCCAGGGTGTTTGGATTTCATTCCGAGTGCAATGGGAAACCTGGCAGGTTTTAAATAGAAGCACAACAGGATTGGGTTACACATGAATACAACAGAATCATTCTGAATTCTCAGAGCACTATGGAGTTTCTCACTCCCAGCAACTATCACTTCTCTGAACTACAGGGACACCAAACCACTGTGAACCTCGTGGGGCCATTAGGGTAAGAAGGTTTAATTTAAAGTATTGCCAGAGTACAGTTTGCATAAGCACTCTGAGGAATGACTCTGAAATCCACACTATCTCATCAAACCATAAACATTACATCAATAAACTCCCACCCAGTTACTCCATAGGCAAATTATTTTTAATTCCCGGAGACTCAGCTTGTGTATTATCAAGATGAGCAATAAGAAAGTGGTTTTACGAGCCGCCTTTTGGAACTCTAATACTATTCCCATAAAAATTCCTCCAAAGCACAAACACAATTTGAACAAACACTTTTTATATTTCTAAAATTAAATCAGGCTGCTGCTTCAAAATCAACATTGCAAACCAAAACAGCAGCAAGGCCCCCAGTGGAGTACCATGGTACACCGTAATTCGAAGAGTATTCATTCAGAAAACAGAATCAATAAGGCACCTACCATTCTCAACACACCTTTCACTGCCAGTTCAACATAGGTCACTTGTTGCTACATGTGCTGAGTGGATTCCAACTCACCACGACTCAGGAGAACAGACTGAAACCCTGCATGGTCCTGCACCATCCTCACAAGTACGATTATGCTTTATAGCCCCTGGTGGTAGCCACGGAGTTTTCCTTTCTCACTGACCCTCTACTTTACCAGTATGAAGTCCTTCCCTAGGCACTGGTCCTTACTGATAACCTGTGCAAAGTGTGTGAAACAAAGTCTTACCAGACTCAATTCTGAAGAAGCAAACTGGCCTATCCCTCTTCCAAAGCCAATGTTTGCTCTTTGGCAGTTCATGGTAATGCCAATATTCTTCATCAATACCATAATTCAAATGCATCCATTCTTCTCCAGTCTTCCTTATTCATTGTCCAACTTTCACATGCCTACGTGGTGGTTGAAAATACTAAGGCTTGGGTCAGGCACACCCTAGTCCACCAAGTGACATCTTTGTCCTCTAACATTTTAAAGAGGACTTGGGCAGCAGGCCTGCCCACTGTAACACATCATTTAGGTTTTGACGGCTGTTTTCATGTAAATTAAATCCTTGAAAATGTCAGTATCTTCTTCTATCATTGACGACATGTATTAGTCTACTTGTGAGGATTTGTTTTCTTTATAATGAAATATAATCTATACAGTAGTCTGTGATCATCACCAACTGCCTCAACTCTTTCTCACATTCAACTAGCAAGATTGTGTCTTCCATCTCACAAGTAGTGAATGAGTCTTCCTTCAATCCTGATGCCACCTTTTTTTTTTGGGGGGGGGGCACATCACTGCTGGGAGTAGGAGGCCCAGCCCCACTGCTGGAATTGAATCTCTGTCCCAGTGGGCCGCAGTCCCGTGCACACCCACTATGCCACCGGGGCTCACGGGGGCTTTTTCTTTATATAGCTCAACTTTGGGAACTATCTGCTCATATACACTAACTACAGTGAAAGGATACAACAGATTATTTCCTAATTAAATTGTCAGAAACTAATTTAGTTCTTTCGTATGCTTCTCTTTAACTTAGAACCTGTAAATATAAAACTATATGATTTTTAAAAGTTTAAAGAGCATCTGAAAGCTGCTGACTTGGCCCCGCTATGAGAAATGACGTTCCTCACTGACCCAAGACTCTACAGGGGAAAACACTGGAGTCACAAGGTGGGGATTGCACCCGATTTGACACACACCACACCGAAGCAAAACACTAAGGACATGCAGCAGAGCAGTGAGGGAAATGGAAGGACATGCAGCAGAGAGCATGGAAGCCTTGAGGGAGGGCCAAAGATAGACTTTGGGGCCAGGACGTGGCACCCCACTGGCCTCAACTGGAGGACACTCCTACAGGTCAACAAACAAACCTTGAACTATTTACAAGTTCTTCTTTTTAATTTATTTTATCTTTTCACTTATATATTTTTTTGAATATTGGGTTTGTTTTTTTTTTAAACTCCCCTCCCTGTATTTGAATTTGAATTGTTGTGGGATGAAGACAGAACTTTTCTTTTTTTGTTGTTTTTTGGTTTTGTTTTGTTTTGTTTTGGGGGGGGGGAGCATCACTGCCCTCTGGTGGTTGTGGGAGGTACCCAGTGCTGCTCCTGAGAGCCGTCGCTGGATATGAACTGCCAAGCCCTTGGGCCGCAATCCTGCACTCAACCACTTACGCCACCGGGGCTCAGCCCCTGAATATTGGGGTTTTTGTTGTCTACGTTTTCTTTGTTGCTTCATCTTGCTATGTCCCTTTTTTGTTCATATTATTATCTCTACAGGTCTATCTAGGTAAGATAGGTTGGGGAAAATGTGGGTGAGAAAATAATGGGACTGGTGACTCCGGGGACAAGGCAGAGGTGGAGGTGAGAGAAAGGAGGTGGTATTGACCAACTCAGGGAAAAGAGAACAACAAGTGATCCAAAATCATGGCAAGGAGGGTATAAGAGGCCTGGTAGGGATTGGCCAAGGGTAATGTAGCCGAGAGAAACCCAAATGAATGCTGAGCATGAAAGTGGGACAAGAGGAAAGGAAAAGGAAAAAGAGGTAAGAAATAGGTGACAAAGGGCATTTATAGAGGTCTAAATACAGGCATGTACATAAGTAAATATATTTAGATATGACGATGGGGATCTATGTGCATATACTTATAGGATTAGTATTAAGACATTGGCCTTCCATTCAAGTACTTCCTCCAAGAGCCACTGTTCTATTAAATTGGCATTCCATCATGCTCACCTTCCCTACACAATCACTGAAGACAAATGTGTGCATAAGCAAAAGTGGTGAAGAAAGCTGATGGTGCCCTGCTATCAAAACATATAGCGCCTGGGGTCTTAAAGGCTTGAAGGTAAACAAGCAACCATCTAGCTCAGAAACAACAAAGCCCACGTGAAATAAGCACACCGGTCTGTGTGACCATTGAAGAGATCAGGTATCAGGCACCAAAGAACTAAAAATTGTATCATTGCAAATAAGGGGGAGTACAGATTGGGGACCCAAAGCTCATGTGTAGGTAAAGCAACATTTCTTTACAGAAGGGTTGCAAGGAGGAGGTGAACCAGTCAAGGCGCAGTGTAGCAATGAGGAAACATACAACTTTCCTCTAGTTCTTCAATACTTCCTCCCCCCACCCCCACTATCATGATCCCAATTCTACTTTACAAATCTAGCTAGACTAGAGGATGTACATATAGGAAATGGAAACACAGGGAATCCAAAACAGATGATCCCTTCAGGACCAGTATTGAGAGTGGTGAAACTGGGAGGGTGGAGGGAAGGTGGGGTAGACAGGGGAAACCGATTATAATGTTCTACATATATATTATAAGGTTCTACCTCCCTGGGGTATGGACAACAGGGAAGTGGGTGAAAAGGAGACATCAGACAGTGTAAGATATGACAAAATAATAATAATTTATAAATTATCAAGGGTTCATTGGAAAGTGGGGAGCAGGGAGGGAAGGAACAAAATGAGGAGCTGGTACCAAGGGCTTAAGTAGAAAGCAAATGTTTTGAGAATGCTGAGGGCAATAAATGTACAAATGTTCTTGACATACAGTGGATGGATGTGTGGATTGTGATGAGTTGTATGAGCCCTCAATAAAATGATTTTTAATAAAGTAGAAGGATAATCTTTTAAACACCAAAAAAAGAGAAAGTTATTGGCTTACTGTTCAGGTCTTTGATTCAGTGCTTTTCAAAACTGATTTTTCACTCTCTAAAAGATCACCTAATTATTGCCTTAAAAAAACAACCACAGGTACCAAAACCTCTTGAGTCACACTCATCTGTACGGGATGCCAGAGAGACCATCCACGGTGATCTACTCAGAGAGGACGGGCCAATAAATGTGAAAAGTATTGAGGAAGTCCTGCCTTAGCCCTCCAAGTTGGGAATGTGTTCTGCACAGAGAAAACCTGCTGATTCACTCTTTTCTGTGCCGGAAATTCCATGAGATGACTTTACCTGGATGTCGGCAATGCTTGGAATTGGGAAGTTACTGGGAGGTTTTCAGCAGGGGATTAACAGGAACAGATATATGCTGTCTTACCACATTAATCAAAGTACAATATGAACTTTCAAGAAAGGTGTAAACAGAACACTTTACTATAGTCTGCTTTACACTTTCACTGCACAGTTGAGAAATCAAACTTTTCATTTTCTACTCAGAAAGGCATAGAAAAGAGAACTAAAAGTCCAATGAGCAAATTGAGAAGACAAATGTAGAAAGACAGATGGCATCACTCAAGACACTAATGATGACAATGGAATAAGTGCAATCTCAGACTGTCTTCAAATTTTGACGTCGTAGATGTATTTTCTCAAGGTGAATGCAGTATTCTTTAAGCGCAAACATGCCTCTTTAAGAGGCATTCTTAGCCAGTACGTCATTTCACAGGCAGGGCTGCATCATGCAGTATTTCTTCTACATGGTTCATAAGCAGCCCTGGTAGGTTACACGTTGAGCTGCTCACAACTATGTTGGTAGTTTGAATCCCCATCACTCCCATGGGAGAAGGACAAGACAAGACTTTCTGCTCCTGGAAAGATTTAAAGTCTCTGAAATTCAAAGGGAAAAGTCTACTTTGTCCTATACCCAAACCTAATTCGATGCTATCAAGCCAATGATGACTAGCAATCCTATAGGAAGGAGTAGCACAGCTTCTGTGGGTTTCTGAGCCGCTAACTCTTTATAGGAATAGAAAGCCCTTTCTCCTGTGAAGCAGCTGATGGTTGTCAACTCCTGATCTTGTAATTAGCAGCCCAATAAGTAACCCGCTATGCCACCAAGACTCCTGTATGTTGTCACTGCACAGGGTCGGTCACTAAAAGCTGGAATCAACTCAATGGCAGGGGGTTTGAGTTTGGGGGTCTCCTTTTTGAGTTTTGGATTCATAAGTAGATTGAAAGTTGCCATGTGTTAAACAGTTACTAAAAAGAAATACAAGATATGGAAATTAAATATATTTATTAGATCATCAAAACCAATTATCATAGTCAAACTTAAGACTAAAAGTGTTAGGGAGCAAAAGGCTGCCTCTTCTCTCCATCAGAACTCTTAAGTTGTCAAAGGTCTCAAAAGAGACTTCAAGCATCCAAGCTGATGCTATTAGTCCAAAAAGAACAAGGAGCAATGAGAAGACCCTGGTAGAGATGTATGTGAAATCCAGAGCTAACATTTACAGATGGAGGTGGCCTATATTCATGTATGCTAAACGGATACAAGTTAGCAGCAGAGAACCTTATCCATTGTGGATATACATACGTATTTAAAACCAAAAAATATTAAGGGACACAAGATTGAGTTTACTATGCTTAAATTTTTGTTAAAAATGCTAATGAAGTTGGTTGCATTGCCTCTTTATTCAGCAAATTATTCACAAAATATTGTATATACTCGTGTACAAGCTGAGTTTTTTCACATTTTTAATGCAGTTTTGTGGTAAAATTAGTTGCTTCGGCTGATATTCCAGTCGGCTTATACTCGAGTCTACACGTTAACTTTAAATACACACACAAAAAAGCAGTAATCCAACAATCCATTCAAGTTCCATTTGTGTCTGATCCACAACTTCATCACTCTTGATGATTTGTGTCTTTCAACTAAGAAATCATCTTTCAAACTTCATTAAATGGATGAATAGTTTTTCATAGCTCTCTGGATATCAGAGATCTTCTTTGCAGAATTTAATTTTGGTCATCATCATGATTTTCAATCATTTTATCAGTGATGTATTAGAAGAAGTTCAAAATAGCACCTCCTATTTGGTTTTGATGAGCAGTGAGGACATCGATTGTCAGCCCAACATTTACTGGCTGGGAATATTTGGTCTACACCATAGCTTCCAAACTTATTTGACCATATTTTTAAAAAATGCTATAGTGTCCTCTAGCAAATAAAACTTCTTTACTATAACCCATAATCCAGGAGAAAGTGTAGATAGCTACTTTGCAGGATCCCTGGATCATTCCAGTGCGCCCTCACCCCCAGGGGACAGTATCACCCACTTTGGGAAAATTGGTCTACACAAACTGAATTCCTGAATAACGTATTTATTCAGATATCTAGAAGCTTATTAAAGGATAAATTGTTTTCTTATCCCACTAGAATCCAACTTCTAAGACTGTAAGTCCTGTCTGGTCTCTATAGCGCAGTTTTGTTACTTTTACGCTTCAAAGTCCTTTCACATCAATAGAAAATCTTGATAAACACACACAGAAACACACACTCACCCCACTGCAACTATCAAGAACAGTCTCTCCTCCCCCAAACTGTGTATTTCTAATGTAACCACATAACTAACTTGCCAGAATTACACGCACAGATAATGAAATCTGATCTTTAGTGACATCCATTTTTCTGCCTGTTTTCTTACTTTTGCTTATATTAGATCGGGAAAATTGTTACAGGGATTTTTTAGTGCTATTTACATAGTAATGTGATCAATAAGCTCAAGTTCCAGACACTATCAAATCACCACCACTGCCTGTGACCAGCAAGTACTATCACTGCTGTGTCTCAGCAGTCCAAGCCGTGCCTCGTGCCATACAGGGGGCATCCAGGTTTCATGTCTGCATCCTCTGCAGCTGAGTCCCACCCAAGGTGTATACTCACTGACGAGGACTTGAAGGATGGCGATGATGTTGGCTTTAACTTTCCGAACAACTCTTATTTTCCAATCATGCTCTATGACTACTCTATCAGAATCTTCAAGCCTTTCATCTTTGGCACCTCTGGATAGTCTCTTCCTAAGATAAACCTTAAACTGAATTGCAATGAAAAAAAAACTCTAAGACAGGGTTTCTTGGTCACATTCTTATCCTGAGTACAAAGGTGCTGGTGAATCCTCACTTCTCCCCGAGAAATCCTTGAGCCTTACTTCCAATTCTACATTCCATATGGGTCCCTCCAGAACTCAAACTCAAACTCACTGATGCAAGGTTCATTCTCACTCAGTGAACCTCCAGATCAGAGTAGAACTAACTCATAAGTCCCCAAGGTTGTATCTAAAGAAGCAGGCTGCCACATCATCTTCCTAAGGAGCAGCTGGTGGCTCGAACCACCAACTTTGACATGAGCAGCCCAGCATTCAAGTGCTGCTCCAGCAGGAACCTCTGTGGTTGACTGCTCTCAAGTCAGGTACTACATCTTAGCAAGCGGCATTACAAAACACTCTGTGGATACACAAGAAAGGATTATTTTCCGCTACTGTCCTGTATTCCACCACTGGTCTGTAAAATGGTTCAACTGGGGTGACTTGCGTGGGCTGTGATGCTGGGAGTTTAGTCACTGCTATTCCAAAGACGCTGGGTGGACATGTTTCAGAGAACCTTCCAGACGAAATAAGACTGAGACAGAGGAGCACTAATCCACTTCTGAAATAAAACTGACCATGAACAATGTCTAATCTAGTGCCAGAAGCTGAACCGCTGATGTTGAAAGGCACTCAAAACACACTGGAGTCAACCATAATGATGTGGACAGATAAAAGGTATGGCTGCAAGTGAGAAGAAATCCCTGCAAACATCCATTATCAAAGCATGGACTTGGCAAAGTCTGCATCTAGGGAAACTGGAAGTTATTAAAAATGAAATAGAACATATAAAGACTCGCATCCTAAATATTAGTGGGACCGAAATGGCCATTTTAAATCAGGGCAACATACGGCCTACTCTGCTAGGAATGAAAGGGGAAAACTTCACATTCACAAACACATGCCCAATTCAAGTTTACCTATTCAGAAATGCCATCAGATACATTTTTCAGAGACCCTGCAGTCTATGTTCTGTGCAGCAGTAATTCTCATGGCCATTCCTTGGGATGCCATGGCCGTGCCACAGGTGAATCATGCTCCACCACTGTGGTTCTCAACCATCCTAATGCCGCGACCCTTTCATACAGGTCCTCATGTGGTGGTGACTCCCCAACCATAAAATTATTTCTGTAGCTCTCCACCACTGTAATTTTGCTACTGTTATGAATAGAGCAACCCCTATGGAAGGGTCATTTGACCCCCAAAGGGTTTGCAACCAACAGGTTGAGAACTGCTGCTCTAACACATCAAATTATGTAAGTATCTCCAGAGAGAACTGAATTGAGTTTTGCCTTGTATGGGGTACAAATTCATATAAAGTGGATGAAACCCTCCAACAAAAAGACTATATGATTTTCTTTCTAGTCTCATACGGTTACGTGTGTTTTCCCAAATTTTAGGAGCTTCTCACGTGGAAGCAGGAATTGTGGTTTGGGCTCCCAGAAGTCAATGCAAGCACAATCTCCACCGTTCATGAACTAAGAAGACCAACAAAGCTGTAGTCCTCGTAGAAAGGTGATTCAGCTGCCATCATCTACTTCAGGATGACTGACTTTTTACTTGTCCAGCTCCTGGACACAAAGTCTGGATATGGTACTTCCTCATCCCCAAGTTCTGTTTCATGCTACTATAATTTTTACAAAGTGAGATCTCTTCATCTGCTACATCCACTCACTCCCCACCTCCTATGAATTCCACAGAGTTGGCAGAAGAGTGGCTGGCAGGAGCTGGGGTTTCATCTCTGGGTGGCAATTTATTATGAAAGTAACAGGTCCCAGCTCGTCCTGCCTTCCACTCTCAAGAATACTAATAAATTTATATATTTATTGGCAGTTTTCCCCCAAAATATTTCATCGTACATTCCCGATCCACCTCTAACAACAGCCTTGGGGGAGGCTGTGCCTGCAAAGCTCGGAGCGAGGCCAACCAAGGCAGAACAAGGGCTCTCTGCAAGCCTCTCAGGGCTCTAGCAGACCTGCCAGGCTTCCTTCTCCAGACTTCACTTCCTAAGTCACTTCTCCACTGGGGAGTGAGGGCTTCAGGTGGAAGTTATGATGCACACATCCCTTGGTGGAGACTCCCACTTCAAGCCACAGCGTATATAGGCAGGAGTGTGTCCGCTGAGCTTTCAGAAATGCCCCGTGCCCAGTAAAGTAGACTGGGGAAGGCTGGGAGACCAGAGACCTAAAAGGAGGTAGTGGTTTGAATATGCACAACGGTCCATGTGCAATGGGAGAGGTGTCACAGGGATTTTTAGAGGAAAAAATTGGGAGTGGCTCGGGGAATGGAAGTGAGGGAGGAGTTAGAACTTCCAATGATGTCAAAGTAACAATCTTGAAGATCTGGAGAATGTGAAGTACTTGACTGATAAGAAAAATATTTGAGCTGAGGACATTCGGATGAAAAATCCTTGAGTAACAGCTACATATCAAGACTAAGCACAATATGAACTCGCTGGCAACACTGAGAAGCACAAGAATGGTGAAGTCTCATTATCAAGGGGAGGAAAAAAGCATTTTTTAAAGAAAAAGATGTTCAACTGTGTCAAATATTGTCCATAATGAAAGCAATGGGCAACATATCAGTGACTGGCAAAGACCTAACAATACTGAAAGCTAATATTTTCTGACTGCTTGTTCTGTGCCAGATATACTTTGCTCTGTTAGGCTTCCCATATGACCTGAGTTCACCCTCGAAAGAACCTCACAGCGTATTGCTACCATCCTCAAGATGGGAGTGACCATCATGAAAATCCCTACCATAATATGACAGAGCACAAGGCTAGCAGAACCAAAGGGGTCAAAACAAAAGGGTTCTGAAGCCACAGCTTAAGTCTTTCAGAAAGATGTCCTATAGAGTGGAGCAGTGCTGAGGACAGAGCAAAAGCCAGTGATGAAAATGGAGAGTTTCCTTTGATGTTTACTTGTCAGATGGAGACTATTTGAGCATGCATGTGTTTATCAGTTGAAGTGGCAGGATCTGGGTCTGTCCAGGACTATCACGCTCTCTAGTTTAATCACAGAGAAAGCAGACGGAGACACAATAAGGTTAGGTGGATGGGAAGAAAGGGCACACAGTAGGGAATGCCATGGTCTTACTACAGAGTCCTAGCCCCCTGGATGGACACACTGGCTTAGAAAAGTGAGGGGGGAGGGAAAAAGGTCTGAGAGGGGACAGGGCAGGATTGGCCAATGCAAAGCACTCACTCTTCCATCATCCCCTTTACATGCAGTACATGATAGACTACAAAGACTGACAAGGCTGGCCTGTGTGCTAGATAGATGCATGTGGCTGTCCAAAGGGCAAAAAACCAAGCCTGGAACACTCATAGGGCATTCAGAAACCACCATGAGATCGTGTCCTCTTTTTGGTAGTACAGGCTTCCATGTGAATTCCAAAGGAGGTCAGATAGCTCAGTGAAAGTCACTACACTATAATTATTTCAGACACACACAGAGTTAAAGAGAGAAAAGAATGCTCAGAGGCTGTGGAGGAGGGTGGCAGGCAAGTTACTGCAACCTCTCTGGTTGATAGTTTGGCTGCACTGAGCAATTTCCTCGGGCAGGCCGACTGGGAGCTCACTCATACGCTATCCGAAGAGCCAAGTGCCAGCGAACGTAGAAAATGAATAACCCCGCTACGCTAGGAATACGGCTAGATGATGGAAATTTTAATTGACTAAATGTTTGTATACTGACTTGCAAAGTGGCATATTAAAAGGTGTTAAAAAGTAACAGCTTTGCTTTGGGAATCTTATTTTATGATTTATTGTTCTAGGGTGAAACACACTAAGCAACTCTTTCCCACAGAGTTCCCACTACAATAAGCTTTATGATAAGCTCAGAAAAAAAGAATACTTTAGAAAAAGTATTCTAAAGCCAATGGTCGATATGCAATACAGACATTTTCTGGTACCAATTTATCACACACAACGCAAATCATAAAACCAGGCAACTGTTCTAATTTTAGTTACCATAATTTCAAAACAAACCTCTAAAATCATGCAATATCAAGGAAACAGAAGTGATTTCTAGAAAATCACTTTTATTGTTCTTCTTTTTTTTTTTTGATAAATGAGTAGCTAAAAGAAGAATATAAGCTAAGTGGTGGAGACTTGAGCCACCGTTCAGACTCAGCCTGCAATTATTGATGGGGTCCTGAACAATCTTGACGGCTCCACTCATTTGCAGGATCTCCAACTGTGAGGTGTGAACTAGATTCAAAGTATATCATAAAAACCAGAGATTTGGGATTTGGCAAGACAATTTTAACAGGGCAGGTTTTTTTAGCAAGACGGGTAATTCCAGAGAAACAGGATTCTACTTAGCTCACGGGGAGGGAGCGTCTGATTTATGGACTGTATGAGACACACAAAATCATCAAAACCAGCTGAAATCACACGCCTCACCAAAAAGTAGCTGTTCCAGCCATCATATTAGAGGTGAGCTAATTAAATGTTTGACCAGTCTGGTCAGTAAATGATGCTATAAATATCCCAATAGCCCTTGGGCCCGCCCCCCCCAAAAAAGTTCTTCACTCTGACCTATCTGAACAGTCAAGAATATGTACAGCAACTAAAATTTCATAATTAAAAATAAAATATTGTTAAGATTAATACTACTACTAAGTACTGAAATTATCAGATCCTTAGTTCTCAGATCATCTGATTATAAATAAAAGTAAGAGTCTAGGACATGTTTGTTTTCTGAATTTTTTAAAAATGTTTACAGAAATATTATCAGGTTTAGTGTCCACCTACATCAACCTCAAAGTGCCATCTGTACGACTCTTGTGTTGGTTCTTTACATTGTCGGTATCTTCATATTCTTCAATTAACTGCTCTCTCTCACAACGTGCTTAGAGTGTTTTGCTATTTAGTAATCACTGTTTTCTGAAAATATTGTATTGCTTCCAAGAGAAAGAGAAAAGGAGGGATGAGAGAGGGAAGAATGACAAGCAGTCAATGAACTCAATAGTAATTAATGATGTATAGACAGCAGTTTTTCCCCAATGTAGGTGATTCCATACTGGGGGGGGGGGGGGGTGGTCTGGGAAGGTTCCTGGAATAATGGAAGGGGGTACTGAAAAATCAGTTATCCATGCTTGATCCACATTATGGGAAAGGTACAAAAGTTTATAGCCACCAGGGGGGTGCTGAGTAATTTTCTTTCTGAAAAGGTGGCAATAGGCCAAATAAATATGGAAATCTATGATATAGATAATCCTAATCTGACACCACCTTCTCAATAATGGGCCAAACCTTTTAGAATGTTTCAGAATCATACTGACAGTGCTGAAAAGATACAAATATCTAATTAAAAGGCTTGAAGTGACAGAAAAATAAAATGGGGATAAATGGGGAAATTTCCATTGTGGGGAAAAATAGCCTTATTTCATAAATCACATTTAAATATTTGAAAGGTTGGAATGTTGAGAGTCTAAAAATCCAATTACCATACAGAATAAAAGACATCAAGTGAGTGAAGAAAAAATTTAACATCCAATTTTATCTCTATGTCCCAATTGCTTTATGCTTGTGAAATCTGCTCTCTTTTAACACATGTACCTTAAGTGTTGAATTTATAAAAGTCCAAATGGAAAAGCACTAGTTCAATCTCATCAATCCTGTGGAGCCGTACTCTGGAAAGGAGAAGTTCTCTGGGCCATAATCGAACAGATGGGTTAAAGCCAGTCACCTATAAAGATCAGCGGGGCCCACATACATAGGTCAAAGAAATTCACCTCCAAATATTGTTAGGTTTGCCAAGCAAGTCTTGATCTTAGTCAACAAAGGATAGCCAAGGAAGATTAATGTATGTATGTATGTATGTGTATGTATATACACGTATGCATATATATTCATGATTAGGTTTCAAGCAAGATCATGAAATTAAAACAGAAGTATTCTACCTGTTTGAGAAAAGTATTGAAGCTAAAAGCACAAGTAACACAAAGGCAGAATAGCTACTTCTTACTCTCTCCTGGCATCCACAACCAATTGCAATTTCAAAGAAATACGGTTAGGAAATAAACTCAAACATTTTGGCTGCTAACACAACAGAATCTCAGGAAACAGAAGGAGGCTAAAGAGTGAAAAGTCTTCCATTTCACAGGTGAGAGGCCACTTCTTAAGCTTTCAGAAGAAACCATTCCCTGACTTTTTCATTTCATGCCTCCAGAAAAATTCCTTTTGGCCTGCATTTCCACAGCAATCTTTTCACTGAATGATGTGACCAATTGATAGGTCCCACATTATGACAAGTATTCAGACTTCTGATATGGTTTTCACCACATCTATCAAAGGTCTGTCATTTTATTTGTGTGATTTTTTTAAAAAAGTAGCTGTAGGTTCCCTTACAAACTACTTCTCATCCCTCTGCATTTTCCATATAGTAGCATCACATTAAAACAAATAAACATTTTAAATATAGTTTTTTATCTCCCTCTCCCCTTGCCCCACCCCACCCCCCAAATATCACTATGGGTTCTACAGACCTCTTATACATACCAGACAAAACTTTTTTTTCTTAGGCTGGAAGCACATAAGTCCAACAAGGCTCCATTCTACAGGTGGATCTGACCTTTCAAATAGCCCAATCAGCAGGTGCAAAGAAGTTAATTTGTATTTTGTTTTCATGTACAACTAGTACACTTTCATGTTCCTTAATTAAGAGGAATTTTGAGAGAAATGAACAGAACTTTTATTTTTCCCTACTTCTTATGAAAATAGTTCACTGCCAGGGGAAAGTATTTTCCATATGCAAAATTCAAGCGTATGAGTTAACTAGAATTTGTTTTTTGAAATCAGTTCAATAGGAAAAAATGTTCAATTTAACAGCAGGATGTTCTGTACCGTCTCTGCCTCAGACCAATTCACTAAATAAATACCTAGAACGTGATGATTCCAGAAACCATTTACCTCAGTAAAAAGAAACTGAAAGTGTGTTTGTTTGGTAATTATGGGTTTCTATAACTACCCCCCAAAATGGACTGAGGAATAAAACCTTAGTTTTGTTTTATCACTAATACAAAAGTTCTAATGGTCACCAGCCTGAAAGAAAATTAAAATACAGGACAAAGTTTTGATCCTCCTTTCTCTTTTGCTCAGTCATGATAAAAGCTCTATCAGAAGGAGGAGGTGGGAGGATGAAAACAAAAACTGAGAGAGCAAATATTGTCTCACCAGAGAATGGCTTAAGTACAAAAGATTGACCATGACTGGTTGAACAATGGTCACGACTACTTACCCTCCCCACAGTCATTTTGTCACCTTTGAATGTTCTGTCAGTTTACCAACCCTAAAAATACAGGACCGGCAGCAGCATTAGGTTATCAATAACTTACTACAAGAGTTTGACTTACTACATATGTGAATCATTTGCAAGCACTTAAAGAAAAAAATGAAGAGAGTGTAGAAATGTGAACAAACTCCTCTCACCACAGCATCATCTATGAGGTTGTGTGTCGAAGTGCCCATAACTGGAATTTTCCATAGGTACATTTCTTTTACATCCAAACACACATATGAAAAAGGCCTCGATCATAAAACAAATAAAGACCTGCCGGCTCAGGGCCAAATGGGCAAGATGAAAAGGCTTTTCCCTGAACACTCATGGGTTGATGTGTTCCTACAGGTCTACAAGCAAATCAAAGAGCAAGAAACAAAGATGGGCTGGGAGCTAACGTACAAAACTGGAAAACAACTCCGGAGTGTGCCCAGGTAAAAGCACTAAGCCTACCAGGTATTCTCCAGCAGCTGATGAGCAGCATGACTGCCCCCCCTCCACCCCCCGTAGTCCTGCTGCAGAACAGACAAGGAAAACAAGCACATGGACTGTCTAAAGAGGCAATGCACATGCCACCAGTCAGGCACAGCTGCTGAGCAAGAGGGAGGGCTGACCAGTGCCAAATGGAGTCCTCCCACGGAAACTCATAGAAGCATCGCCAGTCGTACCTGCACCAGACATAACGCACAGGGCTCAGAGAACACACCTTTCTCAAAAGCTCAAAAGCACACCAAGCTGTATGTGAAACACACATTGTGTTTGAATCCTTCCCACACAACCAGTACATCTCTAAGGGCGAGCAAGAAATGAAGTTACAATTTTAAAGTACAAAGACCCACTGTCACTTTCCTTCATGTAGGTTTGGTTTGTTTATAGGAATCCTATTAATAAACTAATGACAGCATATGAGTCCTAGATTTTCTTGTAATATATATCTGGTGCCCACAGCAGTACGCAAATGATATCATGTAAAAACGACTATAGTGTCTGCTAGCCATCAAGTCATTTCCAACCCAAAAGGACACATCCAGGGTTTCCAACACTTTGGAAATCTTTATGGGAACAGAGAGACTGATATTTCTCCTGTGAAAGAAGTGGTATATTTGAACCCCTGACCTTGCAGTTCACAGGTCAATACCTACCCAACAGATACGTAAGGTTCTCCTTTCTCCATTCTAGTCTCTCTACCCTGTACCACCTTACACTCGCTAGATATCTTGATGGGTCTTTCTCACTACCTCTTGTGAGAAAAGCATTAACCATAGGAATCCAAGCCGCCAAGATTAAGTGTAGCAGACACTATTGTAGCTCATTCTTCTTCTTTCCTCTTGTGAGCAGAACCTTAGCTTCAAGTAACCACCATACCAACATATAATCAAAGTCCTCGTTCCAAGACATATGTTTTGATTTCTGAACCAGGCCTGGTAACTGGCATAGAATGGTATGTGTCCATTTTTCCCAAGGAAACATGAGAATATTTCCTGACAGCTCCCTAAGAAAAGAGTTTCCATTTTTTTCCTGTAGCCTCTTCTCTTTCTAGACTCTGTCATCTCCGGAAGTGCTGTCTGGAACTGGGAGCGCAGCATATGACAAAACAAGCAGCCATGGAGGACAAAGCTCTACAACGAGAAAGCAAGTCCAGGAACTTGATACCATCCCTAGGTTCCTCATCACACCACATGTGTCTGCATTACAGCTTCTGGATTCTTGTTTGTCAATAATTCCTTTATTATTTAAAGCTCATTTGCTTCAGGTTTTCCATAACTGCAGCCAATCCCAAAAGCCCAAACCTACTACCACTGCCAACTCAGAGAAGCTACAGAGTAGAACTGTCCCATAGAGTTTCTGAGGCTATAAATCTTTAGGGATGCACACAATCTTTCTCCTACAGAGTGGCTGGTGGCCTTGAACCACTGGCCTCAAGGTTAGCAGCCCTGTACTCAACCCACTGTCATCACCAGGGCTTGCTGCTAAGGCATTCTTTTATGGCTTTTCTTTCCTAGAATCACAGTGCAAATCATGTCGGTCTGAGAGCTGAAAGCCTCTAGAATGCCATTCCCTGTGGCATGGCAACCCACATTTCGGCTCCAGTCTGTTCGATCAGAGGCTCCCCGTTCCCACGAGTCCTCCAGTAACCTACTCCTCAGGCAGCATGGAAAAAGTTAACCTGGGTCACTCTTGGAGTTGTTCCATAATCTACTGTCTTCCCTACCACATTTTATCTTAAAAATTAAAACACAAGAGAAGGCAGCAAACAAACATGAATGGGATTTCCTAGCAACACAAATAGCAGGAGAAAAAAATCCTAGCAAACTATGTTTTTGTTGGCCGGCCGGCATATAAAAAAAAAAGGCAAGAAGAGTTTGATGAGAAAAAAAAAAAACAGTGAAGAATTACACAGAAGAAGTAACACCTTCTAGCGACCTCACCCTTCTCCATTGGAGGAGGCCTGTGGTGGAACCCAACTTCTACTCTGGGGACAAAGATGAGGCTCCTGTAAAGAGGGACCATCTCCAAAAGCCACACAGACCATTCTCCTCTGCCTAGAGAGTGGCTCCGAGAACCCACTTAATGGAAGTGAAAGTCTGAGCAACCCCAGCAGTCAGTGCAGAGCTAAGCTGAAACAACAGTAGCTACAAAGTATCCTACCCATACAGTGCACAGCAACTTTCTAACTAAATATTCTACTGCTGCCTTCCCTGTGGGCATCATAAGAAAGAAGCTAGTTACTTATAGAAAACTTTGGGGTCAGGCAGGCATGTGGGAAACTAACACAGGGAAATATGACCAGGACTATATTCCCTAACTTCTAACAGGGAATCTGGAAAACTAAGTTAGAGATAAAGCACATTATCCTGCTTTAAAAGGCATTCCCATAGATTCTCCCCTAACATCTATGCTGTCTTAAAGTGAGCACAAGGTTGATTCTATCTCCCTGTAGAGGCAGACATTCCCTGGTCTATCTCCTCGCATTGTGGTACCCCTCTCCCCTCGTGCCTCCCCCAACGCAGGTTTTAGGTTTCCTAATCTGTGAGCTCAGGAACTTTACTGTGATTCCCACCCACCTTATGAAATACGGGACTCCTGAGTACGCATGACTAAAGGCCACCTATAAAATCCCCCAAACAATCAAGACCCCCTCCTCTCTCATCCTCTCCCTTCTCCTCTGGTCACCTCTCTACCCCTGTCCACCTCCCACATCCCCATGTGAACCACCAAGAAGAACTGAGGTGAGCATGCTACCGTGACATGTGTCTGACTCCTGTATTTTACTTTCTCGCCTCTCTCTCTTATTCTCTATTAATTTTACTATAGTCTTTATCTATTACAGCTGTAATATATATATATATATATATATATATATATATATATATATATATATATATCCTGGACCCATGATAGTGTGAGGGACTGGTCTCCCTACACACAGGCACCTGAAGGAAACTGAGCCAGTGGCACTGGCACAGTAACGCAGGACCAGACTCTGGATGGTTTGGTCACAGGAAGGTCCAGAGCAAAGGGCTTTTCATTACTTCCAGATATTACTTCACCAACTTCACCAAAAGATTATAGTGATGATCTAGCCAAAACAACTAAGAAGGTCCATGGAACAACTTGAACTAAGAGATAATGAACTTTCCCACCAACTTTTTGATGCCCCCTCATACACTGCCTACACCTCAAAGGTTTATAAGAAGCAATGACCAGTTCATCTGAATATGTACACCACTTATTTCAAAGCAATCCAGCCTAACTCATTGCCAAACTCTAAAGATTATTCATTTCAAGAAGTCTACTCTGGTCTGTAACACATAATAAAGGTTCTATAGAAAATAGGTTGTGATTTGATACTTAAATGGTCCATTACAAAAATTACCATATCCGTAGTTTTTCCTCTTAATTTACATGTGGCATTTAATACAATGAGTATGTTACTAAATTAGTCCTACCACACAGTAGGTGTTGGGTATGACTACTATTCTGATACACTGAGCAGCACTCCTTCTCATAAGAAGATCAAGCAGAGAGTCTGTGTATTTGGCCTCTAAGTGAGCTCTTTATCTCAGTAGTGCCTTCAAATGAGGTCATGAAGCTGCAACCTGATTGACAGGTTAGACTCTACCTCTTTTCAAGTTGACACCAGATTATGTAACTACCACAGGGCCCTACTTTTGAATTGATGGGTCCACAGTAGCTAAGGTGTCCCCAGCATGGTCTAGTTTGTTCCCTTATCCTTCCCCACTCAGCCCTCGGCAGAACTGCAGAATGCCCACTGCTCAGTCTTGGGTAAACTTGGGCTCCCAACCAAAAAGCAGGCAGTTCAAACCCACTAGTTACTCCTTGAAAGAAAGATAAGGCTTTTCCCATCAAGATGTACAGCATGAGAACGTCTACAGGAGAGAGAAACATTATGAAACAGAATCAACTAAAGGGCAGTGAATTCGAGTTTGATGAGTCTCTTTCCAGAAAACCTTCTTCTGCCACAGCCAACACGTTACTCACAGCCTGCTAGAGAAACTGTTCAAAGGATGAATAAATGAATGAATAATATGAAAGCAATAGAGCCATGCCTCCATGAAAGTTGTCAGCTTGCAGACAGGAGCCCAGCCCACGTGTGTGTGCACAGGGTCCCAAGTCTTCTTCTATTACATCAGTGAGCGAGCCAGCCCAACAGGCCAGAGTGACAGGACAGGTGATGGGTAAGCCAGCACCCAAAGATGAAAGGCATTCCCACTGCTTCAGAAGGCAGCTGAGGCAGCAAATCAGGAACAAGTGGGAATCCAGGGTGGGAATGGAGCACAATGGGCTGCCTCTCCTCCTCCCAGAAAGGTAGCCAGTAAAGCAGTGAAGGAGGCAGCTGCAGCATTGTTGTAAGGCAGAGTGATCCCTAGGGGACTGTCACAAAACTCTTACCACCTGGTCCTCACTACAAGCTCATCCGGTCCCCCACCCAAAAGAGCTGAACACAAAAGAAGGCAGCAACTTCATCTCCCAATCCAGAACACGGACCCATTCCACTGCTCCAAGGCTGTGAACACTTACAGGAGCAGGCAAAGCCTCCTGTTTGTCTTGTGAGGCAGCTGATGGGTTTGAATCACCAACCTTTCAATTACCAGCCCAACTACTAATACGCCGTTCCCCCCCCCCCCCCCCCACCACCACCATTTCCAGGGCTCCTCAGCCTCAATCCTACAGAATCCCCCAATCCCTGCACTGTCCTTCTCTGCAGCCTACGATAAGAAATCATACAAAATATTAAATTTCTATCATCAAACTTTCAGAGAAAAAATGCCCTATCTTTTCAAGTGACAGCCTTATGGAAACTAGACTTGCAATCACTTTGGGGGACCATGAGTAAATGACAGTCCTACCCTATCACACCCAAGAGGACGGGTGGTGGTGGTGCAGCACGCTCAAACTGTCACATTCAGGTTGCAGACCATCACTAGCGCACGTCTGGAGCTCCTTCGCTTAGCAGGGTCATACTGCCCCCCCGCCCCCCCCCCCCCCCCAATCAGGCACACGCCATTTCCTGAGCTGGAACAGATCAGGTTCTGAATGACTGCAAGCTCGGGCTTTGTACATCTGTCAGGGGCCAGGACCAGATGTCAGAAACGCTTGCAAAGTGCCTGTTCCGATGATGGGGCAGGGCTGGCACTCGAATCATGACTATTATAAGAAAGAGCCCTGCATTATTTGCTTCTAATGAAACTCACCATATATAACTGAATATAAAAGTCTTATTACAGGACTTACATAGTTGATTAATTCTAAAGAAAAAACCCACTAAAATGGTAAAATATTTAGAACAATGTCAACATAAATACCTTAAACAATTCATTTTAATATAAATGTGTGTTCACTTATCGATCTTTTGATGTGGAGCCAAGCATAAACTCATGATTCTCGCATAAACAACACTTAAAATGTGTTCACTAAAGTTTTCCATTCTGTTTCTTTACAACGGAGGCCCATCCCCTCACCCAGTCAACACTGGGTGTCAGAACTCTACTAGAAAGAATTATGGGATTTGGTTCAAGCAGGAGACAGAAGTCAGTGGGGGGTTTTGAGGAACGTAGTATGACCTGGCTTCAATCTTGTCAAGGTCACTTTGGTTGGTAAGGTGGACCCAGGGGATAAGAAGTTCAGACACTATAATAAATGCATTGAGAATTGCTAGGGCCTTGAACTAAGGGTGTAGCAGCAGGGAAAAGTCAAAAATCTGAATAAACTGTATTCTGAAAGCAGAGGTAATATTTAAAAAGCAATCTAAATATAGGACATGCAGGTCTTGCCCCCACACCACCAACATCAATCCACAGGTGGCACATTGGGGTAAACAGGCTGCTAACCACGAGGTACATGGTTCGAGCCCACCAGCCACACCACAGAAGAAAGAAGGGGCTGTTTGCTCCCACTACGATTTACAATCTCACAAACCTCAAAGTGCATCTCTACTCTGTCCTGTAGAGCCACACTGAGTCAGAACAGACTCCCAACAATGGGATTTCATCTTTCATTGTTGGCTCTTCCACATTCAATTAGCTCCCATAGAAACAACTCTTTACATGCTCACATTTTATCCCTTACACAATATTTAACTGCATAATTACAGTAACAAGTACAACTTGGAGAAAAATAATTAGGAATTAACACAAGCAATGCTTCAGAAAATATTCAACTCAACCAAGAGGTGGGGGAGGGCCCTCCACAGACACTGGTCCCTTTATGAGAGGCAAGATACCATAGGAGTGGAAAGGGGTGTCCATTAAGGCAGAAACCCCAATCAAACCACTTACGCTTTGTCTGATCGCATGCTTAAGTCTAATAAAATAATGCAACACATTATCATTCCTACATTATCAAACACTGAATACAACATCTCCACAACTTTCTCTAGAAAAATGACTATTTCCATCTTTGTGTTTTCCATTCATGTACTAAGTTTCTTATGTATTCAGTCAAGGGTTTCATCTGTCAGGAATCCTTCCTATCCTCCCCTCAGTGACATTCATCTTTTTACAACGTCATGCAACTACAGCCTTCAGTTCTGATGCAGTTTCATTCAGTTTATTTCTTTCCACTGTAGACTGAAGAGTAGTGCAAAGAGATCTGAGGTGGGTGTTTGTGGTAGTTGCCTAATCTCATGTCAATTGGATAAGTAGAGTGAAGGGGTGGAGTCTACCCTGTCAAACAGGACACAGCATGACAATGCTTCCCTGTGGGCATGGCCTTCTCATGAAGGTTTTGGGAAGTTCCCCTCTTCTTCCTTGGAGAAGGGATGCTCTCTCACCTGCCTGAAAACACGCCAAGTGGAGCTACACCGATGTGAGTGAGCCATGGAGACAGCCTTGAAGAGACCTGGGGAGACAGCCTTGAAGAGACAGCCCTGCCATTGGGTCCACATGACTTTTTCACCCACCAGCCTGTGATCTTCCTACAATTGGCATCATTGTAGGTGGTTACTTGAGGCTGAAGAGGAATTTATAGACTAACATTGGACATATGGGCTCATATCAGACATAGGGACTTGATCTGGATTGGCTGGGATGTTTTCTCAATATATAATTGCTCTTTGATATACAACTCTCTCTTACACATACATGAGTGCCCTTGGATTTGTTTCTCTAGCCACTCCAGGCTAACACAGTGCTTGATTTGATCTTTTTAATTACATGGTCAGCCTTAAGGAGGATCGACTGAGTCAGAGATCCAAAACTAAATATGGATCCCACATCCAAAATTCTGAAAACACTTTAACACTGTAACAAGACAAATGCAATCCTGACTACCCCCTGGTGACTTTCCAGTCTAATTTCATCAGGATTTCTATAGATAAACCAAAACTCAATAAAAGTTCCCTTAGGTCACAGAACTTTCACCAATCAAGGTACCAAATTGAAACTCATGCACTGTGTTCTCCCAGAAGTTCATCCATGTCTTATGGTATTATTACTTTCCACCACCAGCAGCCTTTAAAAAAAAATCAAAGTGGAAAACAGAAAAGTGGGTGAAGGGAGACATCCAGAGTATAAAACTTGACAAAATAATAGCAATTTATAAATTATCAAGGGTTGGGGGGGTGGGAATAAGGAGCTGATACCAAGGGCTCAAGTAGAATGCAAATGTCTTAAGAACGATGATGGCAACAAATGTATAAATGTGCTTGACACAATGGATGGATGGATGGATGGATTGTGATAAGAGTTGTACAAGCCCCACATAAAATGGTTTTAAAGGGGCTGAGTCCCAGTGGCGTAAGTGGTTGAGTGTGGGACTGCGGCCTGCGGGCTTGGCGGTTCAAATCCAGTGGCAGCTCTCAGGAGCAGCACTGAGTAGCGCCCACAACCACCAGACGCAGTGATGCTCCCCCCCACACAAAAAAAAATTTTTTTAAGAAAAATAATAAAACAAAAAGAAACAAAGTCTCACTTCACTCCTTTTTCTCTGAAAGACTTGTGGGCATAAGTGACAATTCACCATGTGTTTGCTAATAAAAAACCACATAGTTAAAATGAGACCTAAAATAATAGTTAAAAAAGCGGGGCAAGGTGGGGAGGAGGAAGCCAAAGGCCGGGAGCAGAGCAGAAGAGGGGGCAAGGGATTCCTTATCCTTTCAGCTTCCCTTTTAGATTTAAGAGGCTCTTTTGAACTCTCCTGTTTCTTTGTGTCAATGCTCAACATCATGGCTAATATAACCTTAAGAACTTTTCTTTACCCCAACACACACACACACACACACACACACACACACACTCCTTTTCATTCAACTGAAGAGGAAAAACCCTTTGGAGCACATTTCCACCTACTCTTCCAATCTACCCTGCCCTCATCTGCCCTGAAATGCTGGGGGTGTTGTTGGAGTTGTTGTAGCACTATTTGTAAATAGATGCCAAACAGGACACAACCTTGCTGTTATTTACCAGGAGTTATCAATTCACTGAGTCACTTGAAAACTTCCTTTATAGCCATCTTCTTGAGCTTGCTTTTGTCTGGAGTTTGTTGTGTTTTGTTTTTTAAGGGGCAGAGCAGGAAATGGTGGGGGGGGGACAGAAGGAGATCCACACAGTTCTTTGCTTCCCCCACCCCAGCTCTCCCCTCCCCCCCTTCCCTGTCCCTAAATGAATGTGAGAACTTCCTGCAGAGAGAACACCATGAATAGGACCTGGCATCTCGACAGGAAAGACAGTGCAGAACCATGAATACTCTGAATAAGGCTTCTATGAAGCCACTAAATTAAAGGAATTCAGGAGCTACACAAAGGGCCTGGCTCACTAATGGATTCAGTCTTGTATTTTACAGTATAATGAGGAGCACACAAATGCGAGCCTTTTTTCCAAGGAGCTGGACTGGACCAACCCAGGCCAGATGCCTCCCCTCCACGCTGCCCATCGTCTCCTGGAGTCGATGTTGTTCTTGCGCTTAGACAAACATTTCAGGAGGAAGTTGGCAAGATGTAATCATTTAATCCACCCTTCTTGAGAAACACAAATTAATCTCTTGCTTAGAGGTCAGATGCTGAGGTATCGTCAAGTTCTTCTCCTTTACAGATTCCCATGCCCATAATCCGTTACAGAAACAGCAGTCCCACGGGCAAGAAAAGACGACTTCATTAGTATCTGATATGCTGCACACTGAACAATAATACAAGAAAATGTCGCCAGAGCAGTTCTGCCTAGGTGCCTTACAAACAAGCACTGCGAAAACACTAAACGATCCGCAGTTGTTCTGGAAATCAATGCACGATTCATTCTTAATCAACAGTTTCTGGGCCACAGTACACAAAACTCAGATGGCAATTCACACTGTGTTTTTTTTTTTAAGTTCTCACTTCGGGTACTGAGAAAATTGCATTTGAAATAAGCAGACCTATAAACACATTAACTCCACAACGTTCTCTTTAATTGTACTTTAACCTTTTCCTTTTCTTTCTTTGCATTCTTCTGCCCAGCATCCTACCACAAAGGGATAAATTGACTTTCTAAACTTATAAAACGGGATGGTGGTGGGAAAGGGCAGTTCTTAGGTGGAACAAGAAATATATACATGAACTCCAGACCAAAGTAGAAACCGAGGAACTCCATGCGCGGCCTGTGTACTACTGGGATGCAGGAAGCTCAACCACCGGTATCTCAAATACTAGCAGGGTCACCTGTGACCTGTGACCTGTGGTGGGCAGGTTTCAGTGGAGCTTCCAGGCTAAGACAGACTAGGAAGAAAACTGGCAGTGCCACTTCTTTGCAAAGTTAAAATATCATGAATAATAATGGGTTGTCGTTTGATATAGTGCACGGGATGATCCGTTCATGTTGGAAGGCACTCCAAAATATGAAGAGCTGCCGCGTCCTCAAAGTGAAATCCACTCTAATAACGCAGATAAAATAAAGACTTCAGGACTTTCATTTGCTGATGTGGCACAACTCAAAATGAGAAGCATCCACCAAAGCAAACATTCGTCAATAATTGAAGCATGGGATCTAGGAAATGTGGAAGTTGTCGAAATGAAATGGAAAGCTTGAAGCTAGCTATCCCATTGGTGAGCTCAAATAAAATTGGCGTGGCCTTTCTGAATAAGTCATATGATCTGTGTAAAAATGAAATATTGAGGATGAATGACATCACATTCATCGATGGCAGTGAATTTAGTTGTTTTACGTTTACAGCAATATATGTAGCAGTTATTCAGGATTACAAAGACTTCTTCCCTCATGCTTGTAGAAAGTTAAATTAATTATCATAAAATAACATAATATGAAGAACTTGTGAAGGCCTGGTCAGTGCAAGACAAGAAATTACATTTCTAAGATTTGAAAGAAATAGCATCACTACTATTTGCAAAGGATATGGTTGTCGACACAAACTAATTCAAACAAACAAATAAACTATTGACATTAATAAATTTTTGGCAAAATGGCTGATTTTAAAGTCAAAATATTAAAAGTAAATTGAATGTACACTCACCAGCAAACAAGGAAAAAACCACCCTTTTTAATAGTCACAAAATACATTTAATAATATAGATCTAAAAATTAAACTTTAAAAAACATGTTCCTGTACCCAGGATTATAGATTTAAACACATGCTTATTTAAATACCATATGCACTCGAGTATAAGCTGACCCAAATATCAACCAAGGCACCTAATTTTACCACAAAAGCTGCATTGAAATGTGCTAAAAAACTCAGCTTATACTACAGTATGTAAAGTACATATGCACTCCCCAGAGACAAATTTTAAAAAAAAATTGTCATCTTCCAGCTAGACTACTCCTATATTTTTAAAAGAAATATAAGCATTGCAAAACTAAATCATTTTGACAAAGTCAAACTAAATGATGTGCTATTTAACCATATTATTCAACTGTGTTTCAGGTCTCATAGGAAATACATAGAAAAGGAAGACCAAATCAATTTCTATAAATAAAAACCTGACTATTTCACAGCAGCATAGAGGTAGTAACATTAAGGAAATTTCACTACCAAAAAAAAAAATCAAAACCTTAATTTATATTCCTCAGATCTCCCTCCACTAATTAACATTTAAAGCAACCCACCAGGCTCAGGGCGGTGTCCTGTGGGACTGGACACAGGGAGAAGCCAGTGGTCAGATGCCTTCATTTTACCCTCTGGCTCTGGCACAGCGCATTTGAAACTAGTACAGCATCTCCATTTCAAATATTTCATTTATATTCTATTTCTTCCTCCAAACAATAAAGAGTTTTCTCATGGTTTGGTTATATCTTCACAAAGATAACACATTTGCTAACATTTACAGCCAGCAACATACAGTCACCAGCCGTCAACAAACAGTAAGACGGTAAGAATTTTTCACTGAATTAAGAACCTCTCAGATTTGGCCCAGTGATTTTCACAACAATACTGAAAATACTTTAAAATCAATAAAGATTTTGTAAACACATGCCACGAGTTTGCTAACATGGGTCATGAACCAACTGGGGTATTTCAGGGCCCCAATGTCTTAGGACAGGAAAGTCTAGCCAGTGTGATCTCAAACTATCACCAGCAGACATCGTATGTTCAGAAACATGCTAGTAAGGAAGGAACAAGCCAACAATATGCATATCTGTACCAAAATTACTTCAATAGTACACATTGCAGTCGCATCACACCATGACCTAACTTTCTACCAGGTCATGATCCTGACGAACTTTCACACATGTGTCCCATGACCTGGCTGTCATCCCTGTAGGTTTTCTCAGGCATTTAGTTAACAGGTTCTTTCTTGTTGAATGAGTAAAGGAGGAAAAGAATACCGCCTTCCTACTAGGTGCCAAGTAGGTACTAAAAACAGAAATACAGATTTCTGTATTTCCAGAGGAGAGTGACCTGAGGACAAAGCCAGACGATGCACTGAGCAAGTCCTGTGTGGACACAGCACAGCAGGGCCCTCGGCTGGCACTCTGACCACCTTCTGGACAAGCATCAATTGTTCAGCAACAAAGCAGCCCAAATACCAGCTTGGAGTGAAACCCGTTCCAAAAAGTAGAGGCAAATGTTGTTGAAGGAGCCCGCACTAACAAATGCTATAACTCAGGGTTCACAAACCCACAAGCCCACCAGAACCAGGCAGGCACCCCCAGAAACGAACTGACCTTGCAATTAGCAGCCTAACCCACTGAGTCACCAGAGTTCCTTAAGGAATACATACTGAATAAAAAAAAAATAGCCAAACTCACCAATTTCAAGAGACATGTGGAAGAAGGAAGAAGCACTGTTACGGTCGCTGCTGCTCTGCTGTTTTAAAATGGCCTGTCCTGGGCTGCTTGGTCTCTTGGATTCATCTCTCCCCTGAACCTAGAAGCACTTATACCCCACCTGGTGAAAAGTACTCCACAATTGTCTGAATTAGCTAAGTAGGTTAGTGGAGGGGAAGTGAATTATTTAATGTGGCTCTTCGAGCCAAAGTCTTTGTAACTCCCAGCAAACAACCTCTGTCTGTCTGAGTCTGGGTAAGACACTGAGAGATTCACCTGTAACTGTGAACAGGGTTCAGTGGAATGCCATGCTACTGGGTATAAAATTAACCCTCTCAAAACAGGAGGCAGAGATCTCACTACCGTAAGAGACGGGTGTGGCCAATGGTCTCTGGACCAGAGATTCCTGAGCAGTAAGCCTCTTGGATCCAGAAGACAGCTGAACATCAGAGGTAAGCGGCAGCAGAACCAGGAATCGGAGCAGGAGACAGACTGGGGGACTTCCCAGCCCACAGGCTAAGTATAACTGAGTGCTTTTGTGCAGGAGGCTGACTGGAGGAGGAGGGTGCCTCTGGGTACTTGATTCAGAGAGCTGGGTTTACTGACCCACAAAGCTTGAACTGAATGCCTTTGCGTGAGGCTTACATCAGAGTGGCAGGTCCTTGAGCGGTTTGTTAGCAGCCCTAAAAGAACGCTATCATGTCCAGACTGAAGATCTGTTATGCTGAGAATTTCCCACCTACAATGCAACCTGCTAACTTCCTTAATAACCCTGTAATTGTGATTATTGCCCAGGAGTTCTATGTGGCTGGAGTGTTATGTGAGAGGAAAAAAAAAAAAAAACATCACATATGAGGGGGATATCAAAAAAAAAAAAGGAAAAAAGCTCCACTCAACAGAGCTTTCACAGTACACGTTCTCCCCCATGCTAGACAAACATCAAGCAACTCATTCTGAGTTAGTGCACCCAGTGATGTCACCTGGGAAGGTTCCCCCTGGTCACAGTTTAATTTTGTGAAAGCAGTTTCACTGGAACCTCGTTTTTTATGATGGCTGATTTAAGAGGACAGTATGCAGCTGTGAAATTTTGATTTCAGCTCTGGAAAAAGTGCTGCAGAAACTGTTGCAACGTTGGACATAGCTTAAAATGACAGTGCTATGGGAAAAACTAAAGTGTATGAGTGGTCTTCTCGTTTCAAAAAAGATGAAATGTCAATTGATGACACACCCCCTTCTGGATGTCCCTCAACTTCCTGAACAAATGAAAATGTCGGCTTGCAGTGCATTTGGAGTTCACTCAACCAGGTCAGAACATTAATCAAGCTTTCTATTTAGAGAAGTGGTTCTCAAGCTTCCTAATGCCATGACCCTTTAATACAGTTCTTGTGGTGATCCCCAACCATTGGAAATGTGTTTTCCGATGATCTTAAGCAACCCCTGTGAAAGGGTCATTCAGGGGCTGAGCCCCGGTGGCGTAGTGGTTGTGCGCGGGACTGCGGCCCACTGGGATGGAGGTTCAATTAGAGCTCCACAAGGGCAAAGGCTGGGCCTCCTACTCCCACCACCCCATGGCAGTGATGTCCTAAAATAAATAAATAAAATAAGGGGCTGAGCCCTGGTGGCGTAGTGGTTGTGCGCGGGACTGCGACCCACTGGGACGGAGGTTCAATTCCAGCAGTGGGGCTGGGTCTCCTACTTCCACCACGGGAGAGCAGTGATGGCCCCCCCCCCAAAAAAAGGGTCATTCAACACACACCCCAGGGGTCATGACCCCCAGGGTGTCGTTCCACCTCTGAAGAGATCTCTGCAACTCACAGGTTGAGAACCACTAATTTAGAGCTACTGACAAGATTGCATAACAATATAGGGTCAAAAAAAACCTTATTTGTGGCTGATGAGAGGATGGTTTTGCCTCCATGACAGTGTTGTTCAGCACCTGTTCACACAACCATCTCCAGTTTTGGGCCAAAAAAAACCCCAAAAACCAAAAAAACAACCAGCATGCCTCTCTTGTCCCATGCACCTTACTCGCCTGACCTCATTTCGTGTGACTTCTTTTTGTTTCTGAGAATGCAGAGACGTGCTAAGGACAGCACTCTGAGGAAGTAAAAGAGGTGAAGAAAAAAAAAACCTGGGAGGTGCTGTCGGCCATGTTTCCAAAAATGTTTCCAAGAATGGAATCACAGATTTGACAAATGTATTAAGTGTAATGGAGAGCAGTTTGAAGGTGGTACGGTTGTTTTGTAAAAAAAAATTTTAATCGCTTCAAGGAAAAAAAATTCCAGGTTTGTTTTGGGTATCCCCCTCATATATAAGAAAAGTATCTCCGGGCTGAGCCCCGGTGGCATAGTGGTTGTGCGCGGAACTGCGGCCCACTGGGATGGAGGTTCAATTCCAGCAGCGGCTCCACAGGAGCAAAGGCTGGGCCTCCTACTCCCACCACCAGAGGGTAGTAATGTCCCCCCAAAAAACAAAAAAGAAAAGTATCTCTTGATGGCTGACTTTTGAACATAAACAAAAGTTTGTGCCAATAACTAGCACCAGCCAATAAACTTGAAACTGCTGAGCAAATTCACACACATCCTCTACTGACAATCCAGGGGACCCTACAAAACCAAGAGAAACTTGTCATCTCAATGAAGATGTGGTTAGCCAATTATGCTTCTTTCTATACTCAAAACTAAATTCACTGTTACTGGGGCAATTCTGACCCATAGCGACACCTTAGGCAGGGTAGAATTGCACCTCTGGTTTTCCGAGACTGTAATCCTTAACAGCAGCAGTTCTCAACCTGTGGGTCGCAACCCCTATGGGGGGAAGAGGGGTTGTCAAACGACCCTTTCACAGGGGTTGCCCAATTCATAACAGCGACAAAACTACAGTTATGAAGTAGCAACAAAAGTAATTTTATGGTTTGGGGTCACCACAACATGAGGAACTATTTGAAAGGGTCATGGCACTAGGAAGGTTAGGAACCACTGCTTTACAGAGTAGAAAGCCTCATCTTTCTCCCTGCTGGTGGTTTCCAACTGTTGACCTTGCAGGGAGCAGGTCAAACTACCAAGGAGAAACTACTAGGCCAGCAGGGCTTTTTTTCCCTACAGTTTACAAAACAACTATTAAAAATGCAACTTTCGTTTAGTTCTTCAATGCTTCCTCCTCCCGACTATGATGATCCCAACTCTACCTTACAAATTCTGCTAGACTAGAGGATGTACACTGGTACAGACAGGAAGCAGAAACACAGGAAATCCAGGACAGATGATCCCTTTAGGGCTAGTGATGAGAGCGGTGATACCAGGAGGTAGAGGGAGGGTGGGGTAGAAAGGGGGGACTGATGGTAAGGATCTACATATAACCTCCTCCCTGGGGTATGGACAACAGGGAAGTGGGTTGAAGGGAGACATCGGACAGTGTACAATATGACAAAATAATTTATAAATTATCAAGGTTCTTGAGGGAGGGGGAGCGGGAAGAGAGGGGGAAATGGAGAACTAATACCAAGGACTTAAGTAGAAAGCAAATGCTTTGAGGAGGAGGATGGCAACAAATGTACAAATGTGCTTGGCATACAATGGATGGATGTATGGATTCTGATAAACGTTGTATATGAGCCCCCAATAAAATGATTCAAAAGGCTCAGCCCCAGTGGCACAAGTGGTTGAGTGCGGGACTGCAACCCGCAGGTTTGGCGGTTCAAATCCAGGGGCTGCTCTCAGGAGCAGCGCTGGGTAGCTCCCACGACCACCAGAGGGCAGTGATGCCACACACCCCCAAAAAAAGATTCAAAAAGTGTACAAAAATTTAAAAAAGAAATACGGTAGCCAGGCGACTCCAAAACATCAGTATATAGTTGTGTAACTGCATTGAAAAATGAAATAGTGTAAAATGATGCTAGTTGTTGCTTGTTTTTGTTTTATTTCAATAACCAGATCAAGTGTGATTTGAAATCTGGGCCTAACCTTAAACCAAACCACTGCCCAAAGTCAATTCTGACCCTGGTGACCCTGTCTGTAGAGCAGAAGAGAAGTCTCCATATGATTTCCAAGGCTGCAACTCCTTACAAAAGTAAGCAGTCTCATTTTATTTCATAGAGGTTAGTGGATTGAAACAGCCAACCTTTTGGTGAGCAACCCTATGTACCACCAAGGCTCCTTTTGGCACAGTTAGCTATCAGAGAGGGGGAAAAAAAAAAACTTAATTCAGTGTTACATATAAAAGCAGGTAGAATAAAGTTCTAAATGTAAAAAAAAAATGCAGAAATACAAAAAGCATCTATCACTTGAGGGTGGAGAGGATCTTCTCAAACAAGACAGAAGGCATCAAGAAAGCCCCTTGAAAGAAAAGACTGCCAAGTCTGAGCATATGGAAAATGTGAATGGATATGTCATCAAATGTCCAAGGCAGAGTAGGAAAAACCTAATGGAGAGAATATTTGCACCTAATCCGCCAATCTTCACACCAAACCCACTGCCTTCAAGTCTAGCCCTACACACAGCAATCCGACCATTGGACAGAATGTTTCAGAGATTGTAAATCTTCATAGGAGCAGACAAGCTCATGGTTCCCATATAGCAACTGGTAGGTTTGATCCCCAATCTTGCTGTTAAGCAGTCTACTGCTTAATCCACTGTGACCCCAGTTCTGAATACAAAATAGAGATAAAATGTTTACTGTATTTTATGAGCAGAAAAATAAGAGGTTTGCACGGTCTCATAACTAGTATGTGTTATTTAGTAACAATTGCCCAATATGCAATCCAATTTATACCTATCAGGATTTATAATCCATCAGGTCTTCGTGATCACTGTAACCAGATTCACGACACAGCCACTACGGCATCTAGGAATGGAAAAAGCATTCTTCAGAGCCTGCTCTGATATCTACAGGGATAAGCAACGGCTCACAGGACAGAATCAGAACTTTCCCAGAAGTGGTGCAACTCCCAAGTGATTTGCACGACGGAAAGGAAAACAGGCTAAGTGGGAGGCTAGCCCAAGCTCTGCAATGCACTAGTGAGTGCAACTTACCTGATTACTTTTTAGCACACACACACACACACACACACACACAGCAACTCAAAACCAATCTGCCCATCTAAGTGCCAAGCCTGTAACTCCAGATTTGGCAGGTGCTTCAGAACTAGCTGGAATAAGACCACCCAAAAGGCATTATACAGTCACAAATTCCCAGAAGATGCTACTGTTACGCCTGCTAGTTAGCTCATGAAAAAGCATATTCAAATAAATATGGAGACTCAACTTTTCTTATGAAAATAATTGATCAGATCTCTTAACTTGCTGATCACTGAAACAAGCCTTCCTAATAAGTCTCAGAAAAAGAAGTGGGGAGCCCTCAGCCCACTCAGGGATAACAAGGGGTTAGGGGTCCACACTCTTCATTTTGTCCATTCCTTCATTTATTCTCCCCTCTCCGGTTATCCTTCATTCGTGGGTTCTCCTTCAGGATAGGCAGGCTCATGTTTCTTCCTCCCAGACCAGTTCCCTCCCCGTTTCACTGGAAGGCACAACTATCCAGTGATAGGCACACAGCCACAAGTACAACAGGTCAATATGTGTCACCCAGGAAACTAAAGCTCAGATGGACACAGAGAAGAGGACCAACAACAGAAGTCTCTGTCCCCAGGCACCTTCCCACCACTAGACTAGTCCACTGGAAAGCAACCACTGTAATAATCTCTCTCCAACTGATAACACTTCTTTTGTTTTGTTTTGCTTTGTTTTTTTGTGGGCATCACTGTCCTGGTGGGAGTAGGAGGCCCAGCCTTGCTCCTGGAGAGGTGCTGCTGGATTTGAACCAGCAACCCTGTGGGCCGCAGTCCTGCACATAACCACTACGCTACCAGGGCTCAGCCCGTGATAACACTTTTGTGTCTGAACTTTTTCACTCAATGTTGCCTACTGTCTCTTCAAAAGTCTAGGCATCCTTTAAAAGCTATCTCCTGGACCCTGTCCTCACTCAACTCACTCTTCCTAACAACTTCATGCGATCTAAAGCAGGGGTACTCACTTTTTCAGCATTCGAGCTACTTATAAAATGATCAAGTCAAAAAGATCTATCAACTACAAAAATGCAAAACATATTTTATTATTTATTCATAAATGCATTGAGAATTCTTTATATGTACAATGTATCTTTATGTACCTTGCATAACCACTAGTCCACATTGCATGACACAACACAATTAACGATGTACATTTTTTGTCATGACCTGAATTTACTTTGGTGACTTGTACTGAATGGAATGAGCCAGGGATGCATAGTCCAGACAGTAGCTGCTGACAGCCAGCCTCAAGCACACTTCCAAATGATCATCAGTCACGGTGGAGTGGTACTTGGACTTCATGATTTTTATGTGGGAAAAGGCTGACTCACATAAATAAGTAGAATTGAATAAGGCAGTCAAGGAGGTAGCACATTTTTTCATGTTGGGTACTTTTCCTCTGCGAGTAAGTTACAGAACTGTTCATGTGCTCTGGACTTCAGCTGAATGTTGGCTTGTAGTGTCAAAATCTCCCATCCATAAGAAAGTGACACATTTTTGTCCTCTTACTTGGTCTAGCTCCCCCACTTACGTTAATACCTTTTCTTATATTTAAGAGGGAAAAAATCAAAGTCCAAAAATTGGCGCTAACCTGGTTTGCCAGTTTTGCTACACTTAGCACAGATGTTTGTGCATGTGTTTGATATCTAAGATTGCATCTGATTGGCTGCGCTGTATATCAACTAAGTGATGGGAATGATGATAGGCCTTATGTCTATTTTTTTTAATGCCATGCGAGCTACTCACCCTACATTTGTGATCGACCAGTAGATTGCAATAGGTCACCCCTGCTCGAAAGGTTTCAACAACTACCTAAAAGTGACTTATCCCCAAGCTTTACACACACCTGGCATTTCAAACTGAGCACATTCAAAATTGAACTCACCCAGATTTCCCCCTTGCCCCCAAAGCCAATTCCCACTCCTGTGGTCTGCCTGTTGACCACTTGGTTTACAGCCACCTTACCTGGAAACCTCAGGTCACTGTGACATCCAAAGCACTTTATAGTGACTGACACAGACAACAAACTCAAATTTGTTCTACATCCCATCTCACCTCACACGTAATCATTCAACAAGACCCAGCATCCTCCAGGCTAAACAACTCTCCTATGCCCAAAGCTTGTTGTCTATTCCAATCCAGATCTTCATCAGCTAGTTCTGAGGTAGCCGCCTGGTTCACCAGTCAGGAATCCTAGTTCATCTACACTTACTACGGGACTCCACCTCTCTTCAAAAATTCATCAAACCCCAATTTATACAAAGGTGGTCACAAATTGCATGATACAAACCTTCTAAGTAGGTCACACTGCATTGTAGCTTTCTTTCTCCCCTACCAAACTGAGTTCCAAAAAGCATGCATAACATCTAATGTACCTTTCGTTCTTTGTTTGGCTCTCCAGCACCTACTGGGGTGCCTTAGCACATAACCAGAACCAAACCAAACCACTGCCGTCGAGTCCAGTCTGACTCTATGGGGCATAACAGGGCTGCTCCCAACAGTTTCAAAGTCTATATATCTTTGTGGAAGCAGAGCACTTCATCTTTCTCCCATGAGCAGCTGATGGGTTTCCATTCACTGACCTATGGGTTAACGCAGTGCTATTAGAAGGTCTTCTTGAGCACACAGGAAGTAAGTAACTATCTGTCAGGGGTTTGGCCTAAGGCTGTCAGGCTCCCATCTCTAGCAAGTTCCTCTTCAGTTCAGCCTCCAGCAAAATCTCCACAGTACAAATCCACTCATGTCACTCCCCAGCTGTCAGGAAATCAAGTCTTCAGAATATGAGGCCTTTGGGGATCTGGCCCCAGCTTCCTTTTTAATCTCACCTTCCTTTTTTAACTTTGCCATGAAATTATGCTGGTGAAGAATATTCAACATTCCATGGACTGCCAGAAGAGCACACAAATCTGTCTTGGAAACAGTACAACCATTACGCTCCTTAGAAGTGAGGATGGTGAAAGTTCATCTCACGCACCTTGGACATGTTATCAGGAGAGTCCAGTCTCTAGAGAAGGAAAGGAAGATCCTAATGAGATGAACTGACCCAGTAGCTGCAACAATGGGCTCAAACAGAGCTCACATTGCAGCAATGGCACAGGACCTCAGCCATGCTTCATTCAGTTGAATTTGGGTCACTAAAAGTTAGCACCAACTCGATGAAACCTAACAAGTACCACGCTTGGTGTCATCACTGAAACTTCATCTCTGTGCTACACATACCTGTCCTTTCCCTCATGCTTCACTAGCTGGTCACCAGATCTCACGTCAAGGAGCATAGAGGACACAGTGCTGCCTGAAATCACATGCTTAACACGGAGAGAGGCCAGGTAACTACCTACCAGGTATGGATATAGGCTGCTTTCCACAGTGATTGAGGAACTGAACTCACTGTCCCACAGCCCACCCACCAACGGTAAGATCTGTGCCCTGTTTGGGGTACCCAGGAGGCTGTCACTGGTTTACAACAGCCATGAAGCTTGACAGTCATATCAAGCTATCTTACTCAGTCACTGCATTCACCAGGTTCAGACTAGTAAGATCTACAGACAGCTCCGCTTTGCTTGACAGATGTTTCCGAAAGAAAAGACTGTCCAATGTAGATATGCTATTGCCAACTAGTACTGGAAAAACATCCAAACCCTACTGTTTCCCTTTATCCAGCAGGTCTACTTGGAGAGCAAAGCCCTCCATCATCTGACAGTTTCTTTAGTGCCAAGAGAGGTTTCAACCATGCTGTTTAATTTGGTTTTGTTGTTAAGAGAAGGGGAGTGATGCTTATATACACCAGGCATTCAGAGGACACTCCCTACAAGATGGTCCTTTCTCTTAGTAGTGGACTGTTTCAGAATCGCAGGATCCTCATAAGTGGTGCCAAGCTATCACTTTACTGAACTTTTGTTTGTCATCAGCTCCCTGCATTTATTCATCGATGAGACAATACATTCTAGTTTTGGTTAGACCCACCAACCCTCTCTCAAGACTTGGTTACAGACATAGCCATCACTGTGCTTCTGCTTCATACCCACAACAGCCAATCACTACTCTCCTTATAATTACACTGCTGACAGCTGTTCTGCTAAGCCCTTTCTCCCATGCAAATCAGCTTGTCAGCTGCAGCCTTGCTCCAAGGAGTTCACCAAGGTCTTCATAAAAACTTTTCACAAAGGGCAAAAAGGTGCTGACAATGAGAGAAAATGCACATTGGCAGATAATTAACCTGAAGGTGAGTAAGTCTGAGATAGAAGTGCTTTCATTTGAACTGCTTTAATTTAGCAAATAGGGCCTGAAAGCGCGCGCGCGCGCGCACACACACACACACACACACACAAATGCCAGTGTTTATTATAATTTAAAATTTTAACATAAAAGCAAGATAAAGATCTTTTTGTTTTGGGTGCATCACTGCCCTCTGGTGGTGGGAGTAGGAGGCCCAGCCTTGCTGCTGGATTTGAACTTCCAACCCAGTGGGCCGTAGTCCCACCCACAACCACTATGCCACCGGAGTTCCGCCAAGATGAAGATCTATTTTATCCAATGTTGTTACGTACATTGCTGCATGAGACAGTATTTCACAGGTATTTTGCCACCCAATAATTAATGAAAAATAATTCATAATAGGTCATTAGTAGAAACTTAAATGGTCCTTTGTGTACAATACACACAACCAGTACAAGTCATAGAGCCATGGATAAAAGAGCTAGCAAGTTGTTTTGCTTCCGGAAAGCCTTAAAAATGACATACCTGCAATTTAAAGAAAAATCTCTTCATCCATGAAGATTCAGACATTTAGTTGCCATGGTGAGAAACAAACATCATCAGAACAGGAAGAACAAACACACACCAAGTAACCATCATCCAAATTTCACATCAATGAAGTTTACATATAATCGACTAGATAAGCCCTGGTGTCACAGTGGTTAAAGTGCTCAGTCATCCACACCCACCAGTCACTCTGCAGGACAAAGTGACACACCACTCCCATAAAGATGACAATTGTGGGAACTCTAAGAGGCAGTGCTACTCTGTCCTTCAGAGTCATTATTAGTCAGAATCAACTCAACAGCAAGCAGAGGGGATAGAAGACACTAAAAGGACCAGCCTTCTGAAGAACAGCCCAGCATGGGCCACACATCCCTTAAGGCCCGGTGGGAGAGGAGAGCACATGAGTCCAGAAGAAGAGAACGGCTTTCCAGTGCCCTGGCTGCACATACCCAAAGGCATGTACACAATTGCATTCTCTTTAAATTAAAAAAAAAGTCACTATTTGCTGGCCGACTCCAGAAACTAGATCCTCACAAATCAGCACATGGAATGAAGTCCCTACATGGAGGTGAGGGACCTTGTCCGGCTCGGGGCTCAACTTAGAATTATTACACTCTTTCAGTCTGGACCTCACCCCTGTAAACTGGGGGTGTTTTTCCCACAACATACAAGATTTCGGGATTATGGCAGCTGTGTACTCCTGGTTCTTCCATTAGGGCTCAAGGATTCGCAGCTTGGGGAATTTGGAATGGAGCTAGAACTGCTCTCTTTTTCTGCTTTTACAAAAGAGAGAAAACCCTCTGAGTTGGTTCCAAATCACAGCGAGGCTACAGAACATGGCGGAACTGCCCCGGTGGATTTCTCAGGCTAAGTCTTTACAGAAGCAGAAAGCCTCATCTTTCTCCCACGGAGCAGGATGGTGTGCTAGAACTGTTGGCCTTGTAGTTATCAAGGGTATGAGCTTACAGCATAACCCAGTTACTACCTGGCTCCCTTCTACAACTGGTGATGAATCCCCAGTTCCTCTGAGGGAGAGCAGTTTTCACATTCATTATTACTAGTGGCCTGCTGCCGAGCTTCCCAAACATGTCCTCAAATTCATCCAGCGTTTTAGGGGATCCTTAGTCGTTTTTTAATCAAAAGCACTTTGGGAGTAGATAGCACAGTAATTACTGAATGAGTAAAAGAAACTGTACCGCCTGCCAGTGTCACGGAGCATCAGTGCCCAACAATATATCCTATCATCCTTAATGAGCCCTAATTAACACTAATTAATGTCTGTGGGAATTTACCACTACTAAAAATAACGATGCCACACTATATTGGTACAGTTGTATAGCATCTTACAGCTTACAAAGCACATACATCACAAATCTGAACTGCACAAAGCTGAAATGAAAAACAGCCACTTTTCTCTAATACAGTGGGACTTGAGGAGGTTAGGAGATTTACCCTGGGTGGAGAGACAGACAGCCCACATATAAATCTAGGTTTCCAAGTTCTTTCCACATCCAGACAGACCAGTAGCATCCTATCATTTTCTGGTTGGTTCCTTCAGCTGCCCATCAAGGAGGGAGCAGAGAAGGAGACAGCCCTCAGTTAAGTAGTGCAGCCAGAACTCAAGCGCAGGTCTGTGAGCATTCCAACACCCACCACCACCACCACCACCACCACCACCATCCCTAAATTGCCACCCCAGCCTCTCAGAGCTGTCCAAAGATCCATAGACAGGAGCGATCTGACTATCCTGAAGTGGTGAACTGACATTCTAGAAGAACTAGTGCCAGGAAGCTATTAAGGAACTAGGGGCTGAAAAGAATGGGCGATCGTAATTCAGATAGAGTAAATTCCCTTTCTCCCTGGTTTTTCCACCACAAATTCAAAAACATCTACGAAAACTGCATAACTTCTATCTCCCAGGCTACTAGTGAAAAGAAGAATGAGGACTTGGGTGAGGAACAAGAGAAAAGCAAACTATGGGAGAGCAGGATCCAATAGTGTGCAGATAATGCGCCCCAGCCTACTTCCCACCTCACTAAAAGAACATCCTGATTAAAGTTTTTCAAAAACATTGTACCACCAGAAATATGGGCATTATTGATCTTTTTTTAAACTCAGGGTAGTCAAAACCTTCCCAGGCAGGCATAGAACCTTTGATACTTCTAAAAGGAAAAGCCTACCATAAAAGTAAAAGCTACAGTGAAAGATATCATCAGTTTCAGGTGACCACAAAAAGTACTGACATAAAATACAGCTAAATCCCTAAATATGCCCAAACTCTCTAAGCATGTTAAGAAATAAACAACTATACATTAGTAGATGAACACACAGCAGAAAATGGGAAAGGGGCATTAACAGGTCATTCTTTACAGACATCAAATATGTGGACAAGGGAAATTCAGTCTAATGATCTAAGAAATGAGATTTTTTTTTTTTAATCAAGGTTTTCCCCCCAAAAAACTATTCTCCCTCCTCCCAGCCCCCTTTCATCTACAAACAGGATGGACCACTTCCCATGACTGCCCACATCAACTCACAAGGAAGAGCATGCCCATTCCCTAAGAGGAAAGGGCAGTATGTCCTTGAAGAGCAGCAGCATCTGGAGTGAATATTCCATATACCAGCTGCGATGGATTTTACTCCTTTGGACTTCTGCACTTTGAAAAGCTCCTCTCCTCATATTAAAAATGAACATTACTCTTGGGGGAATTAATTGGCTCGATAGGTTAAATTCCATAAAAGA
Organism: Nesogale talazaci; assembly: GCA_004026705.1. Taxonomy (NCBI): domain Eukaryota; kingdom Metazoa; phylum Chordata; class Mammalia; order Afrosoricida; family Tenrecidae; genus Nesogale; species Nesogale talazaci. The sequence goes on from PVJH01001079.1 coordinate 105,835, forward strand.
GAAGCTAAAACTCATGCTTAATGTAAAGATGAGGTTCAAGATGAGGACCCCGGGCATGAAAGGACCGTTCTCCCGCCCCCCTGAGTGCACACACTGTCTCTCTCCAACAGGAGGCAGGTAATTCATGTTCCTCTCATGAGGGAAGAGATATCAAAACAGTGGCAGACTGAGCTCTGCTGTTTGGATGTGTTTTAACATCACAGAAGGGTAGAGCGGAGTGCATGTACTTGAATAATGGGCTACATGCACTTAATTGTGAGATGACATCTTCTTAAAAAGGAAAATTGAAATAGATAATATAATGAATACTGAATCTTTTCAATGCACATAGAACTGATGGAAACAGCATTACAAAATCTATTCTTAAATTTCTCTATCTGTTCAAAAATAATAATTAAGTGATTTTCCAATATTTCCATTTTGCAATCATTTTAACTTTCAAGCACCAGGCAAACCATCGTTGATTTTCTAGTGTACTACCTCTTCTTAGCCAACCATCTGTGTCGAAAGTCCCGCCCTAAATCTCCCAAAGGTGACAGCACTGATGAAATCTAATTTTCCCCTGTGCAATTAAGCCATCCAGCTGCTCCATTAGACACCCCCTTCCTATGCAATCTGTCACAGAGACATGGGATCTCTCTCCCACAGGCACTGATTACAATGAAGAGAACCTGGGAAAACCTTGAAGCAAGAGAGAAAACACCAAATATATAGTGTACACCAATTTTTAGCATTCATTTTTAATAACTAAGTATAAGTTAGGGAAACCAATGATAACAAGTTCACAAGTGACAGTGCAGGAAAAGAAATGGGGGCAGATCACCTGCGTCTATTACAGAGTCAGGAGCTAATGTGACTGTGCCCCAGCCCCTCTAAGGGCTTGCTTTCCTCATCTGTAAAAATGCGACTCCTGGACTAAAACACAAATTCCTCTCTAAATGCTTCTTCTCCTACCATCCTGAAGTCAGGTAGAGAGGCAGATGGCTAACTCTTCTCAATTTAAAGCCAATCACCAGCAAAATTTGCCTGTTTGGATCCCTCTAATAATACAGAGCTGCAGTAGCCCTCCCTGGTGGTGTAGGTGGTTAGGGTTGAGGTCAAACCTCTGGGTCGGTGGTTCAATTCCACCAAGCACTCCATGGGAGAAAACGAAGCTTTCTGTCCCCTTGCAGATTTATAGTCTCAGAAATTCAAAGTGGGACCTCTACTCTATTGGGTGCTTTAACTGGATGGCAGCGGGTTTGGGGGATTCATCAAAGGTAAGAATTGGGAGCCTTGAGAACAAATGGCAAGGTCAACAGTTCAAAACCCTCAGCCAGTCCTGGGAAGAAAGCGGCTGTCTGCTTCCATCAAGATTTAGAGTCTCAGAAGCCCTCAGTGACTGTTCTACTCTGTCCCACCAGCTCACCCTTAGGCCACATTCAGACAGCGGGTCCGTGAACAGAGTTGAGAGCCAATGGTGGTGGCTCAACAATTTAATTTCCAGGCAATTGCAGCCAAGTGCAGCCACCACCCTCTCTCTGTCAGAGGAAGCTGGCATATTGCTGGGAGTTCTCAGAATAAGCTAAACCAGAAGGGCCTGGCTATCCACTTTGAGAAATCCAGTCAATGAAAACCCAGTGGACCACAATAAATTGGAGTTATGCATGGGGTTCCCCTCAGTTGAGCCCACCACTACCACCACCACTGCCATTCTCCTTCCTTCTCCACCACCTCCAGCTTCACAACCGCCACCGCTGGCACCACCTCCCCTACCAAGATCACCAGCTTCACCACCTCCAGCTCCACCTCCACTTTCACCATAATTGTTGATGCCGCCTGTCACTACCACCACCTCCACCTCGCTGACCACCACCACCCCTACCAAAACCACTTGCTCACCATCTCCTCCTCCTCCAGCGCTTCCACCTGTGTCACCGCCGAGTGGGGAGTTACTGGCAGATGCAAACAGTTCACAAACTCAGCTACTCACAGAAAGGTCACATTCCACCAGAGAGCCAGAAGTTTAATTTGGTTTAATACAGAGTTACCATTACAGAAAACTTAATCAATTCAATAAGGCCTAAGGAAAGGATTTTTCCATGAAAGAGGATGTATTTCTTTAAATTACTCTTGAGAATCCTGAGGTCCACGTTACGATGTTGGTGTGCACAGTGTGGCACGGTGTGTCAGGGAAGAGATGTGTCAAACATGATCTGTCAGTCTCACATGGCACCAATGGATAGATAGCTCTGGTGAGCAGTCATGGCCTACCATGATATGGCACTCCCCTGGGCTTCAAGCCCATTCCTCCCCAGGTTTTAAATCCATCACAGGTCTCCCAGGCCTTCAGGCAGCTCTAACAAAGCAGGCTTGCTGTTAGAGGTGCTTTCAGATGCGGCTCCACCCCTGGCTCTACATAAAAGGAACCAACAGCCCACGACAGGTCCCACCAATGCCTAGCACGAAGCCAACATCCTTAACCCACTCTGAGGATGCATTTCTTTAAACTATAGCACACCCCCTCTCCTGTCATATGCGGAAGAAAAGGCACAAATCTTCACACAAGTTCTGCTTTAGGAAAGCAGGTTACCTTCATCCAAGCCTGACACATCAGCCAGACCCATGAAACCTACAATGAGGCACACAGTTCAGCAGGGCACCACCTGACAAGCTTTCAGAACAGATGTGCCCAACAAGGGACTAGGCCATTGCTTAGAACACGTCTACAAAAAACAAAGCCATTAAGGTTACACTCAGGTCCTGTGTACAAATGTCTCTTCAGACCAGGTGTCAGGAAAGAGCCGATTCACAGATATACACTAAATTTGCAGTAAAACCTACAAAAGCCAGAAGCTGTGGAAGGTGGAAGGAAACCTGTCAAAGAAGAAACACTCAAGTAAGTCACAGTTAAATAAGCAAAAGAAAAATGGTAAGATTCGCCTTGTCGCAGGTGGGAAGCCTGAGAGACCCGAAAGAACAAGGCAGCCCTGTAGACTCACGGGTCCCACAGTATAGTGGATATATATACAGGTCATATTTTCATTTGCTCTATTTTAAAAACGGGCCTGGCCCTGGAAAAAGAAAGTCCAAAAGCTCTAACATATCATTAACTGGGGCAGGAATATGAAAAGCTTCATTCTTCAGCGGCTCTTCATCAGATAGATGACTCATTAAGAACAGCAACAAACACCACTCTCTGCTTTAAAAGAATGTGTACATGGAGAAGGAAGGGGCTAAATCAAATCAAATTATTCAAATTGTTTCAACCCTCAAGTTTCTAATTAATGCCTCATTACTGAGATAGTCCAAAACCCAATCACATTGCACAGGTCCCATAACCAGAAAGACTGCTTTAAGAAAAAAATGCCACAAACGCTGGAATGTTTTGCCCATATTGTCAACAATGACAAATTTAGAATGTAGACCGACAAGTTTCATCAAGTGTCTCACTGTGGTAGTTACATAATTTCATGTCAACTTGATAAATAAGTATAGGGGTGGAGTTTAGTCTGTCAATCGAGTCACAACATGATGTCTTCTTGTGGATGTGGCCTTCTCATGAGGATTCTGGGAACTTCCTTTTTTCTCCCTTGAAGAGGGTCTCTCTTTCTCTCTGCCTTCATTTTCCTGTAGACAAGCCAGGTGGAGTCATACTGAGACCTGAGTGAGCCAGGCTGTGAAGACCTGGGTAAACGCCCCTGTGATGCTTCCACTGCCCAAGATCCACAAGACTTTTCACCCACCGGCCTGTGATCTTTCCCCAGTTGCCATCTTTGCATGTGTTGTGTGCATCTGAAAAAGGACTTTGTAGACTGGTATTGGACATATGGACTAATATTGGATTTCCGGGCTTGATTTGGACTGAGGTGGGATGTTTTCTCAATATGCAACTGCTCTATGATATAAAGCTCTCTCACACATAAGAATGTCTTTGGATTTGTTTCTCTACTGGCCTAATACACTCACCCCGTCCCCAATCCAAATTCTAGGTTCCAAATTCAGAAGCCACCAAGCTTACATGGCACCAGGAAACTGTTGACTATTAGATACACTTTACAATCAACGCACTGAAACAATCTCGCGTGTGAAAAAACAAACCAGCAAAACAACACCTTCAGCATCAGGGATCAATGCGAAAGATGTCGCACGCCATACAGGGTAACACAACAAACAACCCACCTCAATAACTACATGCAAAGGCATCTCGTTAACCCAGTAACTGTTAACGTGCTTGATGCCAGCATACAATACCACACAACATGACAGGGTTGTTTAACCAAGTATCCCAATGTCCTTCCATCCTAGCATCGTTACTAAAGTCCACTCTTTGCAGATCTCTGTGTTTCAATCTATCACAATGTATGCGAGGCTCACTTTTAAAAGTCTGCTTAAGCCCACACACAGTCAGTGACTTAAAGACAGGATACCGAACCCGTTGAAGGAATCAAACAGGGTCGGTTGGTTCTGTTTTGCTTTAATAACACTATCTTTAGAAAGCCCATGTATAAAGAGGCTTTGCCTGAGATGCACAGTGACAGGAGGCCAGACTCAAAACCCCTCATTACCAGGCCGCCAGCAGATGCCTGTGATTAAAGGGGCGGGATGGGTTTTAGAAGATGGGATTTAGGAAAAAAAAAAAAAAAAAGGGAGGGGGGGAGATATAGGGCTTCATCGTTTTAGACATTTTGACAATATCTCTTTCTCTTTTTCACATCACCCCCTTTGCTCTTGGGTGATTTCAGAATTTCACAGCACAAGCCCTATCCCTGCTGCCTTGAGACACTCAACAGGCTCAACCCATTCAACCCTGGGATAGATAGCACAGATTCATTTCATTTAATTTATCTCCAAGTAGTGGCAAGAGATGTCTCTTGAAAGAAAAGGGTGAGGACTGGAGACACGGTTCACTCTAAGAAGCTTTGGGGAGAAGAGAGTCCATGCCTACAGTGCAGAAGTGGCACCTTTGTACTCCAAGGACAGAAAGGTCCAGGGTGACTCTCTGCTTAGCCCATCCCCTGGGGACCCAGCAAGACGGAAGGCTGCGGGGTAAGGCACACATCACCCAGCTGCTTGACAAATTCCACAAATTCAATGCAACAAATGTCTGAAGTGTAAAATTCAACAAGTGTTTCATTTGACAAAGACCAAGTCTTCTACCAGGCTTGGATAGTATACAATGTCAGTGGAGGCTGCACTAATGCTCAATCAAATAGTAAACATAGGGTTCTGTGGAGTAGAAACAACACAAGTTACTTTACACTTAAAAGAAAATCATAATCTTTGGATAATCCATAGTGCAGGAGTAGTTTTACACCCTTAGAGCAACCAAAAAAGATGTCATCTTTCAACCTGAAACTTTACTCAGGCACTTTTAGACCCACACCCTCTCCCTGAAAATGTCAGTAAATATGACTATGAAAGACACACAGCTTTAGGAGTCACAGACACTCAGGACGTCTGAATGAGAAATGACCAGTCTGCTAACATCAGTAAAGCACTATGGTCAAGGTACAAAAAAGTGAACTTTAAAAGATAAGGTTTCAGTAGTAAGGACCTTTCATGATGAGTTAGTAGGAACCTTACAAATAGAGGCTTGTTTAAAAAAAAAAAAAAAAAAAGCCGACCTGGCAAACCTCCACTCTAGAGCGTTAGGTACTTTTCAGAGAAAGTGTTAATTCTCTACTTCCCAAGCAAGATTTACAGTTTGCTGAAAGAGGCATGCTTTCGAAAAAGAATAATGAATCACTCTACATCAACTTAAATGCAAATACAACTATTTGCAACCAGAACATTGGGGCACTGTATCTACCAGTGTTGGTTCCGTGCAGTTTTAAAGGCAGCCTGATAAAAACAGTCATTTCACTGGGTGCACCACTTTGGCCTACCCTAGAGGATACTATCACCTCATTACCGGAGGAGAAGCAGCATCTTTTCTGACTGTTTTTAACCAAGTGAAAGATTGAAGTGTAAATGAGATGCAGCATCATCGGTTCATGGAAAGTGATATGAATTGCAAAACACACTCGCCAAGCTTTCTAGGGTTGTGCCAAGGGCAGAGAGGCACAAGATGGCCTGCAACGCCTCCCTCATCGTGTTTTTGAAAGGACACAGGAGATAATTTTCCCCAAAGCCCTATGAGAGTTTTTGAATGTAATCAACTTCAAGGCGTGCTAGCTGTCACTACACCACAGTTAGGAAGGAAAATGGGACAGGCACTTTACATCAAAAACCACAAATACACTGTTTCTGGGCAAAGGGGGAAAGAATTAAAAGCCTTTGTTCTTCCAATTAAAAGGGCTATGCATGCCCACGTTGGTGTCACATGTTCATAGTGGGTTACTCAATCCTGCTGTAACTCTAGTAATAAGAGCCTGCTCGTCAATATCACAGCTTAAAGCTGCTGACCCCTTCTTAGTTTCCATGGAGGGAAGCCTGTCAGGTCTGATCACTCTCAGGAGAGAGGAAGAGAAGAAATATGAGAGGGGAAGGAAAAAAGCCAAAGAGCAACACAGAAAAACAACTTGTCCAAGATTCACCAGGGCACAGGTGATGTGCCCAACACCCTGCCAACAGACCCTCTTTCCCAATATGAAAACTTGAACTGACATGGCCAAAAATTAGTAGAAAAAAAGTGAGAAACTATTACAAAACAAAACACTTAGTTTAATACTGCCTTCCGTGACTGGCTCAGGCTCAGACTCTCCCAGAGGGTTCAATACACAAGACATCTGAATTTTAAAACCCAGTGCCATTGAATCAAGTCTGACTCACAGTGACCCTGCAGGACAGGTGAGACTTGTCCTGGTGGGTTTCCAAAGTCCTAACTCTTTTCAGAAGTTGGCTTTTCAGGAGTAGGCTTAAACTACTGGCCTTGTGGTTAGTAATCCACCATGTAACCCACGATGACACCAGGAGCTCCTCATCAAAGTTGGGTGTCCCTAACTGATGTCCCACTCAAACCAAATCCAAGGCCATGGAGTCATTTTGGACTAGGCGACCCAATACGATGGTTAAAAGTCTCTCTCCTTCCTGCAACTTTGAAATCAGCAGCAACTTTGAAATCAGCAGGCCAGCATTTACCTCCCTGCAACAATGCGGCTCCTTTCACTCAGTGCCAGACACCTTAAGTCTTGAATTATTTCTTTACCTAAAATTTTAAATGACTCTTTCTGGTAACGTTTAAAAAGTCTGGTTACCAAAAGGAAATTCGATGCTAACATTCTCCATCAGACCGTTTTACATCAGCTAAGAAAATGGTAGGATAGCACAGCTAACGTTTTCAAACATGTTTTCACCCAGATCTCTGCAAGGAGGCCCTTTTTGTCCTCTCCAACACCTGTCTTTGAATTCTTTAGGAACGTCTATTCTACTTTACCCAAATAAAATATGTGAAGCAGCCACAAACATCTTCCAAAGCCTTTGAAGAATAACTTGAGCCAAGTGATAAATACGAAAATTTCATTAACAGACAAACCTCAAGAGATTTAAAGTTCTCTGCTGGACAACAGCATCACACACAAAAATTTTAAGGGGGGTGGGGCACAGGGGAGCTGATTACATAAGTTAAACTAGGTAGATAGAGCGTGCCTAACAAGCTTAAATACTGGCAAAAAATTTAAAAGGCTTCGAAGACAACATTCTAGTTTATCCCTAACTCCAAATACACAGAAAAGCACATGCAAAAAAAGTTAAGAAGTTGTATAGAGAATTTTAAGAAAAGAAATGAGATACAGAATTTTCTAACACTCCAAGGGAGTGTCACCTAAAATACTCATGAACGTTTTCCTAAGGAACATAGTTATTACCAAAATATAAAAGTCTGTCCACAGGGCTGATTTCTAGGAACCTCCTCAACCTTTATAAAGGCCTTTTCTTTTTGCTTAAGAATGTAAGCTTCCTCCTTAATGCTCATGAAAACTCATCACACACTAAATTTGGTTCGATGGTAAATTAACATTGCTACCAAGGAGTCTGACCTATTTATTTTTTGTAAATTCAGGCTTAAAATGACAAACTGGCACCTGAACACCTTTATAGCCATCAGAGCCGACTTCCTTCTAGAAGACTAGTGTACACTAGATTCCTGGTCAAGAACAGCCAGTGCACTGCATGTGCTATCCCGTTTAATATTCTGATAAGCATATACACGCAGACATATGAGGGAAGGGGCATCAAAAAGTTTACAGAGAGAAGAAACTGAAGGTAATGACATTGTTCCAAGCTCTTGTTTAAACCCTCTCCTTTATGCTGTAATAGGAAAGTAGGCAGATTCAGAATGAATGAGCAATTACTACCTTTTCAGAAGGAGCAAAGCAAAGGATTATAAACCCATTGGAAGTTTAAGACCAGTGGAAGGCGTACTTAACCTTCTTAAATTGAAATAAATCAACAAAAACACATTATCATCCACTGAGAATATTTGGGACACTCTGAAAGACAATCCAGGAAAATCTGAGATGTACATTTCAAAAGTGTGACATATAGTCTAACTTTTCCAATGGACCTTTTATTTACCAGAACCAACATTCCAATCAAGAACGAAATTGTTTCAGCAATTATCACACACACACACACACAAAACCCAAAGGTCTAAACACTTTAAGATACCCCTTTGTTTTATTCAGGTTTCTTTCAATTTGGTCTTTGAGACATTTATCATTCTCATGTTAACAAAATAAACATCCTCCTTCCGAGTGTGATCATAAGCTAACACTTCTGAGAGTAACAATATTTTACAAATTACATGAGCTATATAAAGCTGTTGCTCCCACATTAAAAAAAATCATCTACTTGTTGGGTCATCAACTTTAAAAGGTATGCCATCCAGCTGAGATATTAAATTCAGATATGGTATAGGCCATTGCATTCTTTGATTTTCTTCATAAGACAAAGTTCGCAAGAAATCCACTAAGGAAGTTCCAGGAAACTGAAATGAACTTTTTCCCAAGAACGCTACTAGTCTTGCAAATTTCAGTGTGGGAAACAAGACCTCTACATTCAAAGGGACTGAGTGGTTAGCACAAGGGCAGGCAGGGGGTGAACCAAAGAGAACTTGCTACACTTTGAAAGAATGGCTAATGGAGCTACAAGTAGGATCACTTTCTCCCCATCATGCACAACTCGGAATGAATAAGGGGGTGTTGGATATGGAATTCTCCTGAATTCTGCTGACATAACTTAATTTTTAAGTAATCGTTATCACCAGGAGCTCAGTCTTTCAAAGCAAGTAACAGTTACAAGCAACTGCCTATGCTGAAATCTACCAACCAGAACCCATAACGCTTTGAGTTGGCACTGCCCAAATCCTCACTGGAAAGAAAAAACACTAAACTGGCTGCTCCCTTCATCCAGAATATGAGTTGGGACTGCAAAAACAATTGGAAGGACTTTCAGTCACTTTCTTATCTGGACCCCCTACTGCAAGCCAATTGACAATTGATCAGTTCTGATTAGAAAGCCTCGAAGAAAGAATGAAGGAAAGAGGCGGATTTAATCATTGTTGATGCAGGATAGCCCTCTGCAGAGGAAACTGAAGGGAAGTCAAAATAACATGGCGTTTAGTAGGGCCACCAAACTCTACCAAACCAGCAGGGCAGAGGGGCTTGACCAACGGTGGACTACGAAGACCTGAGTGCGGTAGCTACATAGAGTGAGCAAAGTAAACTGCCAAGAGGCTGGTGGAAACTGCCAAGAGGCAGAGTGTTCAGGAGTCTTTGTGCTTGCTTCCTCTGTCGGTGAATGCACTTAAGGGGCTCCCCTAAGTCCCAAAGGGCCTCAGTCCCGGAGCCCCACAAGAGGGGAACGAGGAAGCACCGAGGTGGCCTCCTTCAAGAATAGCTGCTTCCTCTACTTCCTGGTAACTGGCCAGGGACTACCTCCTGCCAGCAGACCTTCGAAGCTCAGGGCCTTCCCTGCGGACTCAACTCACAGATTGTAAAAAACGGCCCAAGCTAGCATCGCGCCCGTTGTGCGTGAAAGCTGTGGCTTAACCAGGAAGCCTCGCCAGACCGGCGTGCACTGATTTGGGCCAGCGGCCGTACTTCAGGGCCGTTTCTCGGGCCCTGTCGGCGTGTGCACCTCGCCCGTGCACGCGCAGCTGACCCCTTACCTGCACAGAAGCGGACCAGGCAGCCGATCTCGGCGTCCATGCCTTCCTCCTGCACCCGCCACAGCTCCCCGAAGCCCAGCTGGAAGAGGTAGTCATTTTGGATCTGCAGTGGCTTCTCGTCCGCCTCCAGCCTCCGGGTGGTCTCTCCGTGCAGCTGCACGTACAGGGTGGGCGGCGGAGGGCTCGCCTTCTCCGCCGCCGCCTTCTCCTCCCGGGGCCCGTCGCCGCCCCGCGGGGCCCCGGGCGGCGGGGAGGCCGTCGGGGACACGGGCAGGGCGCGCGGCTCCGGCCCGAGCGGCGCGGCGCGGCGGCGCGGCGGGCCCGGCTCGGCCTCCAGCTCCTCGGACGACGACGACGACAAGCCGCCGCCCCCGCTGGAGGGCTCCAGGCGGTCGGACGCGCTCTCGGCGCTGGGGCTCGGGCTGAAGTTCTCGGGGTCGGAGGCCGCGCCCGCGCCGTCCAGGGCGCCCCCCGCCGGCAGCGGCAGGCGGCCGGGGGGCGTGCGCGGCGGCTGGGTCCGCGCGGCCTGGGGGCCGGGGATCGGGGCGGCGGGGCCCCGGCCCAGCACCTTCAGCACGCCGCCGCCGCCGCCGCCCTTGGGACCCGGCTGGAGCAGGCGGGCGGCCAGCTCGGCGGCCGTGGTGTCCAGCGTGCAGAGCACCGGGCGCAGGCCGGCGGTGGCCAGGTGGCGGTCGGCGACGTGCACGCAGCCCCGCCGCAGCTGCTGCCTCACCCAGTCGCGGTCCGACGGCTGCAGCTGCAGCGGCTGCCGGTGCCTCAGCAGCAGCGTCTTCCTGTCCAGGCTGCGGGTGCACAGCGACGCCGCGGCCGAGCAAGAGGCGGCCAGGCCGGCGGCGCCCGGCGAGCGCGCGGCGGCCGCGGCCGACGACGACGACGACGACGAAGAGGAGGAGGCGGCGGCGGCCGCGGACAGATTCCTCTTGAGCCGCCCTCGCCTCAGCAGCAGCGAGTTGGCGCCGCCGGCCCCGGGCGCTGGGGGAGCCCCGCCGGCGGGGGCCTGGGGCACCGCGCGCCGCCGCCTGCGCCCCGTGCCGCCCGCCCTGGCCGGCGGCGTCTCGGCGGGGGCCTCCTCCCGCGCCCTGCCGCTCGCGGTCAGCGCGGGCTCCGGGCTCCGGCCGCCCCCGGCCACCGCCGCGGCCGCCGGAGCCGGAGCCGGAGCGCGCTCCTCACGGCCGGGCTCGGGGAGGCGCTGCGCCGCGGCCGCGGGCTCCATTGCGGTGGGGCTCGGCGTGGCCCCCCCAGCTCCGGAGGCGGCGGGCCGAGGGGGAGGCGGCGAGGCGAAGGCGGGAGCCGGCGGCGGCGCGAGAGCGGCGCGAAGCCTATGGCGTTCGGCGCGGCCGTTCCGGGGGATTATGTGGCGACTCCGAGCATTCCGCCGGTGTCTCCGCGTTCCATCCCGCGCGCCAGCCCGCAGCCGACACACGCCCTCCCCGCCCGGGCCGCCGGCTCCGCGCGCAGGCCCCGCCCCCGCCCCGCCTGCGCGCACCCGCCGAGAGGCCTGGCTCATTGAATATGAATCACGCGGCGGGAGATGGGCGGGGACTCCCCGCTGGCCTTATAAATATGCATCGCCAGTATTACGGCATTCCCGCGGGGAGGAGGAGGGAGGGTCAGGGTTGGCTGGGGCGGGGCTTCAAGGTAAACAAATGAGACGCGTGCGTACGGGGGCGTAGACCAGCAGTTTCCCGGGGCTTCCAGAGCCGGTCTGGTTGCCACCGCCTCAGAGGGAGTGGGAGCAAAAGAGACGCGCGCTGCTCCCTGGGAATTGTAGTTCTAGCTTGGCACAGGCCTACCTAAGGAGGACGTGAAGAACTACACGCCCCAGCAAGCCTCAGGTTCCGCCGCTCCTGGCAGCCTGTCTATGGACAGTGGGTATTGTGCCCTCTGCTGTTGAACTCTGCGGGAGAATGTTGATGTGGACGTTTCTAAAAGTGTACCTTGTCCCCCTGCTCCGCTTGCCAAGTGACTTTTATTTTCCCTGTCGATTAAAGCGAGGGCTTTCAGGGACTCTAAGTTGTCTCAAAGTCCTTGATCCTCCCCTCCTCCCATTCTATGATAGGCCAAGTACAAAATCACGGCGCCATAAGATACACATTGCCCAGCTCTGGGAGCCAGTCTCACTTCTTCCCTCTTTTTCAAGGCTGGAAGGGAGATTGGGTCTGGAGAGTCTACCTTGGGCAATTGTTGCATGTGCTTAGTGGACATCGCGCAAACCCGGGGCCACCTCCCCGGATCCCATACCTGAAAACACAAAGGGCAAAGGACTACTCTTGAAGGTCTTGTTTTCTCCCACTGACCTTGAAGTTCAAAGGATCTCAATGACTTAGAAAGCAGTGCTGAGTTCAAGAGACCTTGGAAGTAAGATGGGCGGAATGTGTTATAGGGTGTTTCCACGGTTTGTTTACTTTGTTTTGTTTGAATTTGTTTGGGGTTTTCTTTTGTTTTTCTTTAGACGGTTAAAGGAAAATAAATTATTCCTGACTGCTACAATATTTAGTTGTGGCTTAAATGGTTGTCTCCCCCCCACCCCCATTATTACTGCTAAAAGGAATTGAGCAAACATTTTAAATTACCATTTCTTAAGGCTGTTGTGTTAAGCAGGATTTTCACATATGAGACTCAGTTCCCAACTACATGCTATGGTGCATACTCAATAAAGTTACAAAACTTGAGGGGAAGAAAGAGAAAGAGCCAAGTGAAACTGAAAGTTGACATAACATAAATTGATCAGCTCAAGGAAAATTTGGGTTCGGTTATTAACGTTTCACTCAAGACAAAGAAGGAATCTACTAGGACAGAAAAAAAAATAACTTTCACTTCATGATTCTGAAAATGATTCCTATGTATTTCTTTAAAACCTTACCCTTTGACCTCACACAATTAATTTTGATTCCACGTAAATCCAATCCACAGCAGTGCTCCATTGTAAACATTAGGGGAGAGGCAAATCCTCCCCCAACTGTCATATTCTGCACAATCACCTTCACAGATCATTATAAGCATACATCAGTCATTTTAGAAGAGGAACTGGGTAAGTGGTACTACCCTTGACCTCCTAAGAGTTTGTAAATTAGAAATAAGACACTCTTAATGGTGAGAGAGATGCGCAGAAGGGAAAACATGCAACGTTTCATGGAAATCGGCTTGACTGAGGGCACATCTTATCCAGGAAGTCAGCTGATTGCTAACTTTGGGTGAAATTTGCAAGGAAAACGAAACAGTACAAGTTAAAGGCTCCACCTCTGGAAGAGGGAAGGGAGCCAGAAACATGGCTAGCATATGGAAGACCAGTTTCAACTACTCCTATCTTCTTGCATGGAGTAGCCACTCCCACAAAGTATGCTAGATACAGATTCACCCGCTGCCATGGAGTCGATGCCAACTCAGTCACCCACTCTGTCAGTCATGTAATGACTGTAACGACTCACAGGAGTAGAAAGCCTGCCTTTCTCCTGAGACATGGAAAGAACCGTATTTTAACACAGGAAATTTCAGTACTAAACCACTGGACCTTCCCATCTTCATCAATCCCGTAGCTCAATGGTTCTCAACCTGCCTAATGCTGTGACTCTTTAATGCAGCTCCTCATGTGGTGTTGACCCCCGACCATAAAATTATTTCCATTGCTCCTTCATAACTGTATTTTTGCTACTGTTATGAATCTTCATAACATGATGTGCAGGATGTATTAGGCGATCCCTGTGAAGGGTCATTGGACCCCCAAAGGGGTCACACCTACAGGTTGAGAACCATTGCAATGGCTGTCTTAGAAACCACTTCCCTTGTTGCTGAATTTTAAAATGTAAGCTCTCCCTCATCAGCTTTCTCCAGTTGTAACAACTGCAAAAGAAAAATGTCCTCAAATCATCATTTCTGCTGCCATTGACCCAATGTCCCCTCACATCCTCACTATGAAGTTCCATTACTGTAGTGAGTCTAGCTCTGGTTCCTGTCAGTTAGCCTTTCACAGTCACCACAACCCTGCCTTTTTAGCCTCTAGGAATTTTGTTTACCATTTGAAGGTATTTATAGCCAAAACGCCATCCCCAAAGGGGAGGGGGACATGACTCAGAATTTACCATCTCAAGTGCTGGAGAAGGGTGGGGTTGGAGTCATCATACACTCTTGAAGTACAGTTATGAGGCATTCATGAGTAGGAGAAGGGGAATAAAATGGAAATCATGTTGAAATAGCTCTGCATGAAGAAGAAAAATATGTATTAACCCTCTGAAAAAGAAAGAAAGAAAGTGGCTCTGATAGGACAGGAAGAATGTACAATGCAGTTTTGTCCGTTGTAATCTGAAAGATGCTGGGATACCCAAGATAATAAAAATCAGAAGGACTAAGGTTCATGCTATCATCCTTCCCTGATTCATCTCCAGGCCTTCCATAAAGCTACTGACCTGGAAGGTGAGGGGAAAGAAAAAGTGAAAATCAGCAGCCAAAAGACACTCTAAGAAGGGTCCAAAGGAAATGATCACTTTCAAAACTAAGGTGTGCTTGGTCCACACCATGGTTTGGTTTGGTTTGGTTTAATCATTTTATTGGGGGCTCGTATGGCTCTCATCACAATCCATGCATATAACCATTGTATCAAGCACATTTGTACGTATGTTGTCATCATTTTCAAAACATTTTCTTTCTACTTGAGCCCTTGGTATTAGCTCATTTATTCCCACCCCCCTCCTTCATGAGCCCTTGATAATTTATTATTGTTTTCATGTCTTACACTGACCGATGTCTCCTTTCACCCTCTTTTCTGGTGCCTGGGAGAGGGTGAACACCATGTTGTCTTCAATCACTCCACCATCTATTTGAAAGCTGAACAACAAATAAGGCAGGGGGGGGGGTTGGGGGGAAACAGTTGAATGTGATCTTGGCAAAGAATATTGAATCTACCACAGACATTAAATACCCCTTGAAGAGTGAACAAGTCTGTGTTGGAAGAACTGCCACCAGAAAGTGCCTTCACGCAAGAATGGTGAGACTGCATCACACTCTCCCTTTGGACCTGTGATCAGGAGGGACCAGCAAAGGAGAGGGTCAGCAGAAAAGAGTAAACCCCTCAGCTACATGGCTTGGCATAGTGGCTACGACAGAGGGCTCCAGCATCCCAATGGCTGTTAAGGTATGGCAGCATGCTGCTGTGTGGTGAGTGGGGTCGCTATGGATCGGTAATCAATCAGAATGAAGCCCAATAGCACCAAAGAAACCATTGTCTCCTTGACACCAGGTCCACTGAAACCTTGTAGCTAAAATATCAGAAATTGGCAAGAGAAATGAAGCTGCTTGTACCATGATATACCAGCTAGCCCATCTGTACCAGTCCACACTATACAACATCTCTGAAGAAGAAAAGGGTTTCTGCAAAGGACAAATGTTTTCCAGACAAATGTGGGATCGCAACTTCTCTTACTTAAAATTACAGTGGGGAATATTCCAGTATCCCCTTTAAAGTGTTCCAAATGTACATTCTAATCCCACACTTCTAACTAGCCATCCTTTTCAAAGATTCGTCTTCTACGGTGCTAAAAGACCATCTTGAAAAGAAACAGCAGACGTACAAGTTGCAAACCCCAATGCCAATTTGTTAAAATACTTTTGCAGCTAAGTTTAGAAGAAGAGAAGATCAATTTCAATTTACTGCCACAGTTTACTTTTCTGCTGTGTGAGCTGTAAAGGGCTGGCGGTCTTCTGCGTCTAGGTTAATCCTGTTTGTATCCTTAGATCTATGATAAAAGTAAACCATCTTTGGAAGTTTTTTCCCCCTAACACAAGCAGTTTGGATTGTAAGGGGGACATGAATGGATTGCCTGCTAGCTGGATGGTTTCCATCTGAATTGTTAAGGGGCTCAGCTGTGTCCAGAAATAAATTCGGAAAGATCCAATATACAATGCAATACATTTAGTTAGTACATTATGAACAAGGGATCTAATTATAGTTTCACATTTTCATATCCCTTGAGCGACTCGTGGTTACCAGGCCTAAATTACTCACTATTTACTCATTCTTTTTTACTACGAGGGACCCATTTAGCAAATTACTGCTCTAGTGCATGAAATGGGCCCCAGGTGGCCACACTAAATTAATCTGTTCGCTGCTCACAGGCAAGACGAGACCCTGGGTCTCTCTCAAGTCTTCCCCTCCCTCAGAATGTGCATAATCAGATTTCTGTCAGAGGTTAGCAGGCCTCCATCATCTTAACCCCACTGCGGTCATGCCAATGACAAAACACAACCATCATCTAGGACAAAGTAGAACTGTCCTGTAGGATTGCCAAAACTGTAATCTTTACGGAAGTAGACTGCCTCATTTTTCACCCACACGGCAACTGGGGGATTGGAACCACTGACCTTCTTGTTAGAAGCCAAGCACCTGACCTACTGCATCACCACACTGCCTTACTATCCTCATAAGCCAAACCAAGCCCACTGCTGGCAAGTTGATTCCAACTCAGGTGAGCCTGTGGGACAGAAGAGAACTACTTCTTAGGTTTGGAACACTGAAACTTCTTTTTCGAGGGGGAGGCACCACTGCCCTCTGGTGGGAGTGGGAGGCCCAGCCTTGCTCCTGGAGAGCTGCTGCTGGATTTGAACCGCCAAGCCAGTGGGCTGCCGTCCTGCACTCAACCGCTACGCCACCAGGGCTCAGCCGGAACACTGAATCTTTTGGGGGCAAGGAGCCTTATCTTTCTCGCATGCCTACACCTCACGCAGGCTCTCCATTGTGGAAATGGCCTCAGAGCTTTTCGGGCTTGAGTGCATCTTGTTGCTGCTTAAAATCCACAAGCCCTTTGCCTTCTCATTTCTCATCAACCCCAGCACCCCAGGATGACTCTGATGCGGTGTGGGTCACAGGGATGATGTTTTAGACCAAGAGACAGAGGTTACGTGGTCCGCCCCTGCCCACAGCAAGCCAGGCTACTTGGGACTGTCACCAGCAAGTATGTATTAACCTTTATGTGCAGATATCCTTCACTAGCAATAAACACTATTGACAAAAGCACATGCCTTGAGATAGGTTATGCCATTAAAACAACAACAATGACACCTTTGGTTAAAACCTGCCTACTCCCTTCTGTACTGTACTTATAAAGAAATGGGATAGAGACCTACTGCCATCCAGTAGATTCCAGCTGACAGCGACCCTCTAGGCAGAGGAGAACTGTCCCCAGGCTGCACATCTGCAGGCAAGCAAACCACCAGCTCTTTCTCCCTGGAAGCACTTGGTGAACTCAAACCACCAGCCTTTCCATGGGCAGCCAATCGCTTAACTACAGCACCACCAAGGCTCCCTTGATCTGGCTAGACAAATTATATATTTAGATGTAAAAATGCCCCCCCCCGTAAAATTTGTAAATGAGCTCACATAATTCTTATGATGAATACCTAGTGGGTTGCCATAATATTTTAAGTGTGTTGTTATGATTACTTTCAGAAACGCATTCTGTCTTCCGTTTCCATCAGGAGTCTTATCTAACAAACATTCTTCTTACCACCTTCTAGAGCATTTCTTCGGATCCCTCCATGAGGAAAAATAGAAAAGTTCCCTCCATATAATTATCCCAGCTACTTCTATGCAAGAATTGCACCGTAAAGGAATACCGGTAGGTTTGTGTCGCACAGTAGAGAGTTGATCTGAGATGCTGTCAGTACCTCAAAACATTGCCCTTTCCCTAACCTCCCCGTGCCCTGCAATCCTACATGAGGCCCCTCTGAAAGCTGTCTGGAAAACCTTCCCTGCCCTCTCCCTAGTTTCTTTTTTTATTTGTTTGGGGTTTTTTTTTTTGGGGGGGGGGGCATCACTGCTCTCCAGTGGGAGTAGGAGGCCCAGCCCCACTGCTGGAATTGAACCTCTGTCCCAGTGGGCCGCAGTCCCGCGCACAACCACTACACCACCGGGGTTCAGCCCTCTCCCTAGTTGCTGGTGCTGGCTAGCAATCTCAGGCACACTGCTTGGCTTGCAGCAGCATCACCTCAGTCTCTGACCATCTCCGTGGTTTCTCTGTGTCCACATTTCCTTGGTTTTAAAAGGACACCACTGACTGGCTTAGAGGCCCACCTCAATCCAGTGTGATCTCAACTTACCTCTGCAAAGACCCCATTTCCAAAGCAGATCATATTCTGAGATTCTGAATGGACTTAAGTTTATGGGGTGGCGGGGAGGAGGGGTGGTGGAGGGGAGTCACTATTCTATCCAAGTACACCAGACAGTCTGTGACAAGGAGCAGGTGGTGATTCAGTAATAGTAATTGCATGCCAGAGACCCAGGTTCCCTTCCCAGCTAAGGCAGCACCATCATCCATCTGCCAGAGGTGGGTTGAGTGCTTCCGTGATGCGAAGCAGGTCTTTATCAGAATTTCTGCACTAAGGTGGACTAGGAAGAAAGGTCTGGAGAGCTACTGCCCCCCAAACAGCCAGGGGATCACAGCAGCCTGATCCACATTGATGTGGGAGTAGCACAGAAACAAAAGATTGTTTTGCTATTGCGCAGGGGGTCGGTATGACTCAGGGCCTTAATCCAAGGGAGCGAATCCAGCAGCAGCTCTCCAGGAGCAAGGCTGGGCTTCCTACTCCCACCAGGGAAGTGATGCCATAAAAACAAACAAACAAACAAACAAGGAAGCAAACAAGTGTAACAGGCGTGGAAATTGGAAGGGGAGATCATTGCTTATCAAATGTCCCTATCTCAAAGATAAGTAAACATCCCTCCTTAAAAGAAAAATAAATTATCAGTGACCAAATGGAGTTCTAACTTTTTACTCATCTGTTCAAATATTTATTGAGTCTATCCTATGCCTGGCATGCATCTGTCAGTTTGTCATAAGGTGGAAGCTTGCATGTTGCTGTGAGGCTGGAAGTCCTGCCACAGGTATGTCAAAACACCAGTGGAGTCATTAATGGTAGACAGGTTTCAGTAGGGCACCCAGACGAAGAGATGATGATCTGCTCCCCCAAATTAGTCAGTGGAAAACAATATTGCTCACAGCAAAACATTCCTGACTATTGTTTTAGATTCATCGTCAGATGGGATCGGTGGCTATAGGAGGACATGATGTTTGTTAAAGTGAGAGAGATCCTGGATGTGACGGATCAACCTAGTGGTGACAAAGAAGGATTTCAATGTGCCAACGATCATGAGGATGACCGAGAACCAGCATCTCCTTCTGTGATGCACAAGTCAGCGTTGACTGTATAACATCCATCTGTCCATCCGTCCATCCCAGAAGCTGATTATGATGATGAGCAAAAGAGATGCAATCCTTGTTCCCAACAGACTGCAAAGCCCTGATTACTAGAAGAATATACTGGAAGAATATACTGAAAGGACAATTTAACATTTTGGCATTTTTCTGGAGCAGCAGACAAAATTTCATTCACACACTGTTCTCTTAAATCAGCCATCACAAAAACAAAGTTTCCAGTAAAATGGCTTTTAGTTAAAAATTCGCTGTGGCCAGTGACAACCTTCCCAGGTGATGCCACTGGGAAGTTGGCAAGTTGCTCAATGCTCACCAGGAGGCAAAAATTTGTAGTACAAAAGCTTACTGTGTTTACTATGAAAGTTCCACCTAGCACAGCTTTGGGCCAGTTTTTTTTTTTTGGGGGGGGGGCGGTTCACGGAGGATGGGGGTACCTCCTTGCAGAGAAATACCAGGCCTCAGACAGGAATTTGGGGACTCTTTGGCAGTGGGGATTCTAAAGCTTGAGTTACCATCTCTAGAACTCTTATCTACAGCCAGAAATAGAGGGCTATGGTGAATTCAGAACTGTGACGTTGAAGAATTTAACCATTTAGAGCCATCTGCTGCCATGTGGACCAAAGTACTACAAAACATGACCCTGCACTCGTGCAAAATGTCTGTGTGATCTTACCTACCTCTGTCATACAAACAGCACCAGGAACAGAGAGCAGAGGGACGTTCTTAGGTGGCCCAGGAACAAGAGGTAGGCAGTGATGGTGACAACAGGCAGCGTGGCATTCTCAGTATTATACACATGACTCTGCTTTTTAAGGTGAGTCCATATCATGGCTTGGGGATGCTCAAAGTCGGAAGGGACTCATTCCAGTCCTGGCTTTCTTCTAACTTGCTACAGATGAAGGGGCCCTGGTGGTGCGGCTGCTAAGGTCTCTGCTGCTAACTGAACGGTCACAGTTCCACAGAACAAAGATGTGGCAGTCTGCTTCAATAAAAATGACTGCTGTGGAAATCCTGTAGGGCATCTCTGAATGACCTCAAAGATAGAGTCAACTTGATAGCTCTGGAGCACCTTGGGAAGACCTATGACCTCAAGGAGGTTCCATGTGCTGGTTTTTTAAAATGAAGGGTTGAACAAGGCAGTATCTCTAAAATCTCTTCTGGCTCAGAAATATCTGCTTCTAGCTAAAAGCAGAATTGTCTCATTTAGAATCTTGGCAAACGTTTTTGTAAGTCACAGAGCAGAAACTTTCACATTTAGATGCTATTAATTTGAAATAAAAAGGCTTTTAAGATGGAACCTTGCCATCCAAAGGAATATGCTTAATGCATTTAGAGTAACAGCAGGCTTATTCTGACATTTAAGAAAACTGCTAGGTTCTTTCTTTCTTTGAAAGATGAATTTGTCATGAATAAGAACCAACCCGTGACCAGACCTACAGCTCCAGAGTCCCAAACACGGGGTTCTCAGCAGGCTCCCGTGGTGTTGGACACCTTGGTGGCATCAGTTCTGACCCTGAGCACCTCTGTGCAACAGGGTCGAGCTGCCCTGTAGGAATGTCCTAAGTTGTCATCATGAGGGGTCTTTTCATAAAGGTCCCCAGGACGTTTCTCCCACAGAACCCCTGGGTGAGCTTAAACCATGACCTTTCTGTTAGTACCCACATGCTTTGACCATTGCGCCCCCAGGGCGTCCATGTGTATAAGTCTCCTAGACACACAATGAGGTTACTGCAGAGAAGCTGATGCCAGCTCCAGTGCACACACACATAGCTAGAGACCGGGACAAGGGTGTTTGTTCATAGTGACAGTAGCTTGTGATGCCCCAAACTGGCACCTACACAAATGTCTCTTCATAGGACCCATGGCCATCAAGTCCATCCCAACTCATAGGGATTGTCTGCAAGCTGCCCAGGCTTCATGTCTGAAGAAGAGCAGACAGCCTTCCTCTTCCTCCCCTGGAGTCCATCACTCACAGAACCACGAGAACGAATACATCACTACTGTGCTGCCAAGAAGAATGGATGCCAGGGACTCTTTACAAGATCTTGAATGAGCTGAGCCCTGGTGGCGCAGTGATTGTGCGCCGGACTGCGGCCCACAGGGTCGGTGGTTCAAATCCAGTAACAGCTCTCCAGGAGCAAGGCTGGGCTTTCTATTCCCACCAGAGCAATGATACAGGGGCAGGGGTATGGTATGTGGGGTGGAGGGGGGAAGATCTTGATTGAAAGAAGCCAGACCCAAGAAAGAACACCTCCCAAACTCCATCTTCTCCAGGATGCCAGCTGAGCTTTAACACTGCAGTGAAAGGGACAGGAAGTCGCTCACCCCATAGAGGGGACAAAGTTATCGCTCCCACAGATTTGAGTCTCTGTGTTTCAAACTTTCCTAAACTGTGTGTTTGTGTTCTACACATTTTCAGGTTATACTTGTACATTCTACATTCTATCTCACAATACCAAAGGTCACTTCTGAGATTTGTTGTAAGGCTTTCTTAGGAGTCTCTGGGTGGTGCAGATGTTTCTAGGCTTAAATACTCCAAAGGTTTGTATCCACTTAGAGGTGCCCAAAATTAAAGGTCTGGAGATTTACTGCCCAAACTTACAGCTTGGGAAACCCTACAGAGAACAGTTCTACGCTGACACACAGGATCTGTGCCAAAGGTCACAATGGACTCCTAGCCTAGGGGGCAACCGGTTAAGGCCTTGTTACAATGTGCTTTTCTGTTTATTGTGAATTGAATGGGCCTTGTTACAATATGCTCTTCTGTAACTGTTTATTGTGAATTGGATGGACCTTGTTACAATGTGCTCTTCTTTAACTGTTTATTGTGAATTGGAAGCCAGTTCTCAGAGCACCCAATAATCTGTAGGCATTTTGCTTCACTGCAGTCTCCACATATGCCATGAGTGTCCCACTTTCTCCCTGGGCTTCCTGCTCAACCCCCCTCCCCGCCTCACCCTTCAGCACTTTGTCCTTGGCTAAGTGCTGCCCTTTTGATCTCAGTTGATTACTCCACAGTCTGCCTGCCTCCCCCATGTTCTTATTCCTCTTTTAGACCTATTGCCTGTATGAAAAGTGGGCCATGGGTGCAAGTTCCTTAAGGGTCATAGTTTTGGGGGGTGCATCAGTGTCAATCCACCCGAAAGCCTACTTGTGCTTTTATGATTTTGAGTTTGGTTCACATTTTACTCCTACCCACTCTAGCACTTCCTAATAAGTTCCTTTCATCTGAAGGTCCTTTGATGATGCCCATTATTAGCAGTCTGTTAGTTGTGTTGTTTTCAGATATTTGTTTTATTCATGTATCATTTTAGTCACAAAACATTAAATAACATGAAAATCAGCCCTTTGGCATAATTTTAAAAGGAAGTTGAAAAATGACGACTAGTGGTAAAGAACTAGAAGGTCACTATAAAAAAATGTGGGGATGAAAAACTCCAGAGACCCAGGCATAGTTTCACAAGTCTCCTCTTAGACTTATTTTATGCATTTTAATATAGTAAAGAGCATTGTGTATCAACCTGCATTTCTCACTTCACAGTATGCCAGAAACACTTGTCCGTGTCACTTTAAAAGCTCTCCCTGCTCGTAAATTTTAATTTCGCTATAAAAATGCATCACTGGGGCAGATTGGACAAGATGCCATCCTTAGCTATTTTCGTACTACTAAGAGTAAGATTATAGCTGGCTTTGGTACCCTCATCTTTTCTTATCTCCCCAACCTTCGGCCACAACTTAGCGACATTTAAATCCAGCAGTATCTGAAGCCCTTTTTAGATGAGCTGCTGAGAAGTGAAAATAAGGGCACTTTTACCAAGTGCCTCCACCAGGCCAGGGTAGAGTTTAGCAAGTAAAAATGTACGGCACGCAGTCACTGCAATATTTAAGCACACAGGTATGAAAAAATCGCATCCGTTGTTTTTATGAGATTCCACTTTAACTAACTGCCCATATTTTATTATTCCAGGACACACCCGGGCCCATCATACGTGTTTTCCATGTTCATCTGTTGAACCTCTTTGAGTGTCGTACCTATGAAATGTTTGGTAACTTTCCTGAGGTTACACGGCTCCATAAAAACTCACTGCATCCAGTTAACACTGACCTAGTGTCGCCCGCTGGGTTTCACGGCTGTAACTGTTGCCCCAAGCGGGAAGACCAGTCTCTCTTCAGAGGCGCGGCTGGTGGTTTTGAACGGCCAACCACTCGGATCACAGCCTGATGCATCTCCGCAACACCACAAGGTTGCACAGCTAGAAAGGGACACAGCTTGCCCATGGGGCAGCTGGCGATTTCCAACCCCTGACCCACCAGCAGTCAAGCACATACACATGGTTCTACCAGAGCTCCTTGACAGCAGACTTGGTGACTCATCAGAATGTATCTACAACCTCCCCACGAGCCTCGCT
Source organism: Nesogale talazaci (assembly GCA_004026705.1). Taxonomy (NCBI): domain Eukaryota; kingdom Metazoa; phylum Chordata; class Mammalia; order Afrosoricida; family Tenrecidae; genus Nesogale; species Nesogale talazaci. The sequence continues at coordinate 129,558 of PVJH01001079.1, forward strand.
TGACTTGAAGTGACTACATTGAGATGTGAGAGGCCCAGACTTTGAAGGGAACAGCCGGCACTTGTCCCTGGTCTGGTCAGCTACAATTAATGTGCTGGGCGTGGGGGTCAGCACTGCAGCAAATTAATTCGAGAATGCTCGTGGATCTAAATGAGAGAACAAATGGCAAAACCTTTGAAAGTGATCTGGGGGTCGGCAAGGATCTTGAACATGAAATACAAAGTTCTAACATAAAGAGAAGAAAGTAAAAAATGGTCAATCAGACATCTTTCCCATCATGAACTTGTGCTCGCCAGAAGCCATCATTAAGATGGAACATGCAAGGCACAGGTCACCTGGGGACAAAGCCTTTGTGCTTGAGAATGTATAAAGACATCCTCTAAGTCCATTAGAAACAGACAACGCTTTCTGAAAGGACAGCCAGAACAACCAAATGCTTAAATGGTTAGTGCTTAAAAGAGGGTTGCAGGCAAGTCCGGGAGGACACAGAAAGATGCCACCATCACGACTCACCAGGAAAGGACAAATGGAAACCATGAAGAGACAGGTAGTCTGGCCCCTCTTAGGACATGAAACTGCAGAGTGGCCATGTCACATGGTGGCACGATTATTACAGAGCCACCCATAGACTGCCACTGCCAGCAGCTGTTTGACTAGAGCTCCCAAAGGCTCTAAACTCACTGCCTGGGATGCAGTCAGTGCTGATGCATGGAGACCCCCTGTTTACCGGAGGCAAAAGCCCCGTCTTTCTCCTAAAGCATTGCTGGTGCCTTCGAACTGCCGACCGTGTGAATCATATGCAGCCCAGTAAGTAACTACCAGGCTTCCTACCCAATTACCTTCCATTTCCTTACTGAAACATTAGCATGCAACTACTATTTTTAAACACATACACATAAAGATAGTTATATATGTGTGTATATATATATATATTTATACCATTTCCCTTTTGTTTGTGGAATATCATAGTTAAAAAGGAAAACATATTCCAGGTAGCTAAACCACCCACCTCATTAATTCCAGTCAGTGACAGGAACCCATTAAACTCTCTCCTTCCCCAGGATAGGTGGTATCCTTCCCCCCCCCCCACCCTCATTCCTCCATATTTCCCTGTCCCTTCCCTCTTCCTACTGCTGTCCTTGGCTCTGCCCCTGGTTTGCTCATAGTCTTTAAAGTCTTATCTTTTGGTGTGACAACCATTTTTCTTTATTTTCCTTTAGAATAACAGTGTCATCAAGAATTAATTTTTATGAGATTGACTAACTTTGTTCTCTAATTTTGCCCATGCCTAAGGTGTTTGACAGACTTGTCATTGTTTTTTAATGAAGCGTGATATTCTGTTGCAGGCATGTACCAAAGTTGGTTTACTCATTCCTCTGCAGTCCAAGTTTTTTATTGTTTCCATCTTTTTGCTATTACAGAAATTGCTGCAATAAACATAGGTGTGCCTATCTACGTCAGTCTGTGTTTCGTTCTTTATTTCTGTAGGGTGTACAACAAGGAGAGAGATGGCAGGGTCAGAACGGCTCTGTATATGGTTTCCACAGAGCTTGTATAATTCTACACCCCCAGCAGAGCTCCAATCGCTTCACATCCTCTCCAGCAATCATTATGTTCTGTTTCTTAATTAATTAATTAGTTATCTTGGTTTATTATTAATATTGAAGGCAAGGAGTGGGCCCAGGCACTTCTAATGGAAACTCGAAATCCACTGTTAGAAAAGAATGGAGGCAAGCAAAAGGAATCAACTCCAGCTTGTTTGACTGATGTCGTAACATAATGCGAATCTGTTATTGTGCAGTCAGGGAAAGTTTACCTATGAGATGGGTTTTGTTCTGTGACATTGACGAGGGACATGACACAGTGTTTGCCATGTGTCAACATTCTCGGTGATTCCATTCTGTTGGTTCTGCCTCCGTTGACCTCACATCCCTCCCTCTCTTTGCCTTCTCATCTTGGCTTTTGTGTAAAACATTGCCCAAACTGCTGGTTGTCTAAGGACACTCTTCCCATACAAGTAATGTTCTTTATTTAATAAGTCAATTTACTGTTTGGCTGAAAGGTGACCCGCAGAACAAGCTTCAATGCCAAATTCAAAAGGCATCTTAGGATGATGGTCTTGGGAGTTCCTTTCATCTTTATCAGTCCAGTAAGTTGTCTTTTTTAGAAATTTGAAAGTTAGTGTACATTTGTCACCTGTTCTATTCACACCTTCTATTGGGTCACTGGGATAAACTTTCAGAAGGAACCAGGCACCTTCCAGCTCTTCTGGTTTCTGCCTGGAAAGGCCATGGTGCATTTAGGCTTGGGTTTCAGGGTTTTCCATACTTGGGACCGAGTGCACAAATAAAAAATGCAAGCCAACTTCCTGCTTATAGTCTAAACAAAGTTCAGCTCCTCTGTGGATTCTCTCTTAGACCTAGGTGCCAAGATGTTCCTTGCGAGCTGATTAAACGCATCATTAAAAAAATGAGATGAGCTCTTTCTGCTTGTAGACAAATTAGAGTACAGTTGCTTTGTGGCTTATCACCCATCCAAAACCCATAAAAGACACTTCAGTGCACCTTCAGTATACCTTAGGAGGAAGATTATTATGTTCAGTTTCCAATTTGCTTTGACAAAAGTGCCATGTCTGCTCCTTGCCTATCTCAAGGATGAGGAAGTCCAAGTCTTCCAAGGATGCTGTGAAAGTCAACACAGTGGCCAAGATGTTCAGCATTGCAGGAAGGCTATGTCATCAACACATGACTGTGTGCAACGTCAGAAAGTCAGCTGTGCCCCTGCCATGTGTCCACACACCTCCCCTCAGTAAGGCCGTGTGCTTAGATGCCATCAAGGTTTTGTCTAGAGTTAGAAAGGGGTTAAACTCCCATCACTGCCACCAAGTTGATTCCACTCATAGCGACTCTTTAAGCCACGGTAGAACCACCCCATTGGGTTTCTGAGACTTTGAATCTTTATAGGAGTAGACAGCCCCATCTTTCCTGCAGATCAACTGGTAGGTTTGAACGACTGATCTTTTGGTAAGCGGAGCAGTGCATCGCCCACTTCACCATCAGGGCTTCTACCGAAAGAGGTTATCATCATGTTCAAAAAGCCAGAGGTCAAAAAAAGGGAGGGTATAAGGGAGAGAATAAGAAAGGAACTATTGAACAAAAACAATCATTTAATATACAACTTCCATTAAAAACTGTTAAGATTAATCTTTGAGGGGGGAAGATAAGGCTAATGTGGGGCTAAAGAATGCAGACTGAAAAATACTCATCTACCTTTTATTTCTGTAGGTGTTCCATTAATTCCCTGTATCAAGTTGATTCTGATGCACAGTGACTATATATACCCACATCTCACTGCCAGCATAGAGATGCTATGGGGGTGAGTAAAATTGAGTAAAATTGCCCCTGCAGATATATATGTACATGTACACATATACATATGCAAACACACACACACACACACACACACACACACACACAAAGAGAAAGGACAGAGAAGCAAGACCACAAAAGCTTGGAAGCTGACAATCTGAAGGGTGCCTGATAACTGGCTTAGCAGCTGTAAGAAAATTGGACTCTAAGCCAACAATGGAAAAGCTGAGATGCGACCTATTTTCCAGCACAGACGCTCCTAAAGTTATAGGAGTTGGTGACCTCGCAGGCTCTTCTGGAAGCGGGAGTGAAGAGGGAACTTAAAAAGAAGAGACTGCAAATCTATTTAGGAAGTAATTACACCACTGATCCCTGCTGCCTTTCATCTTCTGGAAGTTGATTGTTCTTGTGGCTTTATTTGCTAGAAAAATAGACAAGATAAAGAATTCTGGGATGAGAGACCCTGAGCACAATTGAAATTGGGTCTACTATGCTGAAAACAGAGGCTAACGTGAAATTGTATGCATCTCAATCCAGCTTTCACACCCAAAGCAGTTAAATGCTGCAGAAGGTGCCTGGCCAAAGAGGAGAAAGTCCAGCTACTGTTCTGCTCCCATGCTGAAAAACAAGTGCCAAGGCCTGGTGAGTGAAAGGAGAGTGCTACTAGGGTGCGAGCGGGTCCACGTGCAGGCTGACTCCCAATTAAACATGCTCCTGCCATCGGTGGAGGGTCTGTGCAGACATGTTCTCTGAGCAACAGATTTATCTTAATCTTCTTCAAAAAAAGTATTCACTGCCATCAAGTTAATGCTAACTTGTAGCGACTCCCAGTAGATTTATGGGATTGGTTATAGGAGCAAAAAGCCCAGTCTTTCTCCCTTAGTCTCTGTAAGGGGCCTTCAAAGGGAAAAAAGGTTTAGTCTAAAAACCCTAGCTTCTGAGGGCATCTGCCTGCCAGTTCTATGCAAGGCCGAGACATCACTTCAGACAGTTGGAGCAGATGTGTTTTGAGACTCCAAACAGTGTCACCCTGAGAGGTTTTCTCAAAGACACAGGGCAAGCACAGGCACCTATTGGGAAGATGCTCTCAGAAAACTGAAAACTGCATCGATGAGGAAAAGCCCAGAAAAGTTATATCAAGTAATTTTTTTCCCCCATCAGGACAATGAACTTGCTCATCCTTCAAGGGCAACTTCGGGTGTTTGGGGAGTTATCCCATGTACCTGACAGTCCTTTCCGTGCCCCTTTAGACTTCCTTTTGTTCTCCAAACTCAAAGTGCCTACACCATCTGAGTCCCAAGAGGATGTCAATCGAAGCTGTCATTTTGGCAGGGTGTAGATCAGAGAACACAGAATTCTTCCGAGGAGGTGAGAGCAATGGAAACCATGCCCTCAGGTGTGTATGGACCTTGATGGAGGACATGTTGAGGAGCAACATCTTTACTTGGTTTAATAAAGCTCTTTATAATTTTGTAGCAATATCTATTCTAAGTCTGAGGAGTCAGAATTGCTTTGCAAGAGAAAGAGCAAAAAACAGTGAAGCGATGCAGCCGCAAGTGTGAAGAAAAATTAACCCTATCCTTGACCAAACAAGCCATTGGAGTCGGGTCAAGGCACTCTCTCACGCATGGTGAGTCCCCCAAGATCTTCCAATCAGGTTTTCTCTTTCTGAGAAAACTCCTGGCAAATGCACTCCAGAGAAATGAAGACATTTGTGCCAAGAAACAGGAAGGGGGGAGGTCCAGGCACTCAGGCTCCAGCTCAGGAGAGGAGAAAAGAGTCTCCAGGTTGGCGACTCAGGGCACTCTTCCGATGGGAGCTGTGCTGCACACCCATGAGGGCAGCCCCTCTGGCTGAGAGCAGGGCAGAAGGCCCCTAGGGAGCTGTTGGCAAAGACAAAATTGATAACATACCCAGTGGGTTTGTCTACCCTAGGAAGTTGTTGTCTGTCTTCTTGGGGCTTCATCGGTGGTAATTTTATAAGCAAGTGAGCAAACAAAAAGCCAAGGCAATGATTCATGTTAGAGAAAACAAGGTTTTAGAAGGAGAAAACAAGCATTAAAACACCCAGCAAGATCGGGTTACAAAGTCAGACCGAAGTTGGCCATCGACCTCACTGAAGTTGTGATGTGACTGCTTTTGAAGGATGGGGAGACCAAGAGGATGGAGAGATAGGCATTCCCAAAGATCCAGAAGAGCAAGAAGTAGCCAAGGTTCCAAGTTGACTTCTAAAGTGGGAGGAAAATACCAAAAGAAATTGACTTGAAAACCTGTGTCTCTAGGGAAGTGAATATGGGGGAGCCTTTACCAAGTAGAGTGATTTGACTCATTAAATAGCGGGTGCTCATAATGTTAATAAATGCAAATTGAAATTTAAAAATAAAACTCTCACAGCCATCTAGTCAGTGACAACGGATAGCATCCTAAAGGGCAGAGTGGAAATACCCCTGTGTTCCCAACACTGTAATTTTTTCAGTAAGGAGTTGCAGCTAGTGTTTTCAACCTGCTGACCCCGTGGTTAGCTGCCCAATTCGTCATGTCCCACTAAGGCTCCCAAGACTTTATTTTTTGGTTCTTGTAATTGTTGGAGGGAGGGAAGACAGGCACTAAGATGGGTTTGGAATCAAGTTTCATTTTCAGCAGAAGCAAAGCACTGGCACTCAGAAATAAGAAACTGGAGCTCAGGGCACAAGACAAGGTTTGGGATCGAGGTTTTGTACTTCTTAATAGTAAATCTAGGACAAGAACTGGCTCATGAGGAGCTGATACCATGGACTCAAGTAGAAAGTAAATGTTTCGAGAATGATGATGACAACAAATGTACAAATGTGCTTAACATGATGGATGGATGGATGGTGATAAGTATTGTATGAGCCCCCAATAAAATGACTTTAAAAAAAAGAAGGAAAGAAAATGTTTTGAAAATGATGATGGCAACATATGTACAAATGTGCTTGACACCATGGATGTGATTAGAGCTGTATGAGGCCCCAATAAAATGATTTAAAAAGAGAGAGAGCGATAGAGAGAATTGGCTCTGTAAGGAACAGGTTGTTAAGAAAGAAAAGGGCTTGAAAACACACATTTTATAAGAATGATTGGGGGTGGGGGTGGAGAAGAATACTGTGAGAGCAGCCAAGAAAATCAAAGGAAATCGGGGCCTCCACCAGGGGAGGAGGTAATCAAGGTCAAGTGTTCCGGGGGCTCAAGAGACCCAGACCATTCAAATAAACAATGGGGCATTTCTCAACAGCCTATTCTCATCTAAGGATAAAGTTCATGCCCTTTAATGAACCCTGAATTCAGGCAACCTCTGCCAAAAAAGGGAAGAAAAGATGTGGGGTTTGGGAAGGATCCTGTATTTTTCCAGGACACTGCACAATGAATGTGACCCTGTTCCCACTAGATACACAGTTTGTGCAGCAGCACAGACCCTGCATTAATAAGAAAGGGGATCGTAGGGCATATTGTCATTACCTTCCCTTACAAGGCCCTGTCCCTGTTTTCGTGTCCACACAAGGACGGCATTGTGTGTGTCTGAGATGAGTGTTTGAATGAGAGTTCCTGGCTTGGCTGGGTGCTCCCTTTGGCCGCATTTGCCTGTCATGGGTCCCACTGTACCCAAACCAGATGGAGCACAGAAGACACGTGGAGCTGGGCTGCCTGCTGCGGTGTGCCTCGCAGGTGCGGCAAAGGCCACTTGCAGACTCCCCCAGGTCAGATTCATTCTCATCCTGGGAAGAAAGCACATGGGATGAAAGAGTCTATTCTTGCTTTTTTGCTGGCAGACAGGACTGTGTCCAGAACTAAAGGCACACGTGGTAGCCAGCGTTGCCTGGTGTCACCACCAACACTCTCCTTGGTTTCTCTTCGGAACAGAGAGCGCTCTGCACCCTCTGAACAGAAAGTCCAGCTCTGTTTCTTTCCAAAGCCCTCAGGACACGTCCCTGCTGGACGTCCTCTTGAACTACTCTCTGTTATGCTTGCTTTCTTTAGACTTCCTTCCTCTCAGACCTTCCAGAGGTACAAAGGTTGAAAAGATTGGTCCTCCTTCAGAATTTAGAAAGCTCCATTAGCTATGCCACAAAGGGCCTGGCTAACAGATTTTTTTTTTGCTCACGTGTGTGTGTGTGTGTGTGTGTGTGTGTGTGTATTTAGCCATTCCCCCCTGAAGTGACAACAAAATGAATAGCCTTGCTGGCACAAGCAGCGTTTCCCGAGTCCTCAAGGTCCGCGTGCCTCGGACACCAGTGTCACATGCCACTTTCCCGAGTACATCACAATCATAAAGCAGCACACCTCTGGGACGTCATTGCCAGAGATATGTTTTGAACACGGGAGTGATGACCTTGAGCCAGGCTAATTACATATTTGCAGATATTTACGATCCTGGATAAATCGGGCTCGCATTAGAATGACTCTGCATTCCTGGGGAATGTGTTCATGCGTGACACCCTCTTTCCCTTCGCTCGCCCGTAAAAGTGTGCTTCAGACAGAAAGCACAATCGCAAAGTCAGTTTTAAGTGCTACCTGGACAGCTGCCATCTTTGGAAAGAGAAGGCCTCAGAGACTTTTCTAGAATCTAGCCAACTGCCTCCCTGACTCCTCCTGTGGGTCCTCTGAGATGATAGGGATGGGGGTTCACTTCCAAACCCAACAGCAGTGCTGGCTTTCTGGGTAGGTCTAACAGCTCCCCTTCCCCCACCCCCACCCCACCTAAGAGGAACCCCAAAGCACCCTGTTTATCCTGTACGGTTGCCAGGAGTCAGGCTGGCCTGATGGCAGTGGCTTTTTTTGGTTTCTTGTCACTTATTTGTCACAAACCCCACAGTGTGGTCTCTTAGCAATAGAAATGTCAGATCTCTTATCAGGAGGCCAATTAAGTAGAAAAGCACTCAAAAATAATTCCAGGATGGAGAGGGGGCTATTTAATTTGGCCTCATAGAACTTGGACAGTGTGGTGTCACGAGCAGGAAGGAGGAGAGCCAGCAATTGCCACGCACAACATTGAACACTGGGTTGAACATACATGCATCATTTCCGTCCCCCTAACAAAACCCATGAGAGCAAGAATAACCCCAAGCCCCTGCCCTTGGCCGGGATGACAACGGTGCTGACCAAGCCACTTTCCCTACTAGCTTACTTGCAATCTGCCCCTGAGCGGGGAACGGGGGCCCACGTCCAGAGAACTGCCTTATCTGCTGTCCACCTCCCACCATTAGCCCACACCACGACTTCATTCCTGCCTGGGGGCACCTGGACCTTCCCGTTCATTTCAGGGGAAGACACTGGCGTTTTCTTTCTCTGTCAGGTTTCCACCTGACACTGATTCCAGCTGTCACCTCACTGGGGTTTCCTGTATAGATTTTTTTATTGATGGATTCACCACCTCTCCACTTGCCTGCCCACCTCCCTGGGGGTGGGTGGGTATTATACATAGTCCTTAAGGCAGGACTTTTCTCATAGGTCAGCTGCTGAGTGTCCAATGCCTAAGGACAGTGCCTGGCACACAGGGGGACACAACAAGGGTTTGTTCAATGGCTTTGCTAGTGAGGGTGTGAACATTGCTGCATCAGGGGCCGAAACTAAGATGCAGAAAGAGCCAGCTGTGTCCAAGTCTGCCCACCTAATCAGCAGCAGGGCTGGGGTTTGCGATCTGTCTGTCCCCTAGGCCATTTCCCGGGTTATCCCTCCATGCAGGCGTCTACTTAGGTTGCTAATTTTCTCTTTCAAAATCAACCGTGAGACACAGCCATCCTTTCAGTCACTACAGCATTTGTGTTTGAACAAGCAACTGGAAGACAAATGGGAGTCTCTTCGCTGGGCATTTGTTCTGGTCCTGACTTTGGCAGCTAGAAAACTCCATTATTTTTGTATTGGTGACATCCGTGTGATCGTGCTTCCCCCTTTTCTTTCCCTCCTTCCCACCCTTCCTCTTTTTTCCTCTCTTCCTGTCTCTCTCTCACACACATTCTCTGTCTTCTCCTAGAAGCATGCTAAATTTAGCTAGGAGAGTCATTTTTCTTTTTTTTTTTTTTTATTGTCACATAATTTACATATCATACAATTCAGTAGTACAACCATCCAATCACAGCAAGGAGAATTGTACAACCATTACCATGTCAATCTTTGAAGACTAGCCCCCCCTCCCCCCGCGACGCCATTGTTGAATCGTCTTTAAAATGAGTTGTGTAATCACAGCCAGTTCTAGCACTCCCTCCTGAAGAGTCATTTTTCCACAAACCAACAGCATTTTACTGGTCACACAATTCTGAAAACCTATCAGCCAAGTAGCTGTTGTTAATTAGGTTATAGCAAATCTGTGACATACAGAATTTAACCACTCATCTAATAAGCCTCTTGATTATAATAAATAAATAAATAATAAAATGTCCTTTACCTTCTTTTATGGAGAGCTCAGGGTATATAGTGGCAGTGTATACTGATTTTGCTACCTAAATGCAATATACACAACACACAAAGTAAAGTATCTAGGCATGCAAGTAATGGGACTGGGAAGTCACTTTCTAGCTTTACCTTTCTCTCTCTCTATTAAAATCATTTTATTGGGGGCTCATAGAGCTCTTATCACCATCCATCCATCCATACATGTGCAAGCACATTTGTACATTTGTTGCCCTCATCATTCTCAAAACATTTGCTTTCTATTTGAGCCCTTGGTATCAGCTCCTCATTTCCCCCCCTCCCGCTCCACTGCCTTCTCCTTTATGAGCCCTTGATAATTTATAAATTATTATTTTGTCATGACTTACCCCAGCTTTACCTTTTAACAAGGATTACCAGTCCCTTTGTTCCACTTGCTTATTAATTATGACTCTTTTTCCAAATGGAAAGCATGAACATGCCCTTCTTATTCTTCTTGTCATGTTGTGGGACATAGATCTTGGAGCAGTTAGAGAAGCTGTCAACTTGAGCGAAGGGGTGGAGTCTAGCCTGTCCGTCAATTCATAGTCAATCATGCCTGGGCAGACATGGCCTTATCCTGAGGATTCCGGGAAACTTCTTCCTCTCTGGAGGTGGAACAGACTCTCTCTCTGCCTTTCCTTTCCTGCTGTTAAGATGCTCTGGACTGGAAGAAACCCACGGAGACCCTCACTAGCACTGAGATCTATTCACTGTTACTAGATTCACAAGACCTCCTACCCACTGACCTGTGATCTTCCAGCAAGCAGCACCATTGCATGTGCTGCACAAGTATAAAGAGGAACTTATGGAAAATAAATTTTAACAGTGACGCCACAAAAAATAAATTTTAACAAGAGGAATTTATGGACTAGTATTGGACATAGGGGTTAATATCAGACTTATGGACTCAATCTGGTCTGGGCTGGCATGTTTTCTCAATATACCACAGCTCTTTGATATAAGACTTTCTTCCTTGGGGGGGGGGTGGCATCACTGCCTCTGGTGGTCATGGGCACTACCCAGTGCTGCTCCTGAGAGCCACCGCTAGATTTGAACCACCAAGCCCACGGGCCGCAGTCCTGCACTCAACCACTTACGCCACCGGGGCTCAGCCCTGTATAAGACTTTCTTATACACAGATGAGTGTCTATGAATTTGTTTCTCTAGTCAACCTGAATCTAGTGTTGTGTAGTCTGCCACCTAACAACCCCACATATAGCAGATTGAAATGCCATCATGTTTGGACCCGGGGTTTGTAGCCACCGGGCCAATCCATCTGGTTGAGGGGCTTCCTCTTTTTTCGATGACGTCCCACTTTATGAAGCATGCTGTCTTATGCCAGGGACCAGTCTCTTCTGATCACATATCCAAAGTACATGAAACAAACGCTCACCTTGCTTATAAGGAGCATCCTGGTTGCACTTCTTCCGAGATCGAAGAAGTTTATTCTTTTGGCAGTCCATCCTATTTTTAATATTCTTTGTAAACACCAGAATTCAAATGTACTCATTCTTCTGTGGTCTTTATTCACTGTTCAACTTTCACATGTATATGAGATGACCGAGGCTACTGTGGCAAAAGAAAAGAAAAAGAAAAAGATACTGTGGCTTGAATCACCTTCATCTTCCAAGGACCACCTTGGCTCTACCACACTTTAAAGCGGCCTGTGTGACAGCTTTGCCTGACACCTTTTTTTGTTTGATTTCATGATTGCTGCTTCCATAAGTGTGATTATGGATCCTTGACAACCTGGCTCTTCTCCCTTTCTCAGGATGTCGTCGATCGGTCCATTTGTGAGGATTCTGGCATTTGTCCCTTTGCGTTGTATTCCATGGTCAAGGCTGCAGCCCTTGGTCTTCGTCAGCAATGATTCAAGTCCTCCCCTCTTTCAGCAAGTCAGGTTGTATTATCCACATGCCACAGGTTGTTAGTAAGTCTTCCTCCCATCCCACACTGCTCACAGCTTCCAAGTATTCTTTTTCTAGGAAGTAGAATAGAGCGAAAACTCCTAAAATTCGTCATGTCACTCTGACCATCTTACACTATGGCCTGGCAAAGATTTGGCAAACTAATGATGTCCATGGTAGGAATGGCAAGAGACAAACGCTTCCTCGTGGTGGAGCCAGGTGGTGAAGAACACAGGATTTGGTCCAAGCTACAGGATTCAGATCTCCACTCCAACCTTGACTGGTAGCGTAACTGCAGGCAGATCACCTAATATATGCCTCAGTCTCCTTGTTCCTGAAATTGGGGAAATAACAGCAGCTGCATCATTGGGTTGCTCTGGAGGATTAAATAAGTAATATGTGTAAAATGCGCTCACCAGTGACTGGCTTACAGTGCATGCTCTGTTGATCTTTGTGGCACTGTTGGACAGGTAATTGCTGGGTCAGTGGTTGAACCACACCAGCCACTCTAATGGGCAAACAGGAGGCTCTCAGCTCCCATAAAGATCTATAAATCTCAGGAATCCCTACATAGAGTCACTGTGAGTCAGAAGTAACTCAATTGCAATATGTTTGCTTACTTGTTTCTTTTGTTTTCAGCATATTGAAGATTGTGATGGTCACTTCTGTTGGAGTGTCAATGGATGCAACAAAATGGCCATACACGTGAAAGTGTTAAAGTCTTTATGGTTGTCACATACTTTCATGTTAACTTGAAGGTATGTAAACGTGTAGGAGTGGTATTCAACCTATCAATCAGGTCACAGTTTGACAGTGCTTCCTTGTGGGTGTGGCCTTTTCATAAGGAAGGTCCTGGGAACCTCTCCCTCCCTCTCTACCTTCATCTTCCTGCTGGCTGACCCTGGTTGCTGCCAGAGTTCTGCAGTTGCATCCACCACCATCGAATGTGCATGCTTTTACACCCACTGGTTTGTGATCTTCTTGCATTCTGCATCATTGCGCGTGACTGCACGAGATTGAAGAGGGACTTATGGACTACTATTGGACTTGTGGACTTGAGTTGGACGGGGCTGGGATGTTTTCTCGATGTATGATTGCTTCTTGATATAAAGCTCTCATATATATATATATATATATATATATATATATATGTCACTGGATTTGTTTCTCTAGTCAACCCAGCCTAACATATTCTTGCACATCTTTTAATTCTGTAATTTCATAGGGAGAAATTCTCTAAAACCACAAGAAGAAATATAATGGCTAATTAGCCCACAGGACAGTACAGAGGGTTTGGCTCAACTCACTTTTGTGGAATAGTTAATAAACTGAAGGCCCTTCAACTCAGGAAGGCTGCCAGTCCAGGGTCAAGGAGACAGAAAGCAGAGACTCCCATCAGGTAGACAGCAGGGTGGGGAAGCAACATTCAGGAGTGCAGGGAGCATAGTGAATCAAGCCCTCATGAGACCCTTGAACTCAATGTACACATAGTGACAAGACCCACCAGCCTCAAAACTCAAGTGCTGTATGCACCAGCAGTGTGGGGAAACAGCTCTCACACTCTAGTGACATAACCCAGGAGTTTGCTCAGCCCTCAGGTACTGCACTACATAGATGAGGCAAAGAAGTAGCTGAAGCGGCAGCGGTGCACTGGTCTGATCACCAGGAAAGACTTTAGGAAGCCATTTATCTTGTCACCCTCCAATCTAGCTGCAACCAGATTAAACCCCACCATGTGTTCTTATGAAGGCCTGGTTGGCACAATAAACCTAACTATCACACACACATACACACACACACGATGGATGAAACAAACAAACAGCTATTAAGAGTGTGTTAGTCTGGGTAGACTAGAAAAACAAATTCATAGACAAGCATATGGATGTAAGGGGAAGGTTTATATGCAAGAGGAATGGGACATTGAGAAAACTTCCCAAGGCAGTCCAGTTCAGTCGTAAGTCCGATATTAGCCCATATGTCTGATACCAGTCTGTAATGTCTCCTTCTGACTCACGAAGTCACAGGCCAGTGGGTGCAGAGTCCCGGCTCTGGCAGGGGTCCCCTCATGGCTCCTCGTTTTCCAGGGCTCAGGGTCCATCAGCAGGATCCATTGTTGATAGAAACATCTCAGCACTTGCAGGGGTCTCTCTGTGGCTTTTCCAACTTCAGAGGTCTGGTTCCCTCAGGGTAAGGCCATGTGGCTTCTCCTCTGGTTCTTCTGGTTCCTTGGACGTTGCCATCTTGTCTTACCGGGTCTGCATCTCCCAACAACTGGGGAGATGGTCTCTCATCTCCACGAGGGAAATACCACGAGACTTCCCAGAATTCTCAGGAGAAAGCCACGCCCACACAGAGGCCTCATTGGCTACTCATTGGCTATCTCCAGCTTGACAGGCTAGCCTCCACCCCTACATCCTAATCATGAACTTGACATCAAATGCATGCCAGCCACAAAGAGGATTCAACGTACCTTTTACCAATAGAAAAATGAAAACTATTTGTTGCATTTGTTGGTAGTTGCCATCCAATGAGCTCCATCCATAGCGATGATGCACAACAGAACAAACACTGGGTCGCAGTCCTGGGCCATGCTCACAGGTGTTCCTCTGCCTGAGCCCCTTGATGCAGCCCGGTCTCCATCCCGCTCCTGGAGGACCCGCCTCTTCTTCCCCACCTTTCCACGTTACCAAACATGATTGTTTGCGCTGAGTCCAGGAGCAGGCACCCTCTGTTCCAGCCTCTCAAGAAGACGGATGGTCTGCTAAGCTTCATAGCACCTGGACTTCAATGCACCTGCCTTCAGCACTCCCCAGAACTTACTTCACCCACAAAACATACCTCCCTGTTATTGTTTCCCAGGGACAAGATGACCCCCACCTGGGTGGGACACAGTCTTGCTCTCCCAGCCCTGTTTTCTAGCAACCGCAACACTGGAAACTTCTCTTCCTCTTTACAATCCACCTGCCTTCAGCTCAGATCATATACATGTCCCACCGTCCCAGCACCAGGTGCCACTTCATTAACCTACACTCGAGGTTGTGGGACCACCCCAGAAGCTCAAGATGCTTCCACTCCCCTTTCTGCTCCCCCTTTCCCTTCCAAAAGGTCTTATCCCTTAATAAAGTCACTTTTTGCTTCCCGTCTTTGTCTGAACTCTGCCTCAATTTCTCTCTCAATGATATCCTTCTCCAGAGACTGATCTCTCATGACAATACGTCCAAAATATTTCAGACAAAGTTCTGCCATCCTATCCTCGAAGGAACCCTCTGGTCTTAGTTATCCTACGTAAGGAAAATGATCTAGTAATTGGAAATGGGACGAGAGACAGTAATGATCTGGGGAAATGCTCATATTCATTAATGAACTAATTAAACGAATTGAAAAGAGCAATGACATTAAAAAGTCATTTGTATGATTTGTCTGTGTAGTACACAAAGACTTGCAGCAATCTTTATAGCCTATGTCTACATTTCCATTTCCTTTTAGAAACTCCTAGGATTCTGGCTCTTCCACACCCGGGTTTATTCCAAACACAACGTGTTCAAGTATGCTTCTGCATCAGTGAATGGCGGAGTCTTGTTAGCATGCCTTCAAACCACGTCCAATGGAAGCAGTGGTTTCTGAGGGGGTCTGCTGGGCACAGAGGTGAGCTCAGAAGGTGATGGGAAGGATTGGGGGCATGGCAATTGTGTAATCCTTACGGATTTTCCCCAAAGACACAGACTGATCACAGGGCTAATTTGGAAGACATTTTAAGACAATTGAACACTACTTTAATGAGAAAAACCCAAGGAAATTGACCAGGAACTTCTTTCCATCTGAGTAATGCATTTGCTGAGAGAGAGAGAGAGAGAGAGAGAGAGAGAGAGAGAGAGAGAGAGAGACACCGGCTGGCCTAGGATAGCCTCAGTGGGAATCCTCATCCCATGCACCCTGCAGCCTTGATTGTACCCTTTCAGATCTTTTTGTCCCAAGCTCAGGAAACATTTAAGAGGCACACAATTTGAGTCCCTGAAGGATGCCAAAATTGTCATTTCGATGGGGTGTAACTGAAGAACACCGAATTCTTCAGGAAAGGGTTAGAGAAATGAAAACATGGCTTTTCAAAGTGGATAGACTTAGACAGAGGACAAGCTGAGAAACAGTTGCTTCACATTTTGATAGTTTTATTTACCAAAGGTTCCTATGATTTTGTAGCAATACTGTTTGATTTATATTATTGAATTATTTGCATATTCATTACCCAAAAAAACCTACACACAAATGAAATATAGTTCTCTGCTATCAGTAAACATATTTTAAGTCTTTGTTCAATTACTAATTGCAAAAGCAGTTCACACTTACTGCAAAACATGCGATGATTAAATTTATATAGAAACTTAATTTTCTCTTGCCTAGATATCTGCTAGAGCAAAACATAGCTAAGTTAAGCATGTTTGCCAAAAGAAACGGATAGACCAGTCAATGATGGAAGTCATTTTGATAAATATCTTTGGATGACCCTCTGGCCCCTCCCTGTCTTGTCAATATTAAGGTGCAGGAGGAGGAGTGTTTGGTGATGAGAAAGGGGAGCTTGGAGCTGAGGAAAAAGCAGCCCCACCTTTGGCAGGAACGTTTAAGGAGTAAGTGTCTGGGAACCTGCCTGATGCTTCCAGTCTGATGTGGATTATGCCACTTGTAAGTGCTGATAACGGGGGCGGGGCGTGGGGGGCGGGGAGAGACAAGCAAACGCCCAGAACACTGGAAAGTCTGGCTTTGAACTGGTTGAATGTCCATCCCTGATTTGCAGTCAATTAACACAGCCCTTCTGGCCATCATTCCTTATGCTATGCATTATAATTCTGGACTCTGCACCTGTGGCTATCCTACTATTTTGGAGGGAGTTCTCTGCTATACTAATGGACCTGTTAAGGTGGGACTACTTCTTGACCTTAGTAGAAGGTGTGAATCAAGTTTCTCTCTTTGTCTCCTCAGGGCTATGGTCTGCTGAAAGATAAAACCACATTTCCATCGAAGCCATTCATGTGTGCTTAAGAGCCATGTCAGACACAGAGAATTCCCAGCACCTTGGAGATCTCAGTCTGAAGTGGCAGAGACTGAGACAAGAGGCACCAGAGACTGTAACACAGAGACTCAAGGGCTACCTTCTGGCCCCAGACTAGAGTATTGTGAGAGAGCAATGGGAGGGCTACCTGGTCTATGGGGCCTAAGGCGGAGGATACAAGGCCAAGAAACTAAGGACCAGAGAGATGTGACTGACGGCTGCAGAGAGGTGTGGCTGTGAACCAATGGTGAGTCCTTACTGTTTAATGATCTTGACCTATGGTAACCTGTCGACTCCCAGAATCAACCCTCATAATTGTGAGGATTGCCTGCGACTTATGTGTGGCTATAGGAATGAATTATCAAAGCATAGAAGTAGAACGCCTGGGCAGGAAAGTGTGGTGTCAGAACAGGGTAAAGAGAGATGGAGGGTGAAGGCATGTCTGAACCCTGCCTCATGGCATGTGTTAGTCGTCTGGGCAAACTAGAGAAACAAATCCCCAGAAACTCCTATGTACGAGAGAGTTTTATATAAAGGGTAAGTGCACATTAAAAAGCATCCCAACCCAGTGCTGTCCAAGCCCGTAAATCTAACATTAGCCATATGTCCGACACCAATCTACAAAGTCCTCCTCCATCTCACAAAACATACTTCATGCCTCTGACTGTAGGAGGAAAGCAGAATCAGTGAACATGTCAGCATCTCTGTGCTGGCAGGAGCCTCCATGAGGCTACCCCAGCACCTAAGGCTGCATCAGGGTAGGTCCCTGTGGCTTCTCAGGGATGTCTTGCATGAGCCTTGCCAATTGAAGCAGGGAACTGGCTAAGGCAGCTGCACTCTGGTCCGACCATCAGAGAGCAAGAGACCTGAGGACTAGAAAGGCGAGGCTCACCGAGCCATTGATCGCTCCACCCTTCAATTAATCTGTTCATCGCCAGGTTGGCACCATCGACCTGAACTATGTCACGGCAAAAAGGAAGCTAGAGGAGGTCAGATATGGCCACCTGCGTGCCCGACCCCCCAGGCGAGGCCGTGGACTCAGACTCTCTGAGGAGTCCTCACTCTGCCCCACCAGAAGGTAATCTTAGAAAATCAGCCTAACACCCCCAGCCAATCGGCCTCCTCGTTGGAAAAGTGGGGATTGTAACCCTTACCTCAGAGAGGTTGTAAGGATGTGAGTGAGAAGGCCTGCATAGCACTTCATCTGGGGAAAATACTCAGAAAGTGTCCCTATAATTCTGTTTCAGTCACAGATTTCCCCCAGTGCCTGGAAGCCCTTCCTGAGAGAGAAGACAGCAGGCAAACTTCATCTTTTAAAGCCAGACTGCCCTAGCGGCGGTGGCTCCCATCATCCGAGTGTGGCTCTCCTGGCTGCGATGAGGGTGCTGTAGGGGAGCCATGTTTGAACTTGTCCGAGCTGCATTTTCCTCATTTGTGAAATAGGCCTATTGTATCTAAAATGGTCATTGCATGAATCCAGAGTGATAGCGTATGGGGACATGCTTTGTCCAGACCACCAGGCTTCCTAAAAGAACCACTCACGATTCGATAACATTACTTTGGGGGGTAGAATAACTTTCCCAACTGATTTTCTTATGTGTTCTAGGCACTACATTATTTACCCACGTGGGGCTGCTAACAGCAAAGCCAGCTGTTCTAAACCACTAGCCACTTCTCAGGAGGCAGATGAGGCTTTCTAGCAGTCTCTGAAACCCACAGGAGGGTCGCTGCGAGTGAGAAATGATTTGGTGGCAGCGAGGTGGTTTTTTTGCTTGGAGTAGTGTTTGGGTCAGGGTTGAATCAGGCCGCCTCCCTGGACCAGGCACCCCCTTGCACCAGCCTCACAAGAAGGCGAATAACCTGTGGAACTTTGTCACTCCTGCCTCTGGCATTTCACCGAGCTTATCTTCCCTGAAGGGCACAGCCCCTTTACAGAGCTCATCTCTCAAGGCCAGGTCTGTACAGTCTCTTCCCTCAGAGATCCAGAAATTTGGGTCTGTGAAAGACAAGATGTACTCACAGATCATCTCCTGACTCAGACCCTGCAACTGCAACATCAGAAAGCCTCATTCCCCTTATTGGTACATAGGTCCTTGGTTCAAGTCCTTTATATGTCCACTCCCTCGCTGTCAGATGCGGCTTCCCTGGCCTAACTCTTGGGCCTTGGAACCACCCAACAGCTCAAAATGCTTCTCTCTCTTTCTCTCTCTCTCTCTCTCTCTCTCTCTCTCTCTCTCTCTCTCTCTCTCTCTCTCTCTGTTGTCCCTTCCCTTCCCCAAACTCCTTCCCTGCCTCCAGTAAAGCATATTTACCTTTCATCCCTAACTAAGCTCTATCTCCTCTCTGAGACTCCGTCACAACCTCTGAAGTATTATCTAAAGGCAGTTATAATTTGTTCTTCAACATTGTTATATAAAACATTACAATTGTCTGTGGAAGTCTGTGTTTATCCTTGGTATTCCTCCGAGCTCTGCTGAAGAAAGAGAACTGTTGCACTGGGGGACCCATGTCAATGTGGGAGACGGAGAAGAAGAAACGTAAGGGTGGACTGATTAGTCTAACCATTTCCTGAACATGTGCCCCCTCCTCCTCGCGATTCTTGTATGCTGGGTACTCTTCAATAGTTTGACACGATTGAAATGAGGGCTAGGGAGTAGTGGTCACGTGCACTTAGAGCAGAATTTAAGAGCCTAGAGAAATTGACTATGCAACCACTCTGCCGGGTTATCTCAGCAGGTGAACGAACACGTATACGTTAACTCCATCGAAAAGGAGACCATCAAATTCACTCCCACATCCACTCTCTTCCAATCGTGGAAAGCAGATGGTTACAAAGCACTGCGATGTCAGCCATCGTCATGGGTCCCAAGCTCCAGCTCACTGCCATCTCATTGATTCTGACTACAGGCCCAGGTAGGACCCACCCCCACCCCCCACCCATGGGTGTCCAGACTATAACTGTGTACAGGAGTAGAAACCCCATCTGACTCCGCCTCCAAGTGACTGGTGCTTCCAGATGGTAGCCCTGCACGCTACTCACTACACTGTTAGAGCTTTCCCCTCCCTCCTGCACAGGGCCCTGCTTCCCCACCCCACCCCCCACCCCCATGTCTGTTTCATTCAGGGCCTGGTGGACTCTCCTCTGTTTCCCTTAACTGAAGTCACAGTTGTAGTATCATCTGGAGTTTGGGGGCCACAGGTAGAAACGTGTGACTGTTCATGTTTAAGCAACTTCATGGCATCCTAGTATAGTAGCTTGGGCACAATATTTCTGCAGGGCTTTTGGAAATAGACTTGCTGGGGAGCAGCGGGAGGCCTTGCCATTAATTATCGTTTTCCTGTCTTTCTTTTGGCTACAACTAACTTGATTAACGGTCTTATTTTTAAAACACTGGATTCAAGAAATACTTAAAAAAAAATCATCATCTCTTCTTACCTCTACCCCGAGGTGCCCTGGCACTGCCGTGATTAAAGGCTCAGCTGCTAACCAAAATGTTGGTGGTTCAAAACCCACCAGCCACTCCTGGTGACAACGATGAGGTGAGCTGCTGAGTCTTGGAAACCCTCCCAGGCACGTGCACTCTGTCTGATACGGTCGCTGGGAGGCAGAGTGCACTCAAGGCAGTGGAGTTTCCTCCCTTCTCCCCTGACCAAACCTGAGGCTCTTGGAATGCATCACAGCAACTCTGAGCAAAGGCTAGAATGCCTTTTGTCTGTCTGTCTGTATGGCCGGGCCTGCTGAGGTCCTGGGCATGAGACAGCAGCTTGTCTCTGGGATGGCTGAAGTTTTCGTGACCCTTGAAAGCCTGAGCAGTCACTCACTCTTGTCTCAGTGGAGTATCCCCCAGTAAAGACCTCCTTTTTGTACAGCAGCCTCCAGCAACCAGACAATTCAGCCAAACAGACAGAAGAGGAAATAATGACAGTGTGGGGCCTCTACAGTAGTCTAAGAGCGGTCCACTGAGCTTCCCTTGTCTTCCTTAGAAAGCAACCACTCAGCTATATAAGCCTCTTCTGTGGTGCCTTTTATTGTGCTTATGGGGACAACATTACATAGCTTTAATTTACATGACATCATTACAACAACCCAGAGTGAACGAGGCAAGGCCAATAAACAGTAACCTAAGTCTCCATACGCAGCAGCCAACACTGTGAAAAGGAAAAGCGAATTGTCTGATTGATTATCCCCTATCCACTGCGGTCTGGCAGCTCCTCCAGAAATCCTGCAAATATGCCAGCATACCCTCCCCACTCGTGT
This sequence comes from Nesogale talazaci, assembly GCA_004026705.1. Lineage (NCBI taxonomy): Eukaryota > Metazoa > Chordata > Mammalia > Afrosoricida > Tenrecidae > Nesogale > Nesogale talazaci. The sequence continues at coordinate 150,561 of PVJH01001079.1, forward strand.
TAAGCATTTCCACATTTTTGGTACCTGTTTCTGGGGCGAATTGCACAAAAGACTGTTTCTGAGTCTCCTTACATGAGCTCCGAGGACAGGCTAGAGAAACACGGACTGTCTGATCTTGGACACAACCAGGACATTAGCAACGCCGTGCCCCTCATTGAAAATTGCTCACTGGTGGAGGTGGGTTAATTGTCCTTAGCACGCACCATCTGAGGTAGAAGATCACTTGTCCATGGGAGGGGGAAGAATGACGGCTTATGCTTTCTGTGGGATATGCTGCCAATGTTGAATGCATCTTTGGGGTAAAAAAAATAAAAACTCGCTGCCACTGAGCCCATTGCAACCCATTGGAACCCTCGAGGACATGGTAGACATAGCCCTGTGAGCTTCTTAGACTGCACCTCTTCACAGAAGTAGGAATTCTCATTTTTCCTTCTGTGGAGTGGCCAGCGGCTTTTGAACTGAAGACCGTGAGGTGAGCAGCCCAGCATGTAGGCCAGGACACCAGCAGCCAAAAACAGACCAAACTGACTTCCACCGAGTCCCCGTGGGTTTCTGACAGTGTGCATGTCGGCAGGAGTGGAATGGCCAGTCTTCCTCCCGCAGAGCTGCTCCTGGTTTTGAACTGCCGACCACACAGAGGGCAACCCAATACTTACCCACTGCTCCACCAGGGCGCCTCTTAGACCAGGAGCTCCTATAACCATATCGACCCTCCTTGTTATTTCAGTTTGTGGGATATGATGGGCAGACTGTACAGATACTTTAAAAATGTTTAAAGGTGTTTAAGACATGACGGGTATGCAGAGAAAAGTCCCAGTCCTATTTCTGGTCCCAGGGAAAACCGCTGTTAGCAGTCCTTTGGCTTACTCCCAGAAAACAGTTTTTAAATCTATTGAAATGCAAGCAAGGACCGATGACCCTGAACCTTGGTTTTCAGGTCCTCTCCCCTACATATCACACAGGAGCCCTATATGGGCTACATGTAGGGTAACCTAGAACCACAAGGCCAGCACCTCCCGCAGAGACTGGAGAGGTATTCTGCTCCTGTAAAGGTTTAGAACAGGGGTCACTGTCCCTTAGACCATTGGAGGGTCAGTCTAGAGTTAAAAAACAAAAACAACTATAAACAAATTCACTGCAGACTCGGGATGACTTGGGTGCTGAGCAGGACAGGCAGTGGCAGCAAAAACACATGGCGGGCTGGATAAATGTCCTCCACGGGCCACATATGGTCCATGGGCAGTAGTTTGAGGAGGCCTGGTTTAGAGCCTCAGCAACTCATGGGGGGCACAGGCAAGGCCTGAAGGTACCCTATATGGAGCCCATATAGGGCTCCTGTGTGATATGTAGGAGAGAGGACCTGAAAACCAAGGTTCAGGGTCATCAGTCCTTGCTTGCATGTGTGTGAGGTCATCAGTAGTTGCTTGATTGTGAGGTCAGAACTCAAAGACCACCCAGGTTAGCTGTGTCTCCAGAGGTCGCGGCTCGGGCTAAGCTACCTTTCCCCGGGGCTTGGGAAACTGCTCTTTCCTTTGCCTCCTTGACTCGGAGTCTTAGCTCTGTGGGTCACGTGTGTCACCACCCCATGTCAGTTTGTAGTGCTGTGCGGACGTGTGTGTTGATGGAAGCTACGCCACTAGCAGAGGTGCCACCCAGGGCGGGCAGACTCCAACAAAGCTCCCAGCAGATGAAGACAGACGAGGAAGAAAGGTGTGGCGATCTGCTGCTAAACCTTAGCGGATGAAAACCGCTGCCTCACATGAGATCAGGCTGTTGTTCTGTGTCAAGGTGTGGGTTTAACCTGGTGGCAGCTGTCTGTTCATTTCTTTTTGGCTTTCAAACACCATGCATTGCAGGCGTCACAGACTCTGTGGGTCGGAAGTCTAGGTGTGGAACAGCTGAGTGGCTCAGGACTCACGAGGCAGAAATGTAGGTGTAGACCAGCTCCCCTTCTTTTCCACGTTTGTGGGTTTGTCGGCAGCATACGGTTATGTGCAGTTGCAGCCCTGAGGGGCCCACTGCCTCGGTGGCTTTTGTCCGAGGACTACTCTCAGCTGGGACACGCCGTCCCAGCTCCCTGGCCTGTGCAGCCCCCTCTCAGGCCCTTGCAAATCCATGCAGAGAGCACCACGCCCCCTTTCTGTCAGCTAACACAGTCTTTAGACAAATGTAACCGAGTCTCAGGAGTGCCAATTCTGTCACCCCTGCCATCTCCAGCAGGTCACGGGTTGTATCCACAGTCAAGGGGAGAGTACTGCACCGTCGTGGGTAGTCCGTCAGTCAGTCCACTCCTTCTAGCTCAGATTGCTGCCCCCAACCCCTTTTGTTCTCTTCAGATGATCCAAGTGGAGTGCTCCAGGTGCTCCTCCTGGGTTTTTCTCCTACCACTGGCCTACGGGGGCTGATGTGCTGTCTCGGATCTTCTGCCAGGCTGGGCTGCTGGTGCCCAGCTTTGAGAAAGCTGACGCTGAGCTCCGGGGCTGTGCTGAGCCAAGGGACGGGCAGTGATAGCTTCCACTTGACTGCAGAGCACATCAAGGCAGATGTGCCCTGGGACTGGGAGCTGAGCGGAGGCCCTTGGGAGCTGGTGACTCCTGGGGACTCGGGGGTGGGTGGGGGCGGCGGTGTTTGAAATGCTGAGTGGAACCCAATGTAAACGCTCTCACAGCCCATCTGTTCATGCCGCCCTGGGTGCGCGTCTTCTCTCTGGGGACAGAGGAAGCATTGCGGCCTGCCTTGAAGCTAGTGGGCTTATGGAGGCCATCCCTGAGACACAGTCATTTCTGGGGTCTCTGTGGTACTCAGCCTCCTGGCAGGGAACACCATGCTGCTTGTCACCCACCATTTGAAATCTCCCATTTGATGCTTTTCTCTCTCCTTAAAAAAAAAACTTAAAAGCAAGCTTTCCACTTTAAAAATTGGTTCACTCTTGAGATTCATTTTTAAGTTTTCTAAAAATATCTTTTCTTTCCCAGACCCGCAAATATTCCCACTGCTCAGAAAGGACCTGGCTGAGGCTGGACAAGTTGTCCCCCTACTTGGGGTTCTGTATTTGTGATTACCCCACTAACCATCACACAGCCTCCTTGTGATGCCCTTCCAAAGGGTTCCAGGTCAGAGAAACAATGCCGCTGCTGGGGTGGGGGGGGGGGGCATCGAAGTGCTTTGGACTCAGAGTGACCTCCTGTCAGAATGAAACACAGCCGGGTCTGGCTGCCTTCCCACAATCATTCTGTGTGAGCCCCCGTTGTAGCCACCGTGTAAGTTCATCTCATTGAGGGCCTTTCCCTTTTTTTGCTGACTCAAAGACGTGATACCAGGCTCCCTGTTCTGGCTTCTAAGCGGCATTCTGGCTGGATTTCTACTAAGCCAGAGTTGATCATCCTCTGGCAGGCTGTGCCTGGGTAATATTCTTCACCAACACCCTCATTCAAAGGTGTCTCTTCTTTTTCCATCTTCATTTTCCAGCTTTTCCTTGCATATATCAACTGCCTTGGAGCCAATTCTCACTCATATCGACCCCGCAGAACTAGTAAAAGTACTTCCTAGGTTTTCAGAGCCCATCAATCTTCGTGGGAGTGGAAAACCTTGTCTTTCTCCCAACAAGCTACTGGTGGACTCGAACAGCTGATCTTGTGGATAGTAGCCCAACTGGTAATTCAGGATTCTACCAGGTCTCCTATGAAGGGTTGAAAATACCATGATTGAGTTCAGTGTATCTTGAGCTTCATGATCATATCTTTAAAAATACATTTTTTTTCAAGAGGTCTTCTGCAGCAGATATACCCAGCATAAAATGTCATTCGATTTCTTGACTGATGTTTCCATGGGTATGAATTATGGCTCCAACTCAACATTCCTGGCAATTTCCATTTTCTCTTGATGCCGCTCATTGGTCCAGTTGAGAGGTTGTTTCCTCTTGATGCCGCTCATTGGTCCAGTGTGAGGATGTTTTCTCTTGATGCCGCTCATTGGTCCAGTGTGAGGATGTTTTCTCTTGATGCCGCTCATTGGTCCAGTGTGAGGATGTTTTCTCTTGATGCCGCTCATTGGTGAGGAGGATGTCTATTTTTCTTGTAGAGTCGTGCACAAAAAGACTCTAACACACAAGCGCTTAGTCAGGTGGAGGACAGGAACTGTGGGACTCCTTGCTACATCCTGCTGCTCTCCCTAGGGTTGGCATTGGGTTGGAAAGTTTGCTTGCATGGGGGCCTTCAACCTTAGCATTGTTGACATTTTAGACTGGCTAGTTCTCCATCTAGGTATGGCAAGCCATGTATCGGAAGTGTTATAAGACAACCTAGCTGACTTCTGCCCACTCACTGCCAGGAACACCCTCCCTCCAAGTTTCACTACCCTGAGCATGTCACAGTTGTTGTGAGGGGCCATTGGATTAGTTCCGCTCAGAGTGGTCAACCCACAACAGAAGGACACCCTGCCCAGTTATGTGCCCTCTCACCAATGACTCTTGGGCCGACGGTTGTGGCCATTGTGTCAGTCCATCTAACAGGTCCACTAGATGTGGCCAAATGTCCCTTCGAGAGTCATGCTGACTCACAGTGACCCCACAGGTCAGGGAAGAACTGCCCCTGTGGGTTTCCAGAATGTGATTCTTTATGAAGGTAGAAAGCCTCATCTTTCTCCCTTGGGGGAGGCAAAATCACCCCCAGTTTAACACCACGCCCCCCCCCTTAGGTGGACCTTTCAACCCTTCTTGATCCTTCAGATGGTTGGTCAGTCACGTAGACCATTTGGGATAGGTTCAATGTTCACAGTCCCCACTGCCTGGGGTTTCCATCCCTCTACCAGGTCTGCCTCAACCTGGCAAGTACACGGGGTGTACTCTTTTTGGCTGTGATGATTATGAGTCACTTAGCAGCTCAGGCCCTAGTCCTTGAAAGACACTGCAGGGTCTCTTCATCCTTTTTCCCAGTGGCCACCTGTGATCGTCATGTCTACCAAGGGCTGTGTCTCCTCTTTGTCCCTCTTCCCTGGTCTCTCCATGGAGGGCTACCTGTTCTCTCTTCCTTTCTCTCTCACCTGACTGGGACTCCAATGGTTGGTGTCCGATCTTTCTCCCCTTTGCCCTCTGATGATGAATTCCTTTTACGTCCACGTCATGCACAAGCCCTCCTATTTGTTGGCATCTGGTTATCTGACAAGTCCATCTGCCCTGTGGAGAGAGACCTAAATTATAAAAAATCAGGAAGACTTGCCCAGCCTGCCACATTTTAAAATCATTATTTTTAAAACCAGTGAACAGTGTGGTGAAGAAGAAGGCAAATCACCCTGAAGACCTCTCTCCGTGGCAGCGATGTGGGCCTCTGAAGAGAGCCGCCAAGCTCAGGGGTGCTCGAGGACGTCAGGGGGAGGGGCCAGTCTCGCTGAGCACTGCCTGGGGGTTACTAGGCAACGCTGCCTCTCTGCACACCAGACCTCGTCCTTCGGGCCCTTTGAGCTTATTTTAGTATTTGGGTTCTGCAGTTTTAACTTAGCAAGTCCAGGTTATTCAAAGGTATGTGTCCAGGAATGGTTTAGATAAATGGAATTATTTTTAAAAGATTATATATATATATATATATATATATATCCATTTGACTTTAAACTTTTTAATCATTGCACTTTAAAAACTGGAAGGTGAGACAGATGACCTCTGGTAATACCTCACAGTGTAGAATTCCATGAAGTTCAAAAGTTGCTCTCCTAAAATACTTGAAATCTTATGGATATTTTTTAAACATCAGATCCACCAGCAGCGGAAGGCTTTCTATTTGAAACATTCTCATAATCGTTTTCAGTTATTCCCCCTAACTTCTCTTTGGCTACTCCTCTCCCCCAGTAAGGCCACACAAAACAGGACTGTCCTTCTGTTCTTCCTGCGTTTCCTTGCTTCTGATCATCCATGTGGCAGGGAGGAGCAAGCTGATGGTAGGGTGAAGAACTTCCAAAGCAGGAAACAAAACGACAACAACCTCCCTTGTTGTCTAGTTGATTCTGATTCAGAGTGACCTATAGGACAAAGGAGAATGATCCCATAGGGTTTCTAAGGCTACACTATTGACAGCATTAGACTGCCACACCTTTCTCCAGCTGAATGGCTGCTGGCCTTGAACCACTGACCTTTTGGTTGGGAGTCAAGCACTTAGCCACTGCCCGAGGTCTCTCAAAAGGATGCAGCCATTGTGGAAAGCAGTTTGGTGGCCCCTCCTGAGGCCCAGAACTACCGGCATGCACTGCTCTGCCTCCTCAGGACCTGACAGGACAGGGAAGAGCAGCTCCTGTGGATTTCCAAGACTCTATGGGAACAGAAAGTCCCCTCCTTCTTCTGAGGAGTAGCTAGTGTTTTCGAACTTCCATCCTTATAGTTAGCAGCACCACGCATAACCACTACGCCACCAGGGCTCCTCAAACCTGCTGGATGATGATGTGACAATTCCACTCCAAGAGGTCTGCCCCAAGCAATAGAAGACAAGCACTCAAACAAATCTGTATACCTGGATGTTCATAGCACCACTGGTCACAGTAGTCAGTATCTGGAAACAACCTGAATGACCATCAGGAGATGAATGGATAAAGCACTTGTGGTTTATACATACAGTGCAAAGAAAGAACGAGAGTGAGAGAGAGAGAGAGAGAGAGAGAGAGAGAGAGAGAGAGAGAGACTGACATGCAGTGTGAAGGAAGCTCAGGAGCTTTTTTGCTATGTGACAGAAGCCTAATACAAAGATTACAAATCACATAAGGCTATTTCTATGGAGCATTCAGATGGGGAGCTCCATAGAGACAGCAAGGAGATTGATAGTTGCCAGGGGCTGGGAAAGGGGTGGGTGGAGAAGAACCACTTCATAGAGGCAAGGTTTTATTTTGGGTAATGAATATATTTTGGAAGAAGATAGAGGTGGTGAGTGTCCAACGTTGTATTCTAAATGCCACTGAATCATTTACTTTAAAATGGCTAATTTTATGTTACGTAACTTTGCCCACAATTAAAACATGAAATAAAAAAAAAAGCCTGTAGGAGCTGAGAAAAGAAAGATCCAGAATAGAGACAGTAAAGTTAACAAAAGGAGAAGATAGGCTTTACATAGAGAATCCTTATCAGTCAGAAGAGTGTGACGTCGAGAGACACAACTTTTGATAATTGCTTTGCTTTTCTCAAAGAAGTAATAACAAGACCCGCTTTTATTGAGTGGTTACTATGCAGCAGACAGCAGTTTAGATTTTTTCCGGGTCAAAGTCTTCACCTATTATCTCATTTAACGATGCTGACCGCATCATAAGCCAGAACAGCAACAAAACTCACTGCCACTGAGTCAAGTTTGACTCCCACTGACCCTGGAGGACAGAGCCGAGGGTTTCTGAGACTGTCATTCTTTACAGAAGTAGAAAGACTTTTCATTCTCCCACCTACTTAGGTAGACACTCTTATTTTATAGATACATGAACTGACTTGGAGAGGCTCAGTGTTGTGTTGGAAATCATACAATTAGGGGCCAAGACTTTAGAAAACCTTGTTCTTTTTTAGGGATTGGGTCCCTCCTGATAACAAGTCCCAAGGATGTGAGATGATATCTCACATGGTCACTTCAAAAGAATAATCATTTTATTGGGGGACTTGTTCAACTTATCACAATCCATACAAACATCCAGCACATTTGTACATTTATTGCCATCATCATTCTCAAAACGTTTTCTTTCTATTTGAGCTCTTTGTATCAGCTCCTCATTCCCCCCCTCCCTCTCCACACTCCCTCCCTCACTTGATAATTTGAACAATTGATAATTTATAAATTATTATATTGTCATATCTGACACTGTCCGATGTTTCCCTTCACCCACTTTTCTGTTGTCTCTTCCCAAGGGAGGGGGTTATATGTAGATTCTTGCTATTGGTTCCCCTCTTTCTACCCCACCTTCCTTCCACCCTCCCGGTATGAAATTCTTGACAGCCCCACCCTTTTGGCTGTTGTCTATTGGTCCAGTTGTGAGGACTTTTGTTTCCTTTATAAAGATTCATAACTTATAAGGAAGGTTCTATTCCTTGTTCTTCACAAGTAAATGCTTCAAAACTTCTTCACTTGAGCCAGCAATGCTGTGTCACTTGCATATCAAAGGATGTTAGTGAGTATTTATCTAATCCTGATGCCACATTCTTCTTCATAGAGTTCAGCTTCTGGGTTTGTTTGCTCAGTCTACAGATTAACTAGGTATGCGGTAAGGACACAGTCCTGATGCACACATTTCCTGGTTTTAAGCATTCCGTGTCCTCTTGCTCTGTTTCAACAACTGCCCTTGGTCAATACACAGGTTATACGTAAGCATAACTAATTGTTGTGGAATATTCCCATTCTTCTCAATGTTGTCCACAGTTTGTTACAATCCACACAGTCAAATATCTTTGTTAAGTGCATAGACAATAAACACAAGTGACTCTCTTTCTAGTATTTTCGGCCTTCAGCCAACATCCATCTGACATCAGCAACGATAGCTTCTGTCCTTTTCTGAGTCTGGCTTGAACATCTGTCAGCTCTTTATCAATGTACTGGTGCAACAGTTTTTTCCATCACCTTTGGCAAAATTTTACTTCCGTATCCTCTTGCTATTGTTCTGCAATTTCTGCATTCTGGTGGGTCCTTTAAAGTCACAAGCTGTCCTGAGGGAGTACAATGAGGCTTTCTACTCCCACAGAGTTACAGTCACCAAAAGCCACAGGGGCAGATATACCCTGTTCTGACTCCCTGTCACGACCCATCAGACTGAGGGTAGTGAGTTTGCTTTTCTGTGTTTGGGGGTTTGTTTGTCTGATTTGATCTCTGTACTTTTAATGCCTGTTTGCCTTCTTCGTGTACGATGATCTTGATGTAGGAGAGGAGAACACTGTCAGAATCTTACTTTGTGCTTGCAGCTTATTGAGCGGCATGGTAGAATGTGAGCGTATACAGCACTTGAAGGGGGGGGAGGAGCAAGCCCAAGAGGGGCCCAGTGGACTGGGCTGTGATTTCTCTGAGGTTGACAGCCCATGGGAGCTGCTAAGGCAAGAGCAATCTGGAAAACTAGAAGGCAGCTGCAGAGAGCTAGATGTTTGGGTTTGTGATTGGTTCTAAAGATAGTTAGGGAGGCCCAGGACACCTTGTGTCCATCAGACTGGGAGGATGAAGGAGAATGGCAGGAGACCCCCTAGGCTTGAGATGAAGATTTCTGAGGTCAGTGCATTGAACTGGTTATTCCTACGAAGGCACCTAATGTAAAGACAGAACTTGGGTGGAAGCAGATGTCAGTCTTCAGTGATTCCAGGTACGTGACCAGGTGGACAACAAATGGCAGAGGTATAGAGGGCAGAAGGAAAGCTAGGTAGCTTAAGTCTCAAAGGAGCCCAGATTTTTCTCAGATAACGATAATGTTATTTGAAGTCAGAGAATAATGTCAACTAGCCCACCTCTAACTGTAGAAACTATAGATAAAGATGTACTTGTTGACTGAACTTGTACTACAGTATATTTTCATTCCTGCTATTACAATAATGAGAATAATTATAGAAACACTAAAACAACAACCAGGAACCATGGTGACAGAATGGAATAAGCATTGGGCTATTAACCATAAGGTAGGCAGTTCAAACCTACCAGCCCACTCTGTGGGAGAAAGAGGCTTTCTGCTGTAGTAAGGTTTGCAGCTCAGAAACCTGATGAGATGGTTCAACGTTGTCCTGAAATATCTCAAGAGTCAAAAATCATAGGTGTGATTTCTGATTACACACAGCTAAGTATTTTATATGTATTATCATCTGTAGTAACAGCTTCAATGATCCTTGGAGGCAATACTATTACTGTCACCCCCAGTTCTCCCCCACATGGAGAAACTGAGACTCGGTAAGATAACATAGCTGGTCTCAGGTTAGACAGTGACAGAGCCAGAATTCCAGCCTCCTTCTGCTGAACTCCAAGGAGCCCTCATGGTGAAAATGCTTAAAGTGCTCATCTGCTCATTGAAAGGTCAGCAGTTTGAATCCACTAGCGTCTCTGTGGGAGAAACATGGAGAAATCTGTTTCCCAAAAGACTCCAGACCTGTAAACCTTTGGGGGCAGATCTCCTCTGTCCTATAGGATTACTGCGAGTCGGTATTCACACCACAGCAGTAGGGTCATAGGCTTCTCTCTTTTTCCTCCCCGTATCACTGCCCTGGTGGGAGCAGGAAGCCCAGCCTTGCTCCAGGAGAGCTGCTGCTGGATTTGAACGGTCAACCCTGTGAGCCACAGTCCTGCACACAACCACTGCGCCACCAGTCTCAATTGCTAATAGGCTTATTGAGCTCCAGTACTTTTGATACCGTCTATTAAATGTCGAGGATGAATCTGTGTTTGTTTTCCCTACCTGGGAAGCACACAAATTAAATAATCTTTGACTACCACCTCAGTAGGTGTGATGTTTTGGTTCTGGTTTACAGTTTCAATTCCGTGAAGAAATTTTAATGTTGCTGCTCAAAAGCACCAATATGAACCTGATTCATCTTGTTTTTCATCTTGTTTTCATCTGGAATCTTCTTGCAGCAAGGATTTAGTAAAATTTTTCCCAATTTATTTTCAACAAAGTCTTCAGTTACTGTATGCTATGTCATGTCTAACTTGTTTCCTCCAGAAAAGACCTCTCTTTAAGCTTGACAAGTGTAAATGAAGTTGTTCCAAGACTCAGAGGATGGCACAGAGTAATTCCTTCAGAGATCAGACCAGAGAAGATTGAGTTCTCCAGACTAGAAAGAACATCAGAAAGGGTACAAAGCTTGCAATCAGGACAAGGACAAGCACAGGGAGACATCGCCCTGTTTCCTGTACTGGGTCAAATGGTGACCCAAGTCTCGGCCCCCACAACCAGTGGTGACCTTATTTGAAGACAGAGATTCTGCAGACCTAACTAAGGCTCTAGAGATGAGGGTTACAGGGTCACAGAACCACAAAGAATAAGGAGGTCTAGGAAGGTGTCAATCTTTTACAAACCAAGGAAGGCCAAGGACTTGCTAACTGCCAACAGAAACTTGAAGGAGAGGCATCGAACAGATTCACTCCCAAAGTCTCCCGAAAGAACCAACCCAGCCAACATCTTAATTTCCAGCTTTAGCCTCCAGATCTGTGAGGTGAATTAGTTTCTGTGGTTTAAGGTCCCCAAATCATGGAAGTTAATTAAGGCAGTCCTAAGAAATGAATGTATTATTCAAGTCTGGAATTCTTGAATTAGAGTAACCTTTCAGTGATACCTAACACTGACTATGAAATATAGGAGGTTTCGCGCTGAGCCCCAGTGGCGTAGTGGTTGTGCGCGGGACTGCGGCCCACTGGGACGGAAGTTCAATTCCAGCAGTGGGGCTGGGCCTCCTACTCCCACCACCGGAGAGCAGTGATGACCCACCCCCCCCAAAAAAAAAAAAAGAAGAAAAGAAAGAAAGAAAAAGAGTGTGGGGGTGGAGTCTAGCTTGCCAATCTGGAGATAGCCAATGAGACCTCTGTGTGGGCATGGCCTTCTCCTAAGAATTCTGGGAGATCCGGCAATTCCTTCTTTGAAGCAGGAAACTCTATCTATACCTAGTCACTTCTTTGGAGACGTCTCTTGATGATGCTCACTGTCTGAGAGACTAAGTTGACAAAGCTGGCTCCCTGTGAGACATCCCTGAGAACAAACCGCATGGATCTACCATGATACAGCAAGAAACCTGGACCTAAAGCAGCTACATGGAGACTGCCAGCACTGAAATGCTTACAACACCATTGGATCCAAAGACTTCCTATCCACTGACTGGTGAGCATTCTGCATCTGGCTGCATTGCATGTATTTTGTGAGTCTGAAGAGGACTTTACTGATTGGTATGGAACATATGGGCTAAAATCAGATTTAAGACCTCGGACTGGACTGGGTTGAGATGGTTTTCTCAACGTTCCATTGCTCTTGTATATAAAACTCTTTCTCATACACATAAGAGTCTCTATGGATTTGTTTCTCTAGTCTACCCAGAAGAACACAGTCACCACGGACAATGGATCAGGAAGAGTGAAGAAGAAATGAGGCCTCTGAATGATGGGACTGACAAAGAATGGCGACTGTCCCAAAGACTGTCCGAAGAATGAACAAGTCTACCTTAAAAGAGGCACAGTGAGAATGTTCCTTAAAGGAAGGAGGGCCAGATTTGGGGCATGCTGGTACTTTGGATATATGTTTTGGAGAGGTCAGTCCCTGAGGAGGACACCAGGCTTAAGTAGAGGCTCCATGGAAAAGAAGAGGCCCCTCAATGGGATGGATGGACTCATCGCTGTCCCAATGAGCTTGACGAGCCAGGATTGTGAGGGTGTGGTATGGTTGTGCAGTTTCGTCCTATTATACCTGGGGTCACTGGGAGCAGGCGCCAACTTGATGGTACCTAATAACAACACTTTCATATTTTCATCCAAATTAGATTTTTGAACTATTTGGAATAGAGAAGTTAAGAGAAACTCAGAAACAACTTATTTTTCACCCTGCCCAACGGTTTTCTTGAGATACGAGTCTCATAGCATGCACTTCTGTGGTTTGGCCATATTTTTTTTAAATTTGTATATTCATCACCACAATCAGTTCTAGTGTTTTCTCTCTCCTCCTATATCCATTATTTGTTCCCCAACTCCCCTCACCCCCCCATCCCTCTTTATATCCCTGACAAACCATTGCATCAATTATTGTCTCTATACATTGGCCAAGATTTCTCAAGTCCCAAAGAATACAAGTTTTCTCTTCTAGAGCCGCTTGAGAATTTTAGCAACATTTCAGGGCACAAGGTCAACAAATAAGACTCAGTTGAATTTCTATATCCAGCAAAAATTAATATGAAAAGGAAATCACTCCAATTGCAGTTCAGGCTGGGCTGGGTTACTAACAAGATCTGTTTCCAACAAAGTCTTTAAATAATGTGTAGGTCAGTTAGAACAGGCGTACATGGTGCTGAATCCAGCCTTACTTCAGTGCAAGAAACATGTGTATGCCTTTTTTAGTGATTCTAAAGCTGCACGGCCATCAAGTGAAGGTGATTGTGATGCAGAATTTGACATATGGGTGGCTTCCGTCATTTCAAAGTGAGGGCAAAGATACTTGAACATAGAATAGATTGTGAACCCCCAAAGCACTGCACTGCTCAAAGATGGTCCCTGCCCATGCTTCTTTGAACGTGTGTGCCTCTCCACGGACCTCCCAACAATCATAGCTCATGTACCAGGCTCCTGAAAGGACCCTCTCTCTACCCTGCTTCTGATTATCCCACTCCATGGCTTTAGTCCTTATATTTTCCCCTTCCATTTACCATACTGAATCAGTGACATTATAGACAGGCACATCTGTTCCTGTGGCATTTTGTTGGCCAATTTCAAATTCCGGCTTAAAGGGCAAGTCGGAGTCAGATGTTTGTCACCTGGTACCATCTAAGATAATGACACACCTGGGAATAAATAAAAGACAGGTGTTTGTGGGATTTTCTATACCTACTGGTTCGGGCAGTATTTTGCTAGTCTCTCTCTTTTCTTTCTATCAATCAGTAAAAGGCAAACGTAAACTGGAAGCTTTACTGGGGGGAAATAGTTGTAAATTTTGAAATGGCTACAGGGCCTTTCCTCTTTCCCTTAGTTTCATGATAATAACAACTTGCAAGCTTGGATGGGAAATGTGGGGGTGGGGAGAGGATGTTCATGAGGGATAGCCAACTCAAAGAAGCAGGTCCGGGAGACTGGATGCCCAGATCCTGGATTGTAGGGACAGTGGAATCTGGCATCCCTTTTTGCCTTGTACATGCTTTCAACAACAAAAGATTAAGAAACACTTCTTTTTTATATTTTTAGAGAGAGTACGGTCGCCACAGGTTACAAATGTCCTCTTCCTTGTTCTGTGATGTTTCTTGTCCTTTTACTAGCTCTGCTTGTCCTTTCATAGTGCGCAAATTTTCCCTCACTTAGAAAATGACTGAACCAACCCCACAAGTCTCCACAAATTCTTCACCTCTGTCATTTTCTGGTTTTGAGCCTTCTGGCATTAAACCAAACCCAAACCCAAACCCAGGGCTGTGGCGCCCATTCCTTGTGATAGGGACTCTGTCAGATAGAGTAGGCCTTTCCCATTGGGTGTCTTGGACTATGGATCTCTACAGAAGCAGACGGCCTCAGCCTTCTCCCTGGTAACAGACGGCAGGCTCACATCTCTCATCTCATGGTTAGCAGCCCAACAACGAATTCTCAGAGCCACCTGGGTGCCTCCCTTTCTGGCACTAACCTCTGACTCAGAATTGGACGAACCTGTTCTGACTGAGCTGCAAATCGATTTAGAGATATTCTTAGGAGTGGATCTCATTTGTAACGTGGGGACTTCCTGTACGGTCTCAAGGAAGGTCATTCTGGAAGGATGTTGAAATCTTTTTATATTTTCAACTGTTTGCTGCACTGAAAAAGGCCTCATTCAATCAGTAACTTATCAGGGAGGAGGACACAAGGGAGTGGAGAAAAAAGATTTCCCTGCTCACTTGCCGAATGTAAAGCCATTCAGAGGGAAGGAGGGTCATAGCAGAAGGAGTTGACTGTGTGTAGCAGAATCATGGCACCACAGATGCCCACAATCTAGTTTCTGGAGTCTGGGACTATGTGACTGACCTTTCATGGCTCAAGGAACTTTACAGATGTAATTAGAACTTTTTTTCTTTTTTCAGATGAGGAGGATATGTTTCTTCAGTTGTCAATGCGGGCCCAATGCTATGGAAATAGCCTTTATAAGGAGGCATGTAACAATGGTCAGAGGGATAAGACTGCTGACCCTGGAGACAGAGTCAACTGTGGATCAAGGAAGGCGGGTGGCCTCTAGACACTGGAGAAGGTGAGACCTGGCTTCTTCCCCAGTGCACCACCCCCTGTCCCCCCTGCAGACACCTTGGTTTTAGCCCCCCAAAACTGATAGTGAGCCTTTGGCTTCCAGACCTGTAATCGCTTATATTTGATATGAGCAACCAGGCTTGTGGTGGTTTGTTACAGCAGCCCCAGGAACCACTCCACATTCCAAACCACTTTAATGAATCCCTCCAGGGAAAAAGGGCTGTGAGTGGGGAGTGGCCAGCCTTGGCCTGCTTCCCCTGGAGGATTGTCATCTTCTGGAGGCTCTGGGGCTTGGGTGGGCTCAGGTCACTCAAGGCTGGGCAATAGAAAGAGTTTCCTGGCTATGCATCCCTTCCCTCCTCAGACACTTGGTAAGATTCCTGATGGTGGCATGGGGACAGCCAGGGAGTCTGTACTATGGTGTTGAGAGGATTAGTGGGACCTGGACCACAATAAGCAGTCATCTCTGAGTGTCTTTGTCTGAAGGGAGGGACTTTAACTGAAGGTAGAACAATGGTCTCTGAAGCAAGGAGCAGATGATTCAAATTGCAATGGACTTTTCTTTGGTTTGCTTTGAGTTCAGAATAAGGGAAATCCCTCACATGGAATTATTATAAGATTCCAGAAGACACAACCATCTCCTATCATGGCAGCTGTAGGCTCTGTTGAATAGACCATGGTCATGGGCCTAATTTCTGGTCAACCCATCAAGAAGCTTCTAGAATTTAAGATAGCAACGCTCTTATGAAGTCCTGCTGAGAAATAGGGAGGTCACATTGTGTGAGCAGGGAACCGGTTGGATCATCAAATCCATATCCTTTCTCTCAAGAAAGAATACAAAGTAATAGGAAACCATCTTTGAGCACTGGGAGCAGGACAAAAATCACCCTCCACATAGATTATTTGACTCTTCTGTAATTGTTAATATGCAGAAAGTCCAGTGATCCTGTGAACTCAAATCAAAAAATACACTTGTCCACTATACATCATTGTTAGAATGAGTCAAGGAGATAGATGATGATGGAATGAGCTGTAGTTATTATGAGTATAAATGATGATTCATCATTGAAGAATGATTCTGCCCAGCTCTCCTTCGGGGCCAAACTGGCCAGTGCATTATCCCAAAGGGATCCCTACATCTCCTCTTCACTGACTGACTTTCTCCTTTTTCAACACTCGACTCTGAAGGCAACAGTAAAAATATCTGCTCTCCAACTAGTTCGAGCATCCACAAGTAGGTCTAGCAGTAATGAAGATCACAGTATAAGGTGACAGGCTGTGATGGGTCTGATTATGTGCTCACTTGGTGGGTCCATGATTCTTCGTGGTTTGGCAGTTAAGGAATGAAGAAATTTGATATGCTCCATTTTGAGCTCTACGGTGATCATCCTCTGCTTGCACAGAATGACAGTTCCCCCACCATTAACTGTTCTCGGAACCTAACCATATCAATAAGTGAGGAATATTTTGAAAGCCCCTAAAACTCAGTGGGCTTTATTAAACTTGACTGGCTACGTTACTTCAGAATATACAATCTTCCTAATGGCATTCTGGGTTGAAAAGAGCTTCTAATTCTACAAAGTCTGTGGGGATTAAACACCAGTCAATTCTTCTTGGTGCAATGTCTCTGTATTCCTTTGATTTTTAAAAAAAATATTATTTTTACTTTTTCTTGAAATTTAGCGGAGGTTTACAGATCAGATCAGACATTTTACAATTCATACACATTGTGTTTCATCTCTTTCATTGGATTCTCCTCAATATAGTACCACTTTGCCATTTCCTCCCTGTTTCCTGTTTCCATCCCTCCTTTTTTCAATGGACACTTCCTGCGCCATTCAATATTTTGCCCATAGACTCCTTCAGTCTTTCACCTAGAGGCTTGAATTTTTTCTGCTCCAGTTCCTTCAGATTGAGAAATGCCAACTGTGTTCATCGTTTCCATTTGGTAACTTCAGATCTTTGCATATTTCATTACAATATTGGACTTTGTCATCATGAATGGCCCTCTGAACACTTCTATTTAACGTTCCAACTTCAGTTCTTCCATTTTCTTTAGATGGTCTGCATTTCACAGCAAGTTTGAGAGTCTCTTTTGACATGGTTTTGGACTTTTTTCTTTCTTTCTTGGCTTTTGCAAGACCTTTGATTTCTTCAAATATGATGCCCTTAGGTCAGTGCTATAAGTCCTCTGGTCTATGATCAGTAGTGTCCGTGGAGTCAAATCTACTTTTGAGATGGTTTTGAAATTCAAATGGGATATGCTTGAGGTCACGCACTGAAACAATGGGCTGAAACATGGCAGCAATTTTGAGGATGGCCCAGTCCAGGCAGTGTGTCATACACGGGGTCACAGTGAACCACAACCATCTCTGTGGCACCTGATAACAACACAGAAAGGAGGAGGAGGGCGGGAAATGGCAGGATCCTCTGGAAAAACCAGCCTTACTAGGACACGTGCTTCCTCCTCAGCGGCTCTCTATATTCTGTAGGCCTGGCATTTGACATTTTCCTATTTGATTTTCTTAAACATAGGGATGAAATTTCCTGCATCCTTAGGTGGGGCTGTTTGTTGTTCTGGAAACCTCTGTGGTTAACTGGCACATCTTATTGTCTTGCGCTTCAGTAGCATGAGTTTGTGTGGAACAACCTGTACAGAGATGTCCAGCATCCCCTACTGTACCAACCCTCTGTTTCTCCGTGAAGTAGCCTGTGCCTAAGGCAGCACAATCGCCCCTCTTCCCATGCCTCTTCCCTCTGGTGGGAGTCGCTGCTGCGGCCCCCAGGCCCTGAGTTCCACACCTGGGCAGCTCTGCCACCACCTTGGAGTGAGAACTGAGGTTACCATGGTAACTGTAAGTACTATCCAGTCATTTGTGGAGTAGCCGACAGCACCTAATCACCATGACTCATCGCACTTGTATGGGGAAATGCTGTCCTACATTTAACCGACAATTTACAATGTAGGCTTGAATATTGACGTTCCCTTTATATGGTCTCTTCTTCCTAAATGCTGTGTAGGTGAATGCTCATTACAATGACTCAGAGTGAAGGGTGGAACTGAGGGCAGCACTTTGCCGGGCCTCTCACAAATACGGCCCCTCCGTGGTTCAGCTGGTGGCATGGAGGGGCCGCAGCACACCTGGGATGAGCCAGATGGGCTTCAGTTTTCTCAACTCTAACAGGGGACTGTCTGGACCCAATGGGGTTTTGAGTGGTCCACATTGTTACCTTCAGTGCCTCCTTAAGGGCAGGACATGAGAGTTGGGCTTCCTAGTCTCTAATCCTGGCTGAATGGGTGCCACTTCCATAATTGCTCGATGACTTGGTGTCCTCGTGGATGGCATAGCAGTCGGACCTGGAGGGAATGATTGTTACGGGGATTTAAATGTTGCAATGTGCATGTGCCTGGCCCATGCCGAGTGAGTGTTCTGCAAGTGTCAGCTGTCTTCCTCGGTCTCTTCAATGCTGTCATCAGCAGCAGCAACAGCATCTGTGAAGCATGTGGTCTACTAGGAAGAGGCTGATGGTTCTGAGTGGAGAGGAAGCTCATTAGGTCATGTCATCACATGAACATGCCTGACTGGTCACCCAAGGATCAACTTAGCAAAGGTGTAGGTATTTGTTTTAAGTATAGTCATCTCTGGATAAAAGATGCTTTCCTGTCATTGTTGTTTTTCTTTTCTTTCCCTCCTCTACTAGAATCAGCTCTGGCCCCAGCCTGGGGCTCCTCACGATAGACCCTCCTCACAGGATAAGGACCCACCTGGATTTGCCTTCTCCCTCCTTGGCTGCCAAGTTCCAATGAACTCTGCATAGTATCTCTCCAGCCGCACTTGCCTGTTAGTCTGTCCTTACTGTGGTAGCTTGTGTGATGCTGTGAGGCCAAAACTACGTCGATGATATTTCAAATACCAGCAGGGTCACCAGAGTGAACAGGTTTCCAGAGCTGCCAGACTAAGAATAGGCTACAAAGAAGAAATAACCTGATCACTTCAGAGGAATCAGCCACTGGAAATCCTATGGCTGAAACCTAATGAACAGAAGCAGAACGTTGTCAGACTGAGTGCCAGGAGATGAATCCCTCAAGTCGGAAGGCATTCAAAACAAGAGGGAGAAGAAGCTGCTTTCTCAAAAGAGAACTGGCCCTCGTGGCATGAATGCAGGAGAGCATGTGGCAGTAAAGCCTTCAGGCCCTTCATTAGCTTATGGGGCCTGACTCAAGATGAGAGGCAACAGCTGCAGAGATCAATACATAATTGGAACTTGGAAAGTATGAAGTATGAACCTAGGAAAACTGGAAATCATTAAAAAGCGAAATGAAAAACAAGTGGAACACATAAAGATCTCTATTCCAGGCATTAGTGCACCGAAATGGACTCGTATTGGCCATTTTGGATCAGAAAATCATATGTCAAAAGCCCCAAATCCTCACAGCTGGACCAATGTGACATGGTGCTAAACAGAGAAAAGGGGGATGTCATCAAGGATTCCATCTTCTTGCATCCACACTCAGTGCTCATGGAAGCAGCCATCAAGCACTCAAAGGATGCATTGCATTGGGTCAGTCTGCTGCCCAAGACCTTTTTAATGTGCTAAAAAGGAGAAGAGTTTTCAGCACGATGGATTGACCCCAGGAGCTGCATCAATGAGCTCCAACAGTGCAGAACCCTGGCGGTGTTTGGTTTGATGGTGCACAGAGTCGCTAGGAGTGACAACAGACATGATCACACCTGACAACAACAACAACAACATTCTCAGAAGAACTGGTATCTGTGAGTTATTCTGTGGGTGAAGATTACTGACGATACTGTGAACTTCTAGAAGAATGAACACATCTGCTTTGGAAGAAATACGCCTGAATGCTCCTGATAAGTGAAGATGTTGGGCCTTCATCTATGTGCTCCAGACATGTGATCAGGAGGGTCCAATTGAGGGAGAAGGACATCAGGTTTGGTAAGGTAGAGGGTGGAGTAAAAAGGGGAAGATCCTTAGTGAGAGGGGGTGGCACAGGTCCTGCCACCATGGGGTCAAGCAATGCGAGGGCAGTGTAGTGCTGGGCAGTGTTTTGTTCTCGAGTGCACAGGGTCATTGAGTTGCAGCTGGCAGGCCCCTAATAGCATCCTATCTCCAACCGTGTCCCTCCATTGCCAGCATCACAAATACAGCTATAAAGCAGGTGGAAGAGAAGGGCAAAGGAGAGGCAAAAGATACCACCAAACGTTGGATGCTGTAAAGTGTTTAAGGCACCCTAGTGGTGCAGTGGTTAAGCACCTGGCTGTTCATCAGTCTGTTTGAACCCATAAGCCACTGTATGGGGAAATCTGAGGCAGCCTGCTTCTGTAAAGCTGACAGCCTTGGGAACCCCTTGGGGCTGTGTGGTCATTACCTAATCTCCTGTCAACTAGCAGAGGGGTGGAGTCTCACCTCTCAATCAGGAAGCAGATTGATGACCTCATTTGGAGGCAAGAAGGAAATAAATAGCTCACTGGAAGGCAGACACACTCTCTGCTTTCTCTTCTTGCTGACGAGACACATGGAGTTACGTTAGAACCCTAGAACTGGAGGAGCCACGTGAAGACCCCTGCCAGTATTGAGATGCTTCCACCGCCATTGGATCCACAAGATTTCCCACCCACTGGCCTGTGCTCTTCCTGCATTCAATGCCTTTGCATGTGTTTCATGAGTCTGAAGAAGAATTTATAGATTGGTATCAGGCATATAGGCTAATATTGGACTTAGGGACTTGATTTAGACTGGTCTCGGATATTTTCTTAATGTACAATTGCTCTTTGATATAAAGTTCTCTCTTACACATATAAAGGTCTCTGGATTTGTTTCTCTAATCTACCTGGACTCACACAGGGCCATACTCTTTATCACATAGGGTTTCTATAAGTCCGAATTAATGCAAAGACAAAGTGCTGGGACAAAGGGCATCTAACTTAGCTTCCACTTTCTTGGAATCAAAAACAGGACATTCAGCTAATATTGACTTCCAAATAAATCACAGATCAGTGGACAATGAACAAAGGAGACCACAGAGTTGATACGATGGAGTTGTGTTGGTTAGGACATTTGAATTGACTACGAACTGCCAGAAAATAACAAACATCTTGGAAGAACTACAGCCAGAATGTTCCTTAGCAGTGAGGACGGTGAGACAATGTCTCTCCTAGACATTTCCTCAGGAGGGACCAGTCTCTGGAGAAGGATAATGAGGAAAACCCTCAATAGGATGGGTCAGCACAGTGACTGCACCCCTGGGCTCAAACACAGCCAAGTCTGTGTGGATGGTGCAGGCAGGGCTTCCTGCTGTTGCCCATGGGGCTGTTATGAGTCAGAACCAACTCATCGCTGAACAACTGTCACTTTTTAATAGAGTCCCATATATTGCCCCTGATGTACCCGTACAAAAAATCATTATCACCCAGGAACCTCTGCAAGAGCAGCAGCTGTACCTGCTTGTGCATCACCCACACACACAAGTGGAAGCACCCCACAAAATGGGGAGCAGATGAAACCATGATCAAAGGACTTAAAAAAGGTAAATGTGTCCATTGGATGATGCAGATCTAAAAATACTAGGGGTAGCCAGACACTAACCCAGAGGTCTGTATCAGGACCACCTGGAGCGCTCAGTACTCAAAGGTCCGCCATCAGGCTCAAAGCAGGCGTCACTGCTCATCCAAGGCCCCACTTTGGATCATCACTGCTCTGCCCAGGTGGAGGTCTTTGTCTTGGTGGTTAACTATGCACCAGTCACCCGGATTTAAAGTTAAAGAGAACACTGGAGTGAGTAGTGCTGGTCTACTGTGGAACAACATTGGGCTCCCTGACCCTATCCAGCAAGGTTGCTGCTGTCTCAAGACTGGCCTTCTGTTTTGAACAGTTGAGTCAGTGTGTTTGAACCTTTACAGCAGACTCTTAGGCATCAGGAGCAGCCGAGGCAGATCAGAAAGTAGAAGAGAGTCACATGACTGGGTTTCAACTGGCCAACAGAAAGAATCCCCATGAGGAACATGTATGTTCTCCAAGTTAATTAAATTTATTTAATCAGTTGTTTCAGAGCTACTTCCCTCTCCAGGACTGGTAGTCCATGACAACAGATAAAGCAAGAACAAAGAAATAGCTCTACCAGGTGGCAACACGAATTGAGTCTCAGTACAATTTATGAATGCACGGGGACTCCTGGGGCCCATTCATTTCCATAAAGTATGACTCCCCACTCCTCTTCCTGAGAAATGCTACCAGTTTATCATGGAGAGATTTATTTCCATCTCCTCAGTTCCTCAAGGACCCATGTGGCCACAATACATTTATTTTGTTAGCATGTCATTGAGACTTAAGTGAAAGTTCACACAGCAAGATGGTTTACCAATCAATCAATAGTTGACACAAACTGTTCAGTGACATCGGTTGTGATCCCAACAACGTGTCAGCGCTCTCTCTATTTCCTTCTTCCTCAGTCCCTGTTTCCACCCATCTTGTTTCCCTGTCCCCCATGTCCCCACTTATCTTCTCATCTGTAGTTTGGGGCAAAAGCCAGCTTCTTGGTCTCTTCTAGTTGATGGTTCTGAGGAGTCCATTCTTCATAGGTGGTATTTGTTCCAGAGGCTGGAAGGTGGCTTCTGGGAGTGTCTTTAGTCTCCCGTTGAATGCTGTCTCAAGAGTTCTAGTTGCTTTCAGATCAGTACATCCGGTATTTTACTCTTTCTCTTTTTTTAATTCAAATTTTATTTTACAACTTTTAACTCATTCTAACTGGGACCTTCTCTTGAGATCTTGATTAGCATAGTCAGTAGTGGCAGCCGGGCATCGTCAAATTCTTCTGGTCTTCGTTTAGAAAGGGCTATGATTCATGTGTGCCAAGAGTCCTTTTTGATGCTTCCTTGGGTCTATTTGTTATGGTTGTTCCCTTTTGCTCCAGGTGGAAGAGATAAGTAGTTATTTCTGAGATGGTCGCTCATCAGAGAAGGCCAGATGCAAGTCACCCTACTCAGGTGTAGAGCATTAGCTTTATTCTCGATGTTGACTCAGACTCTAAGTGCTCAGGTCCAGTGGTCTAACTCTAATTATAGGTATTTTCTATAGTGGTACCACCCACCATATGCTTCATTACACAAACAAATACATGTAGAGTAGAAAATATGTATATCGGGATATCCAGAACCACATCTACCCCGTAAGAGGCCGTACCACCTCCCTCACCTGTTCAGCAGACACATTTACCTGTGTCACCACGTCGTGGCAGAATCTTAGAGTTCTTGTTTCCCTGCAGCTTTGCTGATTGTTTTCTGGTGTTTCTTGATCTTTACCATTCCTGCCAGGCATGAGACAGAAAAGTATCATATAAGACATGTTTGTATAAGACAAACTCAGGATGCTACAAAGGCGATTTTAGCTGACCCTCTCCTTTCTGTTTTCCAATGTTTCCCCAAACCTGCCCACTCA
The DNA here is from genome assembly GCA_004026705.1 of Nesogale talazaci. Lineage (NCBI taxonomy): Eukaryota > Metazoa > Chordata > Mammalia > Afrosoricida > Tenrecidae > Nesogale > Nesogale talazaci. The sequence goes on from PVJH01001079.1 coordinate 173,879, forward strand.
CCCATGTTTTCAGCCATAAAGCCTCTTCCCATCCTCTTTCCATTCTCTTATTCTTCTTAAAATTATGGTGAAATATATACATAGCAAAACACATACTGGTTCAACATTTCCCACAAGCGTAACTCAGTGATCCAGTGACATAGATTACAAGTTGTACAACAAGTCTCTCCTTTTCCAAATTATTCCACCATAATGAATATGAACTCATGGTTCCACTAGCCCAAACTCCCCCTTCTCACTCCTCCTCCTCATCACTACTGGATACAGGGGAGCTCATACAGTATTTGTTTCTTATGTCACTTGTTTTGCTCAGTATGTTGTCTTTTCTAAAAAACAGTTTTATTAGCAATTTACCTACATGCCATGCAATTCAATAATCCAATCCAATTGTACAATTGCCATTGTATTAGATTCTAGAACATTGTCTTCTCCTTGTAGTCATTGTAATTCATGTAATTATTATGATATTTTCTAGTTGTGGCAAAAATATACACAACAGAATATTCTCCAATTCCACAATTTCTGCTTGCATAATTCAGGGTCGGCGATTTAGTGTAATGTTTTCAATGCTGTGGCATCCATAAGGACTTCACTTCTTTTTATGACTAATTTTCCATTGCCTGTATTTATTATGTTTTAGTTGCTCATTCATCTTTTTTTCTTAATCACTTTATTGGGAGCTCTTACCAATATTATAATAAATCCACAATTCAATTAGATCAAGTATAATTGTATCAGCAGGTTCAAAACATTTGCTTTCTTCTCAAACTCTTTAATTCAACTCCCCTTTATCTCCTCCCTCTCCCACCCTACCCCCAGGAACTTTTATTTATATACTGCATCTTACATCATTCACTGCATCTGTTCACTTACAATTATTTATTCGTTCCCCTTGAGTAGGGTTATTCAGTCATCATCTGGTCCCTCTTCCTCCCTTCCCCCCTCTTCTCTTCCCATACCCTCAGAGAATCACTACTCCCTTACTGTTTCAGAAGGGTTTATCAATTTGGATTTCATGCATCAAATGATTTTAATTATACAAATAAACATCCACAGATCTAACAAGATGAATGAGGTAAAAGTAAGGCCATAATGGTGAGGGGAGGAAATATTAAAGAACTAGAGGATAGTTACATGTTTCCTCAATGCTATACTGCACCTAGGATAGTTCATCCTTTCTGCGTGGCCTTCAGAGAGGGACTGTCCAATGATCTTACTGGTGGGTTTTGGATCTATGTTCCTTTTCATCAATTTGATTGCTTGCTTTTGAACTTTTGATACCTAGTTCCTTGGACACCTCACGATCACACAGGCTGGTGTGCTTCTTCCATGTGGGCTTTGTTGCTTCTCTAATGGATGGCCTCTTGTTTAACGTCAAGCCTTTGAGACCCCAGATGTTATATCTTTTAATAGCTGGGCACCGTCAGCTTTCTTTACCACATTTGCTTATGCACCCATTTTGTCTTCAGCAATTGTGTTGGAAGTTGAGTATCATATATTAGAATAAACCATTGTTGTACTGAGTTAAGATTTAAGTAGAGGTCCGAAGTGCATCTGCTTCCTTGTAGTTCTTACATACATGTTAATATATATGTACCTACATTGTTTATTCAATTTTACACCAAGTTATGTATTTACATTTTTTATAAGCAATCTTATCACCTTCAAAGTACTCTCCAATACACTTAATACATTTGTCAAATCTGTGATTTCATTCTTGGAAACATTTTTCAAACTCAGTTGTTTGGGTGGCTGACAGCACCACCCTCATTTTTTTCTTCACCTCCTCTACATTGTCAAGTCACTTTCCTTTCGTGTTCCTCTGCATTCACAGAAACAAAAGGAAATCACACAGAGCAAGGTGAGGTGAGTGAGGTGCATGGTGCAAGAGAGACATGCTGGGTTTTGCCCCAAACTGGCACATTGAAAGGGCTGTGTGAGCAGGTGCATTGTCGTGGTGGCAAGATCAGTCTCCTGCCAGCCACAAATCAGACTTTTTTTTGGTCTCACGCTGTTATGCAATCTTTTCAGAAGTTCTAAATAAAAAGCTGGATTAACAGTCTGACCTGGTGGAACGAACTCCAAATGCACTAAGAATTGATAGTTTCATCCATTCAAGACATGGACGGAAAGAGGTTGTCATCAGTCCATATCTCACCTTTTCTGAACGAGCAAATCACTTGCACACTTGAGCTTTTTCCATAATGCTGTCCTTGTAAGCTGTGTTCAGCATCACAACGGTTTCTGGGGAATTTTTCAAGCAGGAAGCAAAATTTCACAGCTGCATGCTATTTTCTTACATTGGCTACACCCTAAAACAAGGTTCACATGAAACTACTTTTATGAAAAAATTCACTGTGTCCAGAGAGAACCTCCCCAGGCAACACCACTGCATGCACTGACTCTGAGTGAGTAGCTTGATGTTTGCCAACCCAGGAATAATGTGTACTATGAAAACTCTGTTCCACTCCACTCAGTTCCAGCCTTTGGGGGGGTACCCCCTTGTATTTATATATATATATATATTTGGCATCACTGCTCCGGTGGTGGAAGTAGGAGGCCCAGCCCCACTGCTGGAATTGAACCTCCGTCCCAGTGGGCCGCAGTCCCACGCACAACCACTACGCCACCAGGGCTCAGCCCGTATTTATATATTTATATACATACATATCTGTATTCTTATATATAATTTAATCTTTCTTGTTCTTACCTCTTTTTCTTTTTTCTTTCCTCCTTCCCCACGATCATGTTTACCCATCATTCACCTCTCAGTAAGTCTTCTTGGATACATTACAATCGCTTAAGCATGACCAGGAATGCTATACCCTCCTCACCATTGATTTTTATTCCCTTGTCCCTGTTATTAATTGACTCACCACTCTCCCTGCTTCCTCCTCTCCAGGCCCCACCCCCACCCTCAGACGGTCGCTGTCTCCTTGGGATTGCTTATCCTGCTTGTCTTATAGAGAAAGACACTAAAAGAAAAACAAGAGACCACACCAGGGGTTCTAAGTCTGTCATCCTGACTCAGTCAACGAGTGTCTCTCTGTTAAAGAGCGATACCCCAGGACCTGCTTACCTGACAGCAGTTGCATCCTTTCAGTCTTCCGCAATGATGACTGAGGGGGCACACCTACATGACCCCCCTGCTCTTCCAGCAGTCAGGGATGGAGCGATCTGGTGGCCCGCCCCTCGCACAATGATACTGTTAGACTTTCAGTGTGTTTCTCTGCAGATAGCTCCCAACCAGTTCAGATGAGGTGCCAAGGGGCTCCCTCCTTCCACGCCTCCCCCCACTGCGTCCCCATCCCCAAGAGCTTTGCTCCCATTGCTGGTCGGTTATGCTGTCATCTAGGGAGAGGACGTCCATCCTGCTGTGAGCTGAGGCTTCTCTGTGAATGAGCTGCCATCAGCAGGGACATGACCCTCAAGGCTTGTAACACCGGAGTGAGGTCTCCTCTCGCTGTCTTTCCTAGACAGATATAAACAATTCCCTCCCATTGGGTGGATTAGTGCCCCGTTCTCTCCCATTGCCATTTTCCCCCCTTCTCCCACCCCTCTGGAGGCAGTAAAGGCACATGAGGCAGGGGTGAGAAGGAGGGAAGGGGCCGTGTTTCTGTATCAGTGCTCTCAGCATCTTGTCTTATTTTGAAGACTCATGCATCATGGAGTTTGATCTGACTCTTGCCAGAGTATCCGGTCTTCAGTCAGGGAACTGTGTGTATGTACATTTCCCCCTATGCCTGGGATGCTCTTTGAACGTCCTCCCCTCCGCGCATGCGTTCTTTACCTGTCCTTTTGTATTTGGCTGACTTCACTCAGCTTAATAGCCTCCAACTCTTTCAACCAGAGGAGTTGCTTCATCTTCTCATCACTGTTTTAGGGGCTGTGTAGTGCTCCAGTGTGTGTATGCACACTTTAAGAGTTTTAAAACTTCATTCATCTCTTGATGGAAATTTAGGCCGTTTCCAATTCTTTGCAATTGTGAACTGCGCGGCGATGCACACTGGTGCTGTGCTTGCATCTGTTTGTAGACATTTCAGCTGTCATATCAATGTGCTGCAATGAACATTGGTGTACAAGTTCTATGAATACCTACACATCCATCTTTCCTTTCTCCTTCTATCACAAGGCCTAGGTTCTTGCCCTCTCTTCCTGGGTCCCCTCCTCCCACCTGTTGCCAATCCATCCTGTGTGCACTCATTCCATCACTGACCCATTCACTTGTTCCCTCAGGATCACTGCTTACTTCCTGGATGGCAGGGGCTGTTCCCTGTATGTTGATGACAGCTCTTCCTGTGGGCAAATCTGTTACACGAGACCTCTTTAGAGCCCTGAAAAGTAAGGATGTTACTTTGAGGACTGGGGTGCCCCTGACCCAAGCCATGGTGTTTCCAAATGACTCATCTGTGTGTTAAAGTTGAACACTCACTCAGGAAGTCCAGGGCTGAATCAATGAAGAGGGGCCACTTCCTGGATACCGGGTTTTATTAGGGGTAATGAACATGTTTTGGAAAAAGACAGAGCTGAGGCTAGAACATCATGATGAGTGCACTAAATGCCACTGCACACTTTAAAATGATTGCTAGTGTGAGAATTTTACCTCAACATTCATAATAGGATGAGACTGTAATTACTCCTAGATCATTAGCACAAGTGTCACGGCCACATCTTTATAAAACACATCGGATTAGAAGTCCTCCCCTACTCCCATCACATCCATAGACAAGCTAAGCCTTCCCTCCACCTTCCCAGCTGCGTGTGTGCCGAGATCAGGGTGACAAATGGCACCTAAATAGCTTTAGAGTCAATCATGTCAGAAAATTGATTCAAGCCAAGAAATCCTGCGCCCCACAATCTGCTGTCTTCTTATTTTGACTCACCCTCTCTCCAGAGTAACTTCAATGTTGCGTTTTATCTTTTGTTGTTAAGTGTTTTTTCATAAACTTTTTGTTAAACTAACCTGAAAGGAGATTTTGAAAGGCAAAGCGCCTCAATTCCAGCATATGAATGCATCTCGTTTGATGTTCTGTGCCATTTCCTTCCCGGCTTTGTTTTTCAGATATTAGTGTTCTCCCATAATCTGAATCAGAGGGCAAGCACAATTTTGTAATGTTTTTCCTCACTAGTCATTATAGTATAAACAATCTTTACAATGGCAACATAATTATAACTTTCACATACAGCATAAAAACCCTACCAGAGAACATACTATAATTTATACAGATAGTCTACTAAGAGTGAATAGTTTATAATGTATGGGACTTCTCACATCCATCCTCCTTACTGATTACAAGAAGAGTCATCAAGCATCTCGTTGCACAGAAATATTTCTTAGGATCAGTTTCCAGGTGTGAGGGGGATTGCTGGGGGAAAGGAAGGGAACGGAGATTAAAGCCACAGCCAACTTGCTGTGCAAAGGGAAGTAACCAGTTGAAATGGGGGTATTTGTGTGTTGTTGTCAGGAGCCCTCATAACAACACAGGCGCTGTCCCTCTAAGCCAGTGCTCTCTCACAAGACCTTCCAAAGGTCAGCCCCCACTTGCCAACTGAGCAGAGGAATGCTCATATCCACTTGTAAGCTGCAAGATATAGCTCAAATTTTATGCAAGCCTACGGCAATGTATCATCCGTTCCTAGGCAACTTTCAAAATAGTCTACGGTTATTTTTTTTCTTTGAAGATTTATGGATAGAGTTGTATATAGATCTGTCTCAACATATATAGTTATGGCTATATTTAACTGTAGGGGCCCTGATGGCAGAGTGGGTTACACGGTGAGCTGCTAACTGCAAGTTCGGCAGTTCAAAACCATCTGCTCTGCGGGAGCACAATGAGGCTTTCTAATCCTGTTAAGAGTTGAGCTTGGGCTGAGCCCCGGTGGCGTAGTGGTTGAGTGCAGGGCTGCAGCCCACTGGTTTGGTGGTTCAAATCCAGCAGCAGCTCTCCAGGAGCAAGGCTTGGCCTCCCATTCCCACCAGAGGGCAGTGATGCCCCCCGCAAAAAACAGTTGAGTTCAACTAGAAACTTTTGAAAATAAAAATAATTTGTCATCTATCAAGGGATGCGGAGGGGGTGGAGGAAAAAAAGAGGAGATGATATCAAGGACTCAAATAGAAAGTAAATGTTTAGAAAATAATGGGCTTAAGTCGAAAGCAAATGTTCTGAGAATGATGAGGGCAACAAATGTACAACTGTGCTCGACATACCATGGATGCATGTACGGATTGTGATGAGTTGTATGAGCCCCCAATAAAATGACTTTAAAGAGAGAGAGAGGAAGATGATGGCAACCCATATACAAATACGTTTGCCATGATGAATGGATGGATGGATAGATTGTGATAAGCCCCAATAAAATTATTTTTTTAATCAGAAAAGAAGGGAAAATAATGATGGCAACATATGGATGGTTATAAGAGCTGTAAGAGCCCCTAATAAAATGATCTTAAAAAAATAAGAGGTATAGTCTCTGGAACCCAGAGTGTCCGTTCCACTCCACTCGATGGGGTTGGTATGACTCAGAATTGACTCGTTAACAGTGAGATATACAACTATCTATGCCTGTCAGCTATATTGATTATCTATAGGTATCTTACATCTATCCTCACCTATCAACCATAGGTAAGGGTCTTGCCTATCGACTGCATTGTTATCTTACATTTCACACTTAAGACAAGAGAGAAGAATCTACTGTCTGATTAGTTTGCACAGCACGTGTCTGGCAGTGATGAGCACCGGGATGTGAGGTTGTGACGGTTAAGGTTTGTGTCAGTGTGGCCAGGTGACAGTGATCCGTAGGTTGACACTGATGTAGTGATACAATGGTACAATTGGCCTCCATGTCTGCATTAACAGTGATTTTTTACACAACCACCTGATCTTTGGAACTTAACCATGTCAATAAGGGTGGAGTGGGTGCAGATCTGTGCATTCCCATTATAATTGACTTAGTTGCATATGAAAAAAAGCTTTGGCAAGAAATCAGGGAGACTCAGACATAGACAGCATTAGTTTTTGAGATGTGATGGCTACATTTCTTTACATATTATATATATATACATATATATAAATCACTTTATTGGGGCTCATTCAACGCCTATCAAGATCAACACATAATGTCAATTGTATGCAGACGACATTTGCACATTTGTTGCCATCATCATTCTCGAAACATCCTCCTTCAACCTAGACCCCTGATGGCTATGTTTCTTAAATACCTTCTTTTAAAATTAGATTTGGTTTGGGATGGGGTATACAACACCCAGGCCTATTTAATAACTGATAAAGTATACTAATGAATGTAAAAATTTAAAATCTCTCTGGGTTGGGGAAAATTGCATTATGGCACCTCCATCTCTCCTCATTATCTGTACATTTCTCACCCCCATTTTCTATACATTCCCCAAACCACTAGAAGAGCAGCATGGTGTTTATGTCTCATCTGATGAGCAGTTAGCTGTTTCTCTCTCTTGCTGTTTTATGGACAGTAATATATATGGAGACAGTTAAAAACCAGAAAAAAAATCCACATATAACTTCTTCCCTGGGAGATGGACAACAGAAAAGTGAGTGAAGGGAGCTGTTAGACAGTGGAAGATATGACAAAATAATACTACTTTATAAATTATCAAGGGTTCATGAGGAAGGGGGAGCCAGGAGGGAGGGGAAATGAGGAGCTGATATCAAGGGCTCACGTGGAAAGCAAATGTTTTGAGAATGTTAGGGCAACAAATGTACAAATGTGCTTGACACAATGGATGGATGTATTGATGGTGATATGAGCCCCCAATAAAATGCTTTCAAAACAAAACAAAAACAGAAAAACACCAAAGTTCAGGTATAAATGTTAACAATATGATGATCTTGTAAAATGACCCTAATATTATTGTGTTGAATATAACATATACAGTAAGCATAAATTCATATTCAGTATCTGTGAATTGTCACTAACATTCCTGAAGTAGCAAGAGAGAAACAACACTGCTCAAAATAAGAAAAAGGAAAATTATTGCTGATGGAGAAGTCATTTTTAGGGTATCGAAAATGATTTTTCAATATCAGTTACATATCAAGTTGGTTTCAAAAAGTTGATTGTTAGGTCAGACCAGCGAAACAGGCATTTTATGGTTGCCTGAGAAAATACCAAAAATCTCGGTTGAAAAATGGTAAGCTTCCTCTTTCTGGAGCAAGTTTTTATTCTCCTGTAAGGTAAATAGGTCGACTGGTTCATATGCAATTTCAGCTTGTGCCTCTCAGCGCAGGGATCCTTAGGAACTGCAATGCTGCTGTTAGGGGCCCTCGGTCTGGTTCTGATCATTGTGACTCTGTGACAACTGAAGGGACAGTGCCCGGTCCCCCCCCCCCCCCCCACCACGTTTACCCCATCAACCGTCATCGGCTGTGTACAAGGTTCAGCTCACTGGTGAACACTTCAGTGGATGAGATAACTGAGAAACTATCATTTCCATCTGTAAATATAACTTTTCCTCCTAAGGAAGAGTTTGAGGTTCACGTAATGCAGTGATTAAATTGGCGGTTGTCTGATTCAGGGCAGAGGGAGGCCTTATAATGTTTCAAACAGAATTGAATGTGTTAATGAATCAGTGGTCTTTATGGCTCTAAACCCCCATGAACCAATTCTGAGATATTAAAACAGGGATGCAGGGAACATGACAAGCAGTCCTTTGTTTATGTAATGTGACTTCTGGGTGTCGGGGAAGCTTCTGAAACAACATGGCTGTTCTCAGCTGTTCACCATTCCCTTCCTGTCCCCACTGGCATGCCTGATTCCTTGGTGCCCAGACCTTCACTTCTTCACACTGGCAGAAGTCGCTCGCTGAGCTGAAAGCTGTCCACAGCCTGTACACTTGGTGTGACTGGGTCTCAGAACTTACAGTCCAAACTATAGGTGAAAGACACTCCAGCGAAGGTTGGGGGACCCCGGGACCACACGAGTAGTCTAGGCTTAGCATTCCTTACCAACAAGGAATCTTGAAATAAAGCCCAACTGAAGTCTTGGTGTGAAGACCTGGAATGGCATTCTGAGAGGAAGCCGTAAATAGGGATAGTAAGAGTCTCCAGGACACCTATCTGACACATTCCCTTCTATTTTCATAAAAATATAGGTAACCCGACACTTGCCAACTCAACATGTTTTGTGTGTAAAATTCACTGAAACCATGCACGACCAGCTCCTTAGAGAACATCACACTGAGATGGAACTCTGACCACCAATGTGGGGAGAGCGACAGGGAAGCAGCCCAGCGAGGAGCTTGCCGTGCTAGCCCAGCCCCAAGAGTCTGTCACTTCTTGATCTTGAAACACAGGATTATACATTGCCCAGGGATTTTCATGGCCCAGCCTTGTGTTTTTATAAAATAGCCTGAGACTCTTATCATCTTGTCCCTCTGACACGTGGTAGAGTGTTCCTGGCTGGACCTGCGGTGGTTCCACCCACCTGTTTTCAGGAGTGGCCCCCCTCCCACCCCCCCCAAGGCTGCAAGAGGATTTGTTGCTCTTGCTTTCGGAAGACCTTTAATTTGCAAAGCCCTCAGCGGCTTAAGGAATTGTTTCCAAAGACTTAAGTCTTGTAAAACCGCCCCAACTCCCTGAGATTCCTTCTTGAAAGGGGCCTTATTATGCAGGCAAGTGCCAGCTCCCCCCTGGGAGCCTGCTGCTAGGCTTGGCAATTGGGAAAGAAAGCGGAACAGGAGAATAAGTGCCCTTTCCTGGCCCAGTGTTTGCCTCTGAAGGTTATCTGGGGGTCAATGTTTTTCCTCCTGCTCTCCTGGTCAACTGTAAAGAGGACTACCTTGAAAGAGAGATGCTGTCCACAGAAGCCAAGGGGCCAATATAAACACTCATGTCCACAAGCACTTGTCCAAATTATCGTATTCTCCTGGCTGGGATTGCCAAGGTCTGGAAGGACAGAGACCCTCCCTGCTGATGCCTCGATTGGACTTCATGCTCGACAACACCTGAATCTCAACTTGACTCCTGGACTCCTGGCCAGGCCTGGCCACTGCGAGCTTCCAAGTCCTCTGGTGAACTCGTGTGCACAGTGTGCCTTCTGATGTCCAGGTTCACTCTGCATGCTGCTGTGTGTGGCAGTGGTTCATTGTAAGAATGAAGAGTTATCCACGGTAGGTGGACACCACCGTTTTTTTACCCATTTTGCTCATGGGGGATATCTGGGCCGTTTCTAGTTTGAAGCATGCATTATTTTCTTATCGCTCCTGTAATATAGTAAGGCAAATATAATGATTTGAAACAACACAGATGTTTCATCTTAGTCCACATTAATTCTGGAGGTCAGAAGTCTAAAATGGACCTACGGGATTTTTTTTTTTTTAACCTCGAGGGGAACATCGATTTTCCACTTGCTGGCCTTCTCCAGCTTCTCAGAGTCGGCTGTTTCTTGACTCCTGGCTGTCTCTCCATCTTCCAAGGCAGCCGGGTGGTGTCTTTTCTGCTCTCTGGTCCCTGCTGCAGCCTTACCTGCTTCCTACAGCGACGCCCTTCGGTGCACTTGCATCATCCAGGCTAATCTTCTCATCCCCAAATCTTTAATTTAATCACATCTGCAAACTCACTTTTGCAACAGACGATATTCACAGCTGGAATTAAGTCATGGGTAGGTCTAGAAAGACAGATTCAGGCATAAAGATTGGCAAAGGTTTAAGTCTAGGTAGAGGTATAGTTACAGGCATAGGTGGGTATAATTTTTCAGGCAGTGGTGGGATTCAAACAATTTAGCAACCAGTTCACTTCCCTTGAGACCATTATTAGTATAAAAAAGACATGTTGGAAGGTGGTTCATTATTTCATACAGTTAAAACTTAAATGGGAACAACAAAAGAGGCATACCAAACCAGATTATGAGTTTTGCAATGAAGAAATATTAAATAATGCCCGACCAAAAAAATAATAAAATTGCTCTGTAAGATATTTCCAGATCGCTTCTTGATGGACCTCCTCACCCGTACTATTCCTGGCTTTTCGCTGAGTGTCATCAGCTGTGTGATTGGTCCTCACCACCCATTCACTGTAGGCATAGATCCCATTTCTTAGAGGTAAGACAACGAAGCAATAGCCACTGTATCTGATACGTTAGAAACAGGCGACCTCTCTTCTCTGAATGTCTTATGTTCATCCTAGGAAAAGCCCCTTTCACTTATGTTGAATTGACAGCAGTTGTTCTGATGATATTCTGAGCTCTTTGCACACTTACCCGAACGGCATAATTCACTCATAATATCTCGTGGGAACTAGGGGCATAACTCAAAGCTGAAAGGAAGGATACCGTGTCACCTTCCATTTATTTGACACTTTTCCCTTTTACATTGTTTGTTTGTTGACTGAAGTAACAAACACAGGGGAATAAAAACGCTTTTGATGTTGCTGTTCATTTTTATTTGTTTTTAAGTTTGTTTATTTTAATAACCTATTAAGTCTCTGGGAAGGTTGAGAGGTTAGTCAGAGACCAACGTGGACCCAGAGTTCCCATATTTTGAAAAATTCCAACTGTTTATTGTCTGTCACCATTTCTCTGCAGTGCTTGAAGATGCCTATCAAGAGTCTGAGCAGCCACCTTCCCTGACCCAATCGCTGAAGACAAAGCAGGTGCACAAGCAAATGCAAGGAAGAAAGCTGATGGTGCCTGACTATCAAAAGACATTGTGTCTGGGGTCTTAAAGGCTTGAAGATAAATCAGCAGCCACCTTGCTGAGAAACAGCAAAGTCCACATGGAAGAAACACATCAGCCTGTATGACCAAGAGCTGCCCATGGGATCAGACATCTAAGACCCAGAACAAAACAAAATCACGTCGATGTGAATGAGGGGGAGGGCAGAGTGGAGAACTAAAGCCCATATGTAGACAACTGGACACCCCTTTCAGAAGGATCACAAGGGAGAGACGAGCCAATCAGTGCGCAATTTAGCACCAATGAAGCACACAACTTTCCTCTGGTTCTTTAATCCTTCAGCCTCCCGTCCCCTCCCACACAATCATGACCCCAATTTTACCTTATAAACCTGGCTAGACCAGAACATGTACACTGGTACAGACAAAGCTTGTAACACAGGGAATCCAGGACAGATAAACCCTCAGGACCAATAAGGGGAGGAGTGATAACAGGAGGGTAAGTAAAGAGGACCTGTTCACAAAGATGGACGTATGGTCCTTTCCTGGAGGACCGGACAACAGAAAAGTGGGTGAAGGGAGACAGCGGTTGGTGTAAGAAATGAAAAAAAAATTATTAAAGGCTTACGGAGGAGGGAGGGATGGGGAATATAAGGAGCTCATACCAAGGACTCAAGCAGAAAGAAAATGTTTTGAAAATGATGATGGCAAGATATGTATAGATGTGCTTGGCACAATGGATAAATGTGTGGATTGTGATAAGAGCCATAAGAGCTGCGGATAAAATAAAACTTTCTGAAAAAGCGATTCTGAACCAGCATGCATTCCCCCAAGATTCACCTCACTGGATGGTGGTGAGAACTGAATAAATACACATAAAGCACTTTTTATGGTGTCTGACATAAAAAAAGTATTTCAGCAAAAGTATAACAAGTTTTACGAAATGAATAAACAAATATTTACAAGTAAGGTTCTGACTAATTTTTATACCTATGGACTGAATGAACAGGTGTTTAGAATATGCAGTTGCACAGATGAATGTTTTAAAAATGTAAAGAATATAAATTCGTGATTTCCACCATGGTGGCTAGATAGCCATCCACTTTAAAGAGAACCCTGATTAAAAGAATCCTGATTCGCAACTGGTTCCCAGAATTCACAAAACATCAGATATGGGTTCTGTGTAATTAATGTGAACTGGTTGGATCTCAGCACTGCCTATTGGTTCCATGGTGCGGATGTAGGTCTTCTTTACATGAAACGGTCATCCACATTGAAGGGTTAAAATTCCTCAGTGTTTGGAGACTTCCTCACATTCAGCAAGCAAAGCTGTGTCACCCAAACAGCACATGTTATTAATAAGCCTTCCTCCAATCCTGATGCCAACTTCTCCTTCCTTTTAGTCCAGCTTCTCTGATGATTTTCTCAGCAGACAGTTTGAACAAGTGTGGTGAGAGGATGTAACCTTGATGCCCACCTTTCCCAATTTTAAACCCTGCAGTATGCTGTTGTTCTATTGGCACAGCTGCTTCTTGATCAACATATAGGTTCTGTGTGAGCACAATTCTGGAATTTCCATTCTTCTCAAGGGTATTTATAGTTTGTTATCCAGACAATCATGCTTTTACATAGTCAATAAAATACAATTGAACACCTTGCTGGTATTCTCTGCTGTAAGCCCGGATCCATCTGACATCGGCAATGATCTCCCTTGTTCCACATGTCCTTCTGAATCCAGCCTGGACCTCTGGCAGCTCCTGTCAGTGGGTTCATGAAACCTTTGTTGGATGAGCTGCAGCAAAAATTTTACTTGCATGTGATATCAGTGATATGGTTTTATAATCCAAGCTTTCTGTTGGGTCACCTGTGTTTGGACTGGGTACAAATATGGATCTCTTCCAGTCGGTTGACCAAGTAGCTGTCTTCCAAGTATCTATCATCAGGAAATCAGTGCTCACAGTGCTTCCTTCATCAGCTTGTTGGAACATTTTGATGGGCATTCCATCCATTCCCAGAGCCTGTTTTTGGCTAATGCTTTCAATGCAGCTTGAACTTCTTCCTTCAGCACCATTACATCTTCTCTTATGTTACCTCCTGATATGGGGGAAATGTCCACTAGTTCTTTTTGGTACAGCAACTCTGTATTCTTTTCATCTTCTTTTGACTCTTCCTGCATCATTCAATGCTTTACCCATAGAATCCTTCAAGATTGCAACTTGAGGCGTGAATGCTTCCTTGAGTCCTTTCAGAGGTAATGTGGTTGTACTAAGTTACATTTCCATCAACTAGAGTTGCAACTGGTCCTGTTGGTATTGTATCTAACCATTGTGAGTATCAAAGTATCCTTTTTGGTTTATCTAGGAGATTTCTAATGGTTAGTGAGGTTGGACATTTCACATGTTTCTTGACCATTTGGGCATCCTCCCCTGGGAAGCTTCTGCTCATGTCTTTTGCTCATTTTTTCCATTGGATTTTCTTTTCTTTATTGATGTGTGGGAAGTCTTTAAATAGTCTGGATCCATGCTGGGGGTTATTTATACTGGCGGTAAGTAACTCTTCCTGCTCTGTGGTTTGTCTTTTCCCTCTCTTAATGGTATCCTTTGAGGACCAGGAGTTCCTGATTTTCATGCAGTCTAACTTGTCAATTTTATTTGTGGCTAGTGCTTCTTTGTGTGTCTTGGCAAAGAAAATGCCCCACATAGCACAGCAGTGCTGTCTCATGCTCTACTGCTTTGACCCTTATCTTGAGAGCCCTGTTGCACGTGACAGCGGATTCTCTGTATGGCATTGCACATAGCATACAGTTTTTCCAAATGTCCTTTGATTCAGATATGATATATTTCCAACTTCCTTCAGGTCAAATCATTTCTATATTCTTCTTCAAGACTTCTCTCTTGGACCATGGGCTATTTATAAGGAGGTTGGGGATAGCCACTGACCAGAGGATTGTTCAGATGGCTTTGTCACTTGTTTCTAAGTTAGTTCTGCTCAACTGAGAAACCACACTACATGGAATTTTTATCCTTTTCAATGTACTGAAGTTTGTTTTCTAGCTCAACACAGAGTCTTCCTTTGTTTCTACACTGATGGGGGGCCATGCAATTTTCTCTTTTGCTCTCTGAATGTGACCAGGGGTTGTTGAGGCTGCTCTGATTCCTAGCCACTTGCCCGGGTGTATCCGGGGAGGGCTGTGCATTTTCAGTGGGCCAAGAATTTTTTTGTAGGCACCCCTGGACAGACTTCAGCCTTCTGTCTTTTGGTTATCAACAAAGTGCTCTTACTCTCTGCACTACTCAGGGACCACAAGCCCCTCCATAGTAGTTAAATTGATAACATTTGTATACTGATTTCTGACACCTTTGCTGTATGCTCATATGGCCCCTCACTCCTGGGACTACATTCACAATTAAACTACTGCGTAAAACCTTGGGTTTAAACTTTGCCTTGAGGGAACACAGTCTAAGACTTCTGAGAAATTGTACTCAAACCTTTCAGTGACCCAGAAGTCAGCTGACCTCTGTAATCCCAAGGTGACGTGATGTGATGGACGCGTCAAGTGGAGCATTCATGGTGCTCAGACTTTTCATGGGGTGGCGTCAATGTCTGAAGAGGTTCCTAGGGCTGGGTCTCAGCCTTCTGGGGGGAGTCCTAGGATTAATGCTTGGATTCTCATAGGGATGATTAGGCTGGGGCTGGTAATACAAGATGAGCAAGAAGAGGATGCCCAATGGTGTTAAAGTGATGCGAACAGGTGCTGAAAACAGGAAGAAGGAGCTTTTCAATTCTACTGGCCCATGTCCTATCAGCACCTCTCATCTGCAAAACGTTACTGGAAGGTGCCAAAGGAGTCTGGGAAATGTAGTTTGCAGATGCCTGGCCCAGCATCTCATTGCTTCACAGGGTAGGGTATATCCTTGGACTGAGAAACAAAAGGAACTCCATGGTGGACAGTACACTTTGCATTTTCGGTTACTTTTTTTTGTTTTTGTTTTTTTTGGGGGGGGGCATCACTGCCCTCAGGTGGTGGGAGTAGGAGGCCCAGCCTTTGCTCCGTGGAGCTGGAATTGAACCTCCATCCCATTGGGCTGCAGTCCTGTGCACTGCCACCGTGGTTCAGCCCTTACACTTTGCATTTTGAAGATAAAGAAACGGGTTTGCAGAGAGAGGTCATGTCATTCTTCTAAGGGGACCCTCCCTGTAAGTGGGAGGGTTACAAAATAAAACTACAAATCTGTTCTCCTAAGCCCACAGTCCATGACTAAGATACCACTGGCTTTCTTCATTGCTGGCTTTCAAGATACCCCAGGACAGGCTCACATTTTCTTTCTTTCTTTCTTTTTATTTTCTTTTTATCCTTTATTTTTTTAGTATATTTCTCTTTTTTTCAATAATTTTATTGGGGGTTCTTACAGCTCTCACAGCACTCAATACATTCTTTGTATCAAGCACATTGGTACACATGTTGTCATCTTCCTTTCCAAATATTTTCTACCTGAGCCCTTGGTATAAGCTCCTCTTTCCCCCTCTTTTTTAAAAAAATAATTCCATCACATTTTCTATAGCTACTTCTATCACCTCTATCTCCACGTGGTTCCCTCCACTACAGTTATTGCATCTTCTTCCTCATTCATACACAGCTCCTTTGTTTGTGTTCATTGTAATTTGTGTTCATAATTGATGATCAGTATTATTATTGCCTCATCCATGAGCATTCACGTAAGAAAGGGCTCGTTCTCACATGAATAATGCCGCCTCGAGCTCAGCAGGTGTGCACAGCGTGTCTTCAGAATCTCCGAGCAGGTGTGAGAGGCCAGAGCATTTGTGGCAACCAGCTGAGAATGCATCAGGAGCACAGATGTGTCCAGCGAGAAGACACCACATGGCAAATGACACCCTTTGACTTTGCAGCTCCTACTCCCGTTTCGACATCTCAAATTGTCTGCCATCAAGTGGATTCCGACCCAGAGTGGCCTTTTAGGACAGAGCAGAACTTCCCCTGCAGATTTCTGGGCTGTAAATCTTTATGGGAGCAGGAAGTCTCATTTTGATCCCACCGAGCAGCTGGGGTCTTTGAACTACCGACCTTGTGGTTAGCCGTCCAACCTGCCATCCAAGATTCTGAGATGTTTTGGAATCTCAGCTGTAGCCTTGAATTCGAGAAACACTTGCTTTATCTAAGTATGCTTTTTGAAAGTGTACACCCGACAGCCCTGTTCGAGCACTGGCAATTACGGGCTTCTCAGATGACTGGCCGCGCTCTTAACAGGAGGGGGAGTAATTGTGATATTGCTGTCAATGGGTTCCACAATATTGCTGATATTCGAGTGGCTCCTGGGGACAGGGCGGCAGGCAGTAATGGCTAGGTTTCCCAGACCGAAAAAGAAACCCTTTCGGTGAGCTGGGAGCTGGTGAGATGCTGGCAGTGGGATAGATTCCGGATTTCTTTCAGATGCCAACCAGGCAGACGCAAATCTACTCCAATTGCCAGGCCCTCTCTGAGACCTGCCCCCAAGGGCCACTGTGCGACCTGTTCCAAGACCCCATTCTTCAGTGGAGAGGGACACTGGTCAGCCGCTAAACTCCGTAGAGGAGCCCTCAGCGTGTGGTCGTTGGGTGGCATGGTTTGGAGTCCGTCCTGACAACAGCACCCCGACTAACACAGCCTATTCTGGGCCATCTTCACAGTCGTGCCTGGGCCTGAGCGCTTGGCTGTAGTCAGGGTGTCAACCCATCTGTTGAAGGCCTTCCTCGCTTTCACTACCCCTCCCACTTCACCAAGCAGGACGCCCTTCTCCGAACACTGACCTCTCCTACGCATGACCAAAGTATGGTCTACACACCGATGGCCACAAAACACCCGCCTGCTCTTCCCCCTTTCTTTCCAGTAACCCCCCTCCCTTGATTCCTCCGGCCCCCAGCAAAACACAGCGGCTGCCACAACGTTAAGAGCCATATGCGGCTGCCACAGGTGTGTGTGTGTGTGTGTGTGTGTGTGTGTGTGTGTGTGTGTGTTGGGGGCGGGGTGGTGGTGGTGGTGGTTCCCTTCTGTTGTACGCCTGGTGCTAAGAATCAGAACTGATTGGCCACGCCTCCCAGCCAGTACCAACCATTCGTCTCTGCCTTTTCAGAATCGCCCCTGAACCTGCCTCGCTGCTGAAGAAGGCACGACTGGGTGCACTCACGCCTCCAGAACCGGGTACCGGGGCACCCGCGGGAAGCACCCAGAGGAGCAGCAGGCCTACTGGCCTTGACTTCCGTAGTGTCTCATTAGCGGCGGACAGAAGACAGCTCTTGGTGGCGGGGTCGGCACCATGATGTCAGTCCCCTGGGAGGAAGATGAGTGCACCCCAGGGGGGACCCTAACTCCCAGGAGGGATGCAGCCTGTCACCAGCAAAGCCACAGGGAAACAGACCGAGGTGGCTATGAGAGCACACTCTGCTTGTCCAACAAGAATCTGAACCCCACAGCCTTCTGCACATCTTTCTTTTCTTCTTCTTTTTCTTTTTTGCCAGCTTAGACAAAGCTTTATTAATACTATTGAGTGGTATCCTCCTTTCCCTTGCTTGTAACTCTTTCTGCGCTCTCTCCGCCTCTTATTCTCTACTTATTAGGTTAATTTTACCACTATCTAATTATGAAACCCTAACACACTGGTTCTTTCATCAGTTTTTCATAAAGTCCATAGTAAGATCACTAAAAATAGCCTCCCAACTTAAAAAAAATCATTTTATTGGGGGCTCATGCAAGTTTTATCATAATCAATACATACATCTATTGTATGCCAAGCACATTTATTTGTTGCCACCATCATTCTAAAAACATTTCCTTTCTACTCGAGCCCTTGGTATTAGATGTTCATATCCCCCCGCTCCCTGCTCCCTGCTCCTGCACATCTTTCTTGTCAGATGTCTTTGAGTGCATCCGCCCCACAGAGAGCTGGTGGTGGGGTGTGGCAGAACAAACATGCCCGGCCCGGGCCAGCCTCACGACTGTTCATTGTTGTGACCATCGTGTCACATCCTTGGGACCTCCGCAATGTCGATGGTGGCATTGCACAGCACAGGCAGTGAGGGCGCCTCCTCTTAGGCTGTTCACGCGCCACCAAATCAGAGCTGAGAGGTGGTGATGTGGGGCACTAAGCTCGCTCAGGCTCCTGCAGAGGGTCCTACTCCCCAACCATGCGGCGAAATGAGAAAGGAGGGGTAAGAAGGACAATGGGTTGTGGCCGGGGGGCAGGGTGGGGGGGAGGCAACCATATTCTGCTTATTAGGTTGACCCCGGAGATGTAACTTCTATCTGTGAGGCAATGAACTTCCTAAGACCTGTAGCCTGGCAGCATCCCCTCCCACCCCTGCAGACCTTCCCTGGCTCACACCCACTCACCAAGTGCCCTCTGAAGACAGTGCACTCCCACAGAGAGAGAAGCTGGTTCTTCAGAAGTGTCCCTTCAGCCAGTCCCGTCATCTTCTCTAGGCAGAGGAGGAGACAGGCCAGGCTATGATGAAGGGTATAAATCATGGCTCTGAAACAGAAGCCATAGGAGAAACATAGGGGTGTGTGTGTGTGTGTGTGTGTGTGAGAGAGAGAGAGAGAGTTTTCTGGGTTTGCTTTTTTTTTTTTTTTAAAGGAGTGGCTTACTTGACTCAGCTTGGCAGAGTTGACGCAGTTGCCTTGAAACCAATACCTTCTTCCCTAGTTACATAACCTGGTGTTGCTGTGAAGATTAAGGGTAAAGTGGTGGGCATTGCCTTCTCTAAAGGATTCTGGGAACTCCTGTATTTTCCTCTTGGTGGTAGACAGACTCTCTTTCTCTCTGTGCACTCCCTATGAGACATGTCTATGGAGAGAGGCTGATGGAGCCAGACCTCTGGAGCTGGAGAAGCTCCGTGGAGCCCCCTGCCAGCACTGAGATGCTTTTATCACCACTGGATCCACAAGACTTCCCACCCACTGGCCTCTGATCTTCCTTCCTTTGTGTCATTGCATGTGTTTCATGAGTCAGACGAGGGCTATATTATAGACTGGTACCAGACATATGGCCTAACATTGGACCTATGGACTTGATTTGGACAGGACTGGGATGCTTTCTCAATATTCCATTGCTCTTGTATATAGACCTCTTTCTTATGCATACATGAGTGCCTAAGGCTTTGTTTCCCTAGTCTACCAGACAAACACCTGGAAAGAATGTCTCTGCTTTTCCTCTGAAGATCTTCAAACTAGTTGGCTAGGATTCACATTCTAGAAGGTCATCATTGTTGCTTAATATTCAATGAATTGTAGATGAGGGTCGCCTTTAGGAAATACTGGCAAGGCTACTCCTAACCTCGCTAGAACCCTAGCAGTGTTGATAGATAAACATTGGACCACTAAACAGATAGATAAACATTGGACCACTAAGCACCATCTCAGGGGTTCAAACCTACCATGCTCTCCAAGGGAGAAGAGTGAGGCTATCTGCTCTGATGCAGACTCACAGCCTTGTGAACACGGAGGGTTCCTGAGTTAGAATTGACTGGAAGGCAGTGGGACAGCTTATCCAAGGAGATCTGGTAGCATAGTAATTAAGCACACTGTGGTTAACCCAAAGTTTTGGGGTTCAAGCCCATCACTCTTTTCCTGAAGGAACTATTTGGCCTCTGCCTCTGGGATTACAGCCTTGGAAACTTTAGGGGTCAGTTTGAGTCTATTCTACAGGTTTGATATGAATCAGAATCAGCAAGTTTAGGCTTAACCAAGTTAACACAACACACTATCCATCTGACTCTCAATCAGAAGTGGGGAAGTGTCCCTCAAATCCAACCATGAAGTTCCAACACCCTATGAGTTCACTCTCCAGTCCCTCACTACCACACTTCCTCGGTAAAGCTTATCTTTTACAGGTAGGATAAACTGTGTCTGTGTGTGTGTGCTCATGGGTGGGGATGGGGGAGACTTATTTTTGAATGTACAAGTGTGTACACATGTGTACCATGACCATGTGAGCACCATGAGCCTGTATGTAAATATGCATGAATGTATATGTGAGTGTGCAGGTATACCTGAATGTGTGTGCTTATGTGGGTATGGGTATATGTGTGTGCATAGGTGTGTATATGATGTGAATGTGCACGTGCACATCCCTGAAGCTGTGGATGCTGGCTTTAGGTACATATTGAGACAGTTTTGCTTCAACCAACTGTCCTGGAGCATCTACCATGATCAAGCTCCTGTGTAGACCATACATAGGCTGTCGCAGTCAATTTTATGTGTCAGCTCGGTTAGGCTGTGGTGCCTGATTGTTGGATGACACACTAGTCTCATGGCTGTTGTAAAATAATTGCATGGACTAAATCAGTTGGCTTTAAGGAAACAGACTAAAAAGAGAGTTTCCTAGGGTATATTCTACCTTGGCTATAAGTCGACAATGCCAGAATATGCTTACTCTTCACTCTTATTCTTGACTGAGATGCAAATCTGTATGAATCACTAACTTGTCACCTGACCTACAGAACTTGAACTTGCCAGCCCCCACCACAATCACGTGAGCCACCTTCTTGCATAGATTTGTCTATACGCACACACACACACACACACACACACAGGCTCTCTCATCGCACTGGTTTCTTTGGAGAGCCCTGAATAAGACAGAGGAGTATTACATTTCTCTGATTCAAAGAGTTTATACGCTAGTAGGAGAGAGAGATGCATAAACAACCATATACAAGGCAAGATCACAGAGACTAAATGTCATCCTGGCCCAGAGAAGAGGAGACTTGTTCTGATCTGTGGACAGAAAGGAGGTTTAAGATCAGTTTGTGGGGAGACAGGAGGTAGCAGGAAAGGTTTTCCACACAAAGGGGCTACAGAAACTCCAGCCAGGGGTGGATACCAAGGGCACGTTTAAGCAATGCAAGTCCTTTGTGATCCTAAACCTCTGTAGAAACCAACCTGAGAGTGAATAGTCATCGCATTGGATAAGGGATAAGGATGAGGGCTTTTCCTAGTGATGAATGATGGGGACACAAATCTGGAAAAGTCCCTGTCACTCCATGTGACTGTTGGACTAAGAAACGTGCCCTTTCTTTCTGGAGGCCATGGAAGGAGTCGCTGGGGACCGGCAGAGGTGAGAGCAGATTTAGGAACGTCAGAGCTAAGAGGCAATGTGGCAAGAGTCTGTTGCTAAGTGCCAACCTTACACACAACAGAGAGAACCCCGTTCCTCCTGTGCCAACCTCCCGATTTCCGTGCTCGAGCCCATTGCTGCAGCCACCGTGTCCACCCGGGTCCTGGAGGGCCACGTCCTTTTTCTCTGTCCTTCCACTTTACCAGGGCCTCGTCTCTCCTGACAACACGTCCCACGTACTCGCAGGGAAGCCTGGCCATCCTTGCCTGAGGAGCCCAGAGTCTGTGTGTTTTTCTAAAGACAGCTTGGTTCATGCTTTTGGCAGTCCATGGTACAGTATTTTCCCCTAGTGCCGCAGCTCAAATGTAATCGTCAAAATTAGTGCTAGGTAGATGACCAAAGGAGGTGACAAAGTCAAGACACATCTTACAGATATACTCAGCAGTCTTAGCATAAGAAAGAACTTTCCAAGGTGTATTTTTTTTGTGTGTGGCATCACTGCCCTGGTGGGAGTAGGAAGCCCAGCCTTGCTCCTGGAGAGCTGCTGCTGGATTTGAACCATTAACCATATGGGCTGCAGTACTGTACACAACCACTGCACCACCAGGGCTCAGTTTCCAAGGTCTCTTTGCTGGCTATAGAATGATTATCCCCCCAGGAACGAGGAGGAAGAGAATGATGGACCAAAGGAGATCACCTTGATTTTGAACTACGTGTCTTCCCCAATCATTTCCAGTAGCTAAGCTTTGTAACCCCAAAGTACGTACAGACACCACCTTTGGGAAGTGTGCTCTATTGCTGGTTGGTCATCAAAGAAGGATTTTTTTTTTCTGGTCGCTCGTGCCTCATCTTCCAAGAAAATGATTTCTTTCTAGAAGAAAATAGTTTGGGTTCCATCTGGAACCTTTAACCTCCAATAACTTCATCTCTACAGCTCCAGTTAAAGACAATTCTTAATTTGAGTCATCAGGAGGTGTCCTGAAGAAGCAGGCTGCTAGGCCACAGGAGCTCTGGTTCTTGATCTGACCTGCTTTGCTCCATTCAGCGCACAGCACGCTACATGGACCTGTCAGGAGCCTGTGTACACTGGAACAGAACACCGCCCATCCCTGCGCCACCCTAGCAATGTTTTCTATGCTCAAGCCCTCATTGCAGCCATTGTGTCCCTCCTTCCCATTGAGGACCTACCTCTTTTTCGTGGCCCCTTTTCTTTACCAAGAATGAGGTCCTTCTCCAGGGACTGGTCTCTCTCAACAACATGACCAAAGCCTGTAAGACAAAATCTTGCCCTCCTTGCCACTGAGGAACACTCTGGCTGTACTTCTTCCAAGACAGACTTGCTTTGCCTTTTGGCAGTCCATGGGGCTTTGACTCGTTGTCTTCAAGAACATCACAATTCAAATGCATCGATCCTCTTTTGGTTTTCCTTATTCAGCATCCAGTTTTGACATACATAAGCAGCAGCTGAAAATACCAAAATATCATGGCTGGTGTCAGGTGTAACTTAGTCCTGAAAGCAACCTCCTTGCCTTTCAATATTCTAAAGAGGTCTTGTGCAATGGATTTAGCTAATGCCATGCCACATGCTCCTGCCCGTTTTGGATACTCCAGGGTGCGTGTCCACTGGTGGGCATCCTGAGAGGATGAGGAAGGGTTATAAACCATGTGCATGCGGTGTACTTCTGTGTCCAGGAAGGTCCATTTCCAAGAGAAGGGAGATTGCAGGGTGCCAGGTGGTTGGGCAGGGCTCTGCTGCAGCAGCTAGGGCCTCGCAGTAAAAGCCCTCGATGTGTCATCCTGGGGAGTTTTGATGAAAAGTGTTGGGTTGCACAATTCTGAAGGAAAGATGAAGGTGGCTCCCAGAGACGGGGATCTGGGAATTAAGAGAGGATGAAAACTCAAAGATCAGTCCTTGCAAACATGTGTGGAGTGGGGGTCGGGGTCTCCGCCTGGCTCAAACGTATGGGGTGTCATTTGAGAAAGCAGACGCTCGCATGGCTTGGCCTGCAGAAGAAATGGTCTCTGGTAACTACATTGTAAATTCTTGGAAGGTGGAGAATGACAATGTCATGATTTGATTCATAGGCATGCGATAGATGTTAATTTCTTTAACTAATCTTTCTGGAGGAGAGCCTCTTAATTGTTACCTGGTACCCCTGGAATGGCTTGGATTTGTCTGGTGCTCCTCTCTCTTTTATCCAGAGGCAGTTTCTGATGAACTTCTGTGCCTGCAGCCTCAGCAACACAGCAAGGAAGGGCATCAGAGCATCAGTGTGTCAGGCTGCACTCACTCATCCAGATGAATTCCTGAGATGTTCAGAATAATTTCTGGTAAAGTCCTCTTTTGGCTGGATCAGAAGGCAGATAACTCACTCTATCTGTGAGCCTTTTATCTTGTTGACAAACCTAAATTCCCATCCATTCAAATGGTCATGGCAATTCAGAACAAGCATATATTGCTTCGAGATGACTTGGGGAAGATATGTCTGTGAAATCTGAATTTGGCTCCTCAGTAGCATATGAACCCCCTCCCCTCCTGGGACTTTTCTGATTTGGCTCAGCTGGGATTACTTAAACATGGTGACTCCAGCTTTCTCTAAGCTGCTGCTGGCTTTAAAAAGCGGTGTGCTGATTTCTGCTTTTATTTATAGAAACATCAAGAATTATCTCCAAAGCCCAAGAGTCCAAAAAGATGCCCCGCATCTTAGAGGTTGAGAGGACCTTTGGGATCCCTGGGGTGGGGGTGGGTGCTCGCAAATCGGACTCATGGTGAACCTGGGTGCTTCAGAGAAGTCCACGTGCAAAGGGTTTGCAACTGTGACCTTGGGCTATGCACTTCAAGGTCATTCTTCCAGCTTGGTTTCGAACCACCAAATTGTTGGTTCATACCTGAGCACTGAGTACTTTGCATCAACCAGTTATTCCATCTAAATCAAGACTCTGAGACGGACAGCCAAATACATGCAAACCATGAACAGTGCGGAGGGGGTGGGGGAATGCAACTTCAACAAAAATAGAAATGTAAGCAGAAAGGTCATAGATGAGAGCATTGATCTAAATTCTCCCTAAATTAACCTGTAAGACCACTGCATATGGTATGTGGTTCTGTCATCAGGTAATCATTCAACCTGAGCACATTCAAGGAGTCAGCAGACAGCTGTTTAAATGTGTTCCTCTCAGAAAAGATCAGTCCATTCTCTCTTTTTAAAGAAGTGTTGCTGTGCACCAGTGACAAGCAGTTACGCTCTGTTTTGGAGTAAGGGGTGGCAATTGCCAGCACGGGTGTCCTGAGAACTCGGGTATGTCAGCTCAGTCCTTCAGCTCGTTCTCTCTCCGTGCCCCAGAACAAAAGGAACCGACCGATCAGCATCGTGCTGACGATGGAAATGGTCCAGCTCCCCTCCTTCCACGTTCTCCTTGCGAGTGCCTAAGACCATGTGTGCCATAAAGCACTCTCCCATCCACCCATTCTTTGAAACTTCTCTGGGATCCCATTTTTTACAGTTCAGCACTTGGGCGCTGTGGAAATAAAGGAGATTTCCAAGAAAGTAGTTCATGCCCTTATGCCTTTGTGTGTTTTATGAAAACTGACCCCCTCCCCCTGCCCCTTCTCTTTGTGTTGCAGGAGAGAAACGTCTATTTAAAAACCTCTAGGGTGAACACGGCCGCAGGCTGACTTCACTTCGGAAATCAACCCTCCAGTGCACTCTAGTAAGCAAGATGAATGAGGTCACCTTGAATATCAGGATTGCTGTCACCCTGGAAAAATGCTTTCGACTGGGATGCAGAGCTCAGCCATGCCACAAACTATGCTCAGAAGGCTTTGAAGTCCCGCAAAAAAACAGGGGGAAAAAGTAAGAGTGCCTGGCAGTGCTGAAAAAGTATAGGTTTGCTGCACGACCCCAAAGTATAAACACCCACGAATTCACCCCTCAATAAATGACATTAGACTTGTGAGGAAAAAAATTAAAACTCTAGTAAGAGATATAAGGGACCCCCCCACATCACTGAAGCAATACATGCCATCTGTGTTTGTAAGTTAACTGAACACACCATAGATGTGAATGCTCCTGGTGAGAACTAAGGTCATTGACATATACATACATACATACATACATACATATATCATTGTATTGGGGGCTCTTACAGCTATTATAATCCATACATCCATTGTATCCAGCACATTTACACAAATGTTGCCATCATCAGTTCTACAACATCTTTTTTCTACTTGAACCTCAGTTCCTTTTTTCCCTCCTCCCTCCCCTCTCCTTCCACTCTTGTGAACTCTTGATAATTTATAAGTTATTTTTATACTTTACACTGTCCACTGTCTCCCTTCACCTATATCTCTGTTGTTTGTCCCACAGGGTGGGGGGTGGGGAGTTAGTTGTAGGTCGATCATTGCAATCGGTTCCCTTCTCCCCTCACATTTCCCTTTCCCTCACGGTATTGATACTCTCTCATTATTGGTCCAAAGGGGTTTATCTGTCCTGGATTCTATGTGTAGGTCTAACAGACTGTAAGACAGAACTGGGGGAGTGATAGTGGGAGGGGAATGGGACTGAAGGATTAAAGAACTAGAGGAGTGTTGTATGTTTTGTCGGTATTATATTTCACTCTGACTGGCTCATCCCTTCCTTGTGATCCTTCTGTGAGGGGATGTCCAATTGTCTAAGATGGGCTTTGGGTCTCTATTCTGACCCCTCTGGTTTGCATCAAAGTGGCTGGTGTTTTGGGTCTCTTCTGATGCCTGATACCAGATCCCATAGATACCTCATGATCACACCAGTTGGTATACTTCTTCCACGTGGGCTTTGTTGCTTCACTGATAGATGGCCGCTTGGTTAACTTCAAACCTTTAAGACTCTGGACACTATAGCGTACAATAGCCAGGCATCATCAGCCTTCTTCACCACATTTGCTTATATACTCATTTTGACTTCAGTTGTCATGTCAGAATGTGAACATCACTGAATGTGATGCTCTTGCATTGAGAGAGGAATTGAGTAGAGTCCCAATGTCCATCTGCTACCTTAATACTTAACCTGTAAATATATGCACACAGACCTATATCCCTATTGTTATATATTAATATATACATGTACATGCCTATGCTTATACCTCTATAACTGTCTTTTGCCTCTTAGTTCCTTTCTCGATTTCTTTTCTTTCCTTTTCCCCTCTATTTCTTTTCATCCCATCCCACTATGATATTCGAACTTCATTTGACTCTCTCTATGTCCTCTCGGCTACATTGCACTTGATCAAACCCCACCAAACATTCTACGCCCTCCAGGCCATTGACATTTTATTCTTAATCTCAGAATGATTTTTTTTATTTGGAAAAAGTAATTCTACAATATGTAAAGAAGACTAAAAGTCAATAAATTGCCCAGGGGATTCTGAATAAAAGAAAAGGATAAGAAAGGAAGGACTAACTTCATAGGGCAGTGAACCATGTGATCAAGCATGAACATGAGGAGAGGCCAGTCATCTAAAACAAGGGTCCTCAAACTATAGCCCGTGGGCCACATGCGGGTGCCGTGGACATTTATCCAGCCCGCCAGGTGTTTTTGCCACCATTGCTGTCCTGCTTAGCAGCCGACTCATCCTGGGCCCCGTAGTGAATTTGTTCATAGTTGTTTTTTTTTTTTAACTATAGTCCAGCCCTTCAACAGTCTGAGGGACAGTAAGTGGCCCCCTGTTTACAATGTTTGAGGACACCTGTTCTAAAAGATAGAACAGAATGCTCTCCACAGACCAATACATCCGAATACAGGATAGAGCTGCCATTTAAGATCAGAGAGGAAAAAGGTGGACTCTTTAACTATAGGCTCAAGAAAAATATGGCACACTCTGTGGTTGGGAAATCAGCGTAGGCCTGTATATCACAACAAAATACCGAAATAAACTCCCACGTGTCTTAGTATGTGAACCTATTAAAGGGGATGTTGCTAGGAGCTTTGAGTGGATCAAAAAAACTAGCCTAAAATGAGCAACCACACTTTGCGATTTTTTTTCCCCTCAAGAAGCAAGGGTCTTCTTTTTTCCCCACTCCTTGACTCCAGACTTGGTCATCAGCTGGCATTGACCATTGGGTACTAGCAAACACAATAAACAGAGGTTTGAGAAGCACTTGGACAACAGGGTGCTCTCGTGCTCATGACTGAGACCACCAAGCCAAGCAGCCTGAGCAGGGGTCCTTTGTACCACGTAGGGACTTATAAATCACATCTGCGGCTTTGTGCAGTCGTGTGTTTTACTGATAAAGTGGCAGTGACTTGGGGTAAAAAAATATTTTTTAAAGGGGTAGCCTCTTTTATGTAAGCAGAGCACATAATGCCAACTGATCTCACCAGTAAGGGCAACTCTGGGCTGGTTCTTTTAACTCAGAGGTGAGGCAAGTTGTGCCTTATAAGGGCTGTTCTATCGTGATGACCAGGTAACATCACACACCTAACTGAGGGGAGGAGAAGCAGTTCCAGCCAATAAATGAGGGGTGAGTTCATGAAATGGATAGCCAAGATTACCCTCGAATGAGGTTATCCATCTCCAAATGTCTCCTAGGAGGGAAAAAAGCTCCCCACCCATGAAGCCACCGGATCCACTTAGCATGCTGTGGTGGGGGCTTCTGTACTTCAAATATGTCACCCGTGGTGGACAGGCTTTAGGAGAGGCCTGGAGATGCACTTCTGAAGATTTGTTTGTCAAAAAATCTGTCGGTCACAGCAGAATGTTTCTTGTCCAGTAACAGGACTGCCAGATGGGCCTCTGAGGCTGGAAGGCACTGCACACACGGGGACCCTGACACTGGTCTCAGAAACCCCAGAGACAATGAGCACACCCTGTGCGGTCCTGGGACACACGGGGCTCCGTGAGCAGCAGCAGACTGACTAGCCACCAACAGCCGCTACTAAATGCAGCCCAGCAAGGCAGGGCTCTGTTTCCTAGGTGAAACATCCACAAGGGGGAACTCGGCTCCATTCTTGAATTGAGGTGAGCAGTCCATTACCTGCCCCCCTTGCACAGCCAGGAACCGGCCCCCGGGTGTACTCTTCCCTGTGCTTTGCTCTGTCACAAGCACTTCTCAACCATCTTCTCATACCCCCATGGAGGCCCTCAGGGTGAGGCTGGACATGCCAGGGTGGAGGGGCCAGTATCAAATTGGGGCAGGGGCTGGGCTGACCTCCTCGGGGCTCCTGGAAGTGACTGGAGGAGGCATCTTGTTAAGAGAGTGCTGGCCAACAACCCTCGGGGAAGTGACTGGGCCTTGGAACAAGTCAAGAAGATTCCAGAACAGGGAGGTAGAAAGAGAGGTGCTGATTTTGTGGAGATGACGCTCAACTTCCAACCCCGAGAACTATTCAGATGGAGGGAAAGGAATTCCTAAAACAAGAACCCACTGCCAACCCCCAACCCAACCCACATCCACCAAACACCAACCCGTGACTGTGAAGCCAATCGCCAACTTGCCATCATCCTGTGCGAAGAGCAAAGCTCTCTCTTTATGGACATTAGGGGGTTCCAGCAACAGTCCTTTTGGTTAATGGTTGAGCACCTTAACCTCTGCACACCCTGAGGTCAACCCCTACAACCCCATTAGTGCTTACCGCAACGCTCCAGCGGGCTCCAGAACCGGCCACCATTCTAGGAACCTTAGCTGATGAAGAAAATTGGAAATCACGCAGTAAATTAGGACTCTTGGGTTTATCTTCCAGTTTGTTCCATTTTGGCTTTTACTTTAGGCATGTGCAGAGATAGTGCAAGATGCCTACAGGGGGTCAAGGTAGCAGGTCCCAAATTTCCTCAGACCCCCAAGGCAGCAGTCCCAGGATGAGGAGCTGTGTTAGGCGGGGGCTGGAGTCATGGGATCTTGGGGGTTTCTTGCCGTGTTACAAACGCTGGCAACCACATTGACCAATGAACAACAAGTGCTACATTTCCACAGTCCTGGGACAAACAGGCAGCTAACCGTCCCACCAGAAGGCTGTCATCAGAGCACGTTTCCCTGGCTGCATGGGCTAAACTACAGGTCAAAGAGGACCAGAAAATCCCCAGGGTGTAGAGCTGGCTGGCTGGAAACAGAATCCAGCAATGAAAGGGGCCTTGGAAGTATGCACCGCGCTGGACTCGTGGGGCCCCACCTAAACTCGAAATGCACTCCGGAATCTGCCAGGTTGAAGAGCTCCAGGACAATGCCTCATCTGTCTTAGAAACTCTTTTTGGTGTCTAAGAATACTGACTGTCAGGAAGTTCAGCTTCGTGAATACGCTCAGGCTCCGCTCCACCCATTTCCTCTGGCTCAGTACTCCGGGGGAGATGGGCCGCAGCTGGCCGCTCACTGGAGCGCACCCTTAGGGACACACGTGAAGGCTGTTACCAAAAGAAGCCTCCACCTCTCTCTCTCTCCACACGTACACGTGTGCACCTCTCTCTTTCCTGGGCTACGTGGCCCATCCAAGTCCTCTGAATCCTCCTTGTTGCTATCATTCTCTGACCTTTCCCCTCTACGGGCTTAATTGCAGGCAAAGGGTTCAGGAGAAGTTGGATCACAGCGGGCTCTAGGATCACCCATGGTCTCTGTTTGCCAGAGTAGACCCAGAACTGTCCCCGATTGGGTGGGGCCAGTTGGCTGAGATGCTCCTTAAGGGGAGAAGCTGTCCCCTTGAGATGTCATAGAAGACGCTAAAATCAGTCCTATCCGAGCCTCGGCCGATCTCAGGATTTGCAGAGTCCCCCTGCTGTCCCACAGTCTGTCCCTGTTGGCAGGGACACGGCGCTTCTTCCCCATCCATCCTCCTGGCTAAGAGCACTCAGTTAATGACATGTCACTAATCTAGAGACAGGAGATCAATCTCCCGCTGCACCTCTGAGAGGGACGCTGCTGTGCCCTTACACCGCAGTGTACCACCTGTGTACCCTCCCTCGCAGTCACCTTGGCCAGCGGGCCCAAGAATCAGGCACAGATAGAAGTGTGGGGGTCAGAGGGGAGGGGGAAAGGCCGGGGAGGATCCCCCATTGAGGCTAGCCTAAGAGGCTGAAGTCAACCCAAGAGGCAGAGTAAGGTTGGAGGCATGGCTGAAGAGAAGAAGAAATGTTTGTGTGTCGTGAATGGATTCCGATCCCTTTATCCTGTAGGACAGAGTAGAATTGCCCCATGGGGTATCTTAGGTGGTAAAGTAGAGTCAACAAGAAAGGAGACCCTCAATGAGATGGATTGACACAGTGGCACAACCTTGAGCTCCACCCTAAAAACAATCCTTTGTTCTTTTGTAACGGTGTCGCCAGGAAGTGGAATGTACTTCATCATGCCTAACAGTAAGAATGCAGGTGTCGGCAGTTCAAACCCACAAACTGCTCTAAGGAAGAAAGATGAAGCTGTGTGCTCCCATGGAAATGTGGTCTCAGACACCCCTAGGGGAGTTCATCTCTCAACTGCAAGGTCATTGTGAGTTGGAATCAACCTGATGGCAGTGTACTTGGCTTTCTGGTTCAACAGCAGCCTTTCCGTGGGGCTGGGGGGTGAGTTCAAACTGCTGAAACACTTAACCATTGGGCCCCTGTTGGTAAAGGAATGAGAGAAAGAAACCAGGCAGACCTTGAGAAGAATGAGGAGAGGTGAGGCCACCCCTGCCTGCTCAAAGTTGAACCCACCGAGTCTCCAGTGGAGACACAGCGTGAGCCCTGTCCTCACACCCTTTAGAAGAGGGACCCCCACACTCTCAATGGCATGGGCCAGGAAAAAAAAACCCCGAGCAAGCCAGTATTAACTCTGAGGCACACGCAATAGTCTCTACTACAAGAACCTCCTGTGATGATCGCTTTTAACTGCAAAGGATGCTGCACTTTTCCAGGGTTCCCCAAGAAAGAAAACTGCACTCGGCCGTGGAGACCTGTGTGATTTCTTGTACAACGTCACCCACTTCTCTTCTTTTGCGGAGGAACACTTGTCACAGCCCAATTCCGGGTCTCGGCCTGGCGTGTGGGAGGCACAGTGAGCCCTGCATTTCCTCAGAACGCTGGTGAGAGACAACGTTTACTGAACACTTACCATGGGCCATTCCTGTGCCTAACAACTAGCGCATGAAACCACTTCAAGGACCAGTAACTACTTACTGCTCTCGGAGTCTAGCCGCCCTGGTGGTATCTTGTTTATGCATCTTGGGCTGCTAACTTCAAGGTCGGCAGTTCAAAACCACCAGTCACTTCCCAGGAGACAGTCGAGACTTCCGAGTTACAGTCTCGAAAACTGACAGGGGCAGTTCTACCCTGTCCTTTAGGGTCCCTTTATGTCAGCATTAACTTGATGGCAGTGAATTTGCACCTTGTTTTATTTCATTGACTCTCAAAATCTACCTAGGAAACTGAGGCTCAGAGATGGTCAGAAGTGTGTATAAAGTCAAGAGGTAGAAGGCTTCTTCCCAAGTCTCCTAGCTCCAGAGACAGGTTTTTAAAGTTCAGTGTTCCATTGCTTGGTCCTTGACTGAAGAGGCCTCCTCAGCTTCTGGGTTGCTTGGTGAAGGTTTTGTTCAGCTTCCCACCGTCCTGCTTATACCTCCACCTGAAAAAGCACTAAGATACGCTTTTCAGAAGGCAGAACTCTTTGGCGAAATTAGAACTGGTAAGGAGAGCTCCTCATAGAGCAACCGCCAGACCCAGGTGGTCATGGCCCATGCTCGGAGTGGCGTCTCCTCCAGTGTGGCAATAATCTGGGTTCCCTTGTAGGTCCTGCTCCCCACCCTGACTGGAGGTCAGTGCTTCACTTCATGTCCAGGGTGGAGGCCCATTCTCTCCTGTTGCTATTCATATCTGTGTTTGTTCAGGGACTTCCTTCCTCCGCTTAAAGATTTCCCTTTCCAGTAGATTTTGCCTTGATGTCTAACTCCACCGATACCTCATAACTGAAGCCAGACAAAAACAGTTTTGGATGAACCCCTCACTGCTGCGCACCCGATATCTCTGCCTAAAGCGGTGGAGGTAGACACCAGAGGCACCATTTCTTAGTTTCCTTTATGCTTCTAGCATGTCCTATTGGATCACCACGAGTCAGAACTGCCTCGATGGCAGTGAGTTGCATTGACCCAAAGGTTCAAATCCACCCAACATTATCACAGAAGACAAGGCTGGCAATCTATTTCCAGAAATACAACAGTCAGGAATGTCCTAGGATACAGTTCTATGCTGAAAGACTTATGAGGAGTCAGAATTGGCCTCACAGCCAATTGGGTTTAAACTTTTGTTGTTTTTCAAACAAACAAAAGACTAGACTTTCGTTCTATTCAAGTTGAAGTCAGTTGGTGTATTCATATTTTACCTGTGCACCACTTGCTGAGTGTTTTATTGGACTCTAATTGTCAGGGAAGTGTGTTGGTTAGATTGCATGTCGACCTGACGCTCCTGTGGAGAGGTAGGGCTGGGGTTCAATGTCTCCATCAGGTGGAAGCCAGGCGATGCCTCCTTGGGGATGTGACCTTTTCAAGAGAGGTTCTGGGAACTTGCCCCTGTCTTACCTTTTCCCTTCCTGCTTGACTGGGTCCTGAGCTTCCCACCAGGGGCTGGGGGCCAATGTGGCCTGCTGAGCCTGGAAACAGTGGGGTCCTGCTGTGTTCCTGCAGACCCTGGATCCACATGGCTCTGCACTCACCAACCTGTGCTCTCCTGGTTCCCACTGCACCCCCGTGTCCAGCTTCATCTACTGGCATCCGTGTGAGTCTGAGAGCCTCCAGCTCGCATTTGACTTGAGTTGGCTAGGGATGGGCCACTTTCTTGTTGTAGAGTCCTTATGTAGGTCTCTGGTTTTGTTGCTCTAGGAAACGCAACCCAACACATGAAGCTTCCATGATGGGTGCAGTCAACAGTTCGACTTCTATGCTCAGTTCCATCATCCATTGCAATGGCCACATAGAACTCACAGAAAATACACACAATAAAGGGACTTGACTGACGGAGTTGACAGGTGACCACAAGCTAAGACACAGCTACTGGTTCACAGCAACACCTCTCCTCAGCCAGCAACCACGTCTCTCTCTAGCCATCAGCCTCTCAGCCACGTGGTCTTGTGGCCTGGCCTTCACGAACCTGGAAGCCAGCCTATTGCTGTGCCTCACAGACTCAGTGTTGCCCCTCTCCTTGGTCTAGTGGTCTCTTTGCCTCAGCCTCTGTGTCTCTGGTCTGGGGCTATGTGACTTCAGCGAGATATCTTGAACTTACTGCACCTCCTAGCATCTTCCAAAGGTTCTGGGACTTCTCTTTCTGCTCCTACTTCAAAGATGAGGAGGGGAGGGGGTGGTAATGAAAACTGACCAGTCCTGGCTATCAGTGTTTCACATGTCCTGCTTGCATAGTCATGGAAGGAAGAGCCAGATTAAGAAATTTCATTTTGCCACCCTGGGTCTCCATATGCATGAGGGAGACATATGTGTAATAGAGATTCATATGCAGTTTACTATGCTGCTGTGTGAGTCTGAACAGAGAACCCGGACAGGAAAAGCATCTGCAGCCATGTTTCCAATCATCATTCCAGACACATGAGAAGCCTTCCAACTTTTAATAATCTCCATAGGCGATGCCTCCACCGTCAACTTTTTAAACTCTTCCCAATGTTTAACAATCCTCATTTACAAGAAAATCTTCCTTTCATGCAAATTCTGTCCTCTGAAGCATATGCCCATTTCTTTATTTTTTAAAGCATTTTATTGGAGGCTCATACAATTCTTATTACAATTCATACATCCATCCATTGTATTACATTTGTACTCTTGTACAAATTCTCAAGACATTTTCTTTCTACTTAAGCCCTCGGTATCAGCTCATTTACTGCTCCTTCCCCACTCCCTTCTACCTCACGAAACCTTGATAATTTATAAATTCTTAATGTTTTGTCATGTCTTACACTGTCTGATGTCTCTCTTTCACCACTTCCTCATTGTCCATACCCCAGGAAGGCAGTTATATGTAGACCCTTGTAATTGTTTTCCCCTTTCTACCCCCACCTTCCCTCCACCCTCCCAGTATTGCCATTCTCACCACTTGTCCTGAAGAGATCATCTGTCTTGGATTTCCTATCTTTCCAGTTCCTATCTGTACGAGTATACATCCTCTGGTCTAGCCTCTGGTCTATTGTAATTTCTTACAATATTTTGTAAAGCTAAACCATCTATATCATTGGTTTTAGTGCAAACGTGTTATCGGAAAACACTCTTTCATCTTTTCTCATTCCCCATGGTATATTCTAGAATTTTAAAGCTATTCCACTGTAACTGATTTGGGGGCTCTCAAATCTAGCACTTCAGCACTTTTGTTGTTTGTTTGTTTGTTTGTTTGGGCATCACTGCTCTCCAGCGGTGGGAGTAGGAGGCCCAGCCCCACTGCTGGAATTGAACCTCCATCCCAGTGGGCCACAGTCCTGCGCACAACCACTACGCCACCGGGGCTCAGCCCACTTCAGCATTTTCTGGAGAGGTTTGAAGTCAGATGATTCCAGATCCTGGTCCCACATGCTAAAAGGACAAACCAATCTGACTTGGAAGTAGTCTGCCCCGAGTGTTCCTTAGAGGCAAGGATGCTGAGATGTCATCTCACATACTTCGGACATAGAGGGGGTAGGAATCCCCCCTAAAAAAATTCTTCTTCAAAGCTATGTATTTATTTTATTTTGTATTACAGAACAACCTTATTACCTTCAAAGTAGTCTCCATTACTCGTAATACATTTGTCAAATCTGTGATTCCATTCTTGGAAACACTTTGCAAACTCATCGGTTTGGATAACTGTTTACAGGAATAGAAAAACCCTTCTTTCTCCTGAGGAGCAGCTGGTGGTTTTGAACCATGGACCTTGCAATTAGAAGACCAACTCCTAATAACTGCACCACCAAAGCTCCCTCCACTCAACCAAGAAAACCCTACCCCCTGACCTGTTGTTCCTTCACTAACTCAAGTTTGGCCTCCTTCAAGTTTTTCTCAGTGATGCTAGGAATAGACCATTTCAAATCCTTTACATCAGTTTCTCCACCCACAGTAGTACACAAAACACCTAGTCTCAAACGAATAAACCGTGTCTCTCCTGTCGTAAGTCCCTTGGGTGCAAACGATGAACACACATGGCTGCTAACCGAACCTTTGCAGGCTCTAGTCTGCCCAGAGGCCCCTTGGGAGAAAGGTGTGGAGACCCACTTCTGAGAGCAGCCATGGGGACCCTAGGGAGCATAGTAGGTCTATGCTGACCTACCTATGTCCACCACGAGCCTGCGTCTAATCTATTTGATCCCAACCGCTTTCCAGGAAGTGGTCACCACATACTGTGCGCAGATGTTCCACCGTGCCGGACAGAGCCCCGGGTCAGCGACCACACCTCACCTGTCTGCAGAGGTTGCTGGGACACAGGCTATCTCCCCTGTCACCCAGTGCATGGTGCTGTGTGCTGCCGTCAAGAGCACCCTGCTGTCAGAGAAGACTTGTGCTCTACCAGCTGTTCAAGGCTGCGACCTTCCAGCCTGTCTTCTTCGGTGCCTCTGGAAAGATTTGGACTTGCCAGCCTTACAGCCGAGTTGTCAAGAGTTCGATTCTATAACTACCTAATAAGTTAGTTGGCGAGGTGTAGCCTGGAGAGTCTAGAACCCCGGTGCTCTCAACTGGGAGCGACATCCCTTGGCCAGAGGCCCGGTCTTTTGTGGTTCCTGCTGGATTCCTCCCCCGACCCTGCAGGTCCGTGCTCATGAATTCTGACAATCAGCAGGGGTACGGTCACATATGGACAGCTTCCCACTGGCCAGTCTCTGGACTTCTCACCACTTTTTGGATCATTATCACCATTCTTTGAACTCCAGACTCCATCCTCCCACATCAGCAGACTTCCTGCTACGTCATCGGGCCTTAGTTCGGGCACCCTGCCCATCCATTCGGCTGTGCCTCCTGTCCGGAGTGCAGGGTGGGTTGTGAGTTGGGAGACGGACCACATGGAGGAGGGCCTCCCCGCAGACAGGTCATAGCCGCTCAAGATGTGCTGTCCCCAGACTTAGATGGTTGGCCAGGAGGGCCAGAGCCAGGAGACATGGGAGAGGTTTGGCATTATCCTAAATTTGCAGCAGCCACCTGAGTCACTATCCTGAGTGGCCACAAGTGGGCCAGGAGATGTTTGCCCTCAGAAAGATGAAGCTTCTCCACTTACTCTGAAGCTGTCCGTGGTTCTGGTGCTTTGGCGGGTGACAGGAGGTCCTCGATGGAAAACAAATCAATTCTACTCAGATGAAACTTTCCAGTCTCTAAACGGTAAAATCCCTCCCCGCTCACCAGTCCACCAATCTGTCCTCAACTAGTAAAAATTTGCTTTTGAGCTGAGCAAGAATGATGGCCTCTGATAGGGATGAATTGGATAGAATCCCATGTAGGAAGCCATCTTTGTCACATTAATGTGGCGTCTCTTTTGCGATAGAAAAGAAATTGCAAGTGAGAGAGGCTGAGCTGGGGGGGACAGAGTCAGCAGAGAGAAAAGGTCTTCCCAGAGGGCTGGCACCTTAAATTTCCAGCCTCCAAAATATGAGAAAGTAGAGGTCTGTTTGTCAAAGACCTCTGGCATTTCACGACCATTGCCCTGGGTACCTAAGACAGCTCCCCTGCACGCAGAAGACCCTGTGCCTGTGAAGCCAGCCAGGCCTGTTGTTGGAGGATGCTACTGGACGGA
The DNA here is from genome assembly GCA_004026705.1 of Nesogale talazaci. Classification (NCBI taxonomy): domain Eukaryota; kingdom Metazoa; phylum Chordata; class Mammalia; order Afrosoricida; family Tenrecidae; genus Nesogale; species Nesogale talazaci. The sequence goes on from PVJH01001079.1 coordinate 211,315, forward strand.
GGAGGGATCTGGACATCAGTGCTAGGAGCTAGGGGGTGTGAAAAAATTAGTGGAACATGAAGAATTCAGAATCAAAGGCATTTGCCCACAGTCTATGCTTAACACCTGAAAAATTGGCTGTGTGGCCTTGCCGAGCTGGCTTCTAATCTCTAAAAGACTATTTATCATTTTCATCCTAATGATATTTATTGAAAGCCATGGATTCAGAGCACTGAAACTGGTAGCCCTTAATATGATTGGCCCTTCCAGCTGATGGCCTTCATTGCCCACGCCAGCTTAAATGTGTTCACTAATGCCGTGAGCCTTGTGGTGTTCGGATACCACTCTGTAGCGGTCAGCAGGACACTGGCGTATTCAGGAGAATTCGTTTGATAGGCCATCTCTATTGGGCATGTGGGAGCCTGTGGTTCCTCTAGAGCTGCATGTAAACTATTAAGGAGAATTATATTTTCAGAGCCCATCTGACACTCACACACTTGGAAGAGAACTAGATGAGTCCTATTTTGGGATTTGTATCTCCAAAGAATAGCAACTCTTTAAGTGACAAGAGAGATCAATAGAAGCAATTTTAGAATAAAAGGATCAGGGAGGCGGGAGGAAAGAGACCATGCAGGGTTAGTCTCTAATGACAACTAAGACACAGTCTTTGCTCTTCAAAGACTTGCATTCTATTGGAGAGGGTGAGACCAGTACATAAAAACAGAAGTGACCATGTTTTCCTACATCACAATTGGGGCGCATGGTCTAATAAGAATGGATCGAGTGGCTAGTGTGCTCGGAAATTCTGGGTAGGAGTTGCCATGCCCAGAAGATGACGTGAGTGAGCTCCTTTAAAAGGAGTCGAAGCCCCCAAGGAGAGAGAACTCACAAGACAACACACTTCTTCATGCTCCCCAGTTATCAGTTGCTCAGCTCCACATCTGTGATGCACTGAATTGTTTCACCTCCCTCCACCCCCCACCTCCCAGGATATATTGGAGTCCTAAACCCTTTACCCATGCATATAAGAGGTTTTCTTTTGCTATCAATTAAGGGAGCAAACTGACAGCAGGGCAAGAAGGCCTGAACAGAAAGCCTCTGAGCCAAAACAAAACAAAACTCCCTGCCAAGGAGTCACTGGCTGCTGATGGTGACACTATACGGCTGGAAAGCCCTGTCCCCAGGAGCTTTTGAGACTGTAACTCTTTCTGGCTTTCTCCTGTGGAGTAGCAGGTTATTTTGAACTGCCGATGTTGAGCTTAGCGGCATAACGCCAAGGCCGAGGCCACCAAGGCTCCTCCATGCCATCGAGTGGAGAGGACATTCGTGAAGAGTGAGGCAGACAGAGGGGTAACATCAGACACCACGTGAAGCTCCAGATACAAGCCAGGGGACAGATGCCAAGAAGCACCTGGAGCTAGAAGGAGCTGGAGGTGAGAAGGAAAGGTTTATCTTTGAGCAGCAAGGAACCTGCAGGGCTGTGCTGACACCTCTGTGTGGACATCTAGCCTCGAGAACAGAAAGCAGGTGATGCGGTGCTCTTTGCAGCCACTCGCCTGGCCACATTCATTATGGTGGCCCCAGGCCACTGACACAGCCTTTTGCGCGGTGCTGGGTCAGGGACTGTGATGGACATGCCACAGGTCAGTCACAGGCCTCCCCTGCAACCAGCCACGTGTATGTGCACATCGGTGGTCATGGCTTGGGTCTTGAAGAAACTTGAGTTTGGGGGGGTTAAACACTTAAGTACAGGGCAATCAGAAACACGGGCTCAACTTCAGTGATACCAATTTCAAAAGAGGCTCTAAAGTAAGAACGTATCTCAATGCAGATTCTAAAAACAGAAAGAAGCCAGGAAGGAAGAGAGGAAGGGAGAAAGGAGTGAAGAAGGACCCATTAGGTCTGCAGGGGAACTGAGGATGAGGCTGTGGGTCTGGCCTTAGGCTGGGTGGGAAGCTGGTGGGAAGTTCAAACCCACCAGGCACGCCTCAGCAGGATGATGGAGTTCCACTCTTGGAAACCCTTGGTAAGGGAGCTCTGAGCTGGAAGTGACTTGCTCAATGGCCGTTGATTTGGATGAAATGGTGAGCAGGGCTTCAGGATCCCTAGTGGAGCTGTGGGGACGTGCTTGCCTGCAAGATTGATGGGTGGAACCCAGAAGATTCTCTGTGGGAGAAAGAGGAGGCCATCTAGCCTATGGAGATTGCAGCCGTGGAACCCCTGTGTGGGCAACTAACTCTTCTTTGTCTTCTATGGTCTCTGCGAGTCAGAATCCACTTGACAACAGTCATTTGAATTTAACAGTGATAATAAAAATAGGCTCATTGTTTTCATTAAAAAAAATAAAACAGGCACTCCATAATGAGGAATCCAGTCTATAGAGTCACCTAGGAAGATTATACTGCCAGATGAAGACAATTTTGTAAAAAGCCCATAGCAGCACCAGTCATGAAATAAAAAATGGGAAGCAATTATAGTTAATATCAGGCAAACATTACCTAGTCAAACTTTCTTAATGACTAGATATGGAGACAAGACACCAATCTACAAAGCTATGGACATGAAATACTTCATGAAAAGATAAAATGATAGACACATGGATTCCAGCTTCATAAATATAGACATATATATATCTAAATAGCATATGAAATAAATAGCTTTTACTGTTGGCTATGTATTTCTGGAAATGATTTGCATTGTTGCTTTTTAAAAAAGGAAGCAGGAAAAAAAAAAGGAAGCAGGAGCTAACAATTGTGTGGGTTGAACTTGAATGATTTCTTATTGATTTAGTGAGAGGTATGTCCCAAAGCAGTGTGTTACTAAGAGTTCCAGGAAGAGTTTTTGGTCTATGGTAATATTTTAATAAATTAGGAATGGACCTTCATGTCTCAGGGTTGTCCTGATCAGACACCACCTAACAGGTGACTCTGTGAACAGAGTACGCCCCTCCCCATTCTGGAGTGAGGCGTACAAGTTCAGGGTGTGAACAGGCTGTTTTTTTCTCTCTGTCCTCCAGGGCAAGGGGTGGGGGAAGCCTTTTTTTTTTTTTTGCCAGTGCCTGTTTGGGAATTGATAGTCTCTCTTGCAGGCCATATTGGGCGAACATTGGATTAACACTCCCTTAAGGTGCCGCTCTTCGGTGAGGCATGTGAGGTTAGCTGCCTCTGAGGACATCACAGGTCGATGTCCCCCAGCCCCGTTGTAGGGGAAGCATCTTCCTGGGATTCTGAGAGAGCCTTGCCTTTCAGATGTGTCTTCACTTGGCTATCTTCCTCTGTGACCTAAGTCTCCTATCTTTGATCAGGCCACAACCCAGATGGGGAGCCTCCCCTACTCCTGTAGCAGGGGGAGTCCATCAGCCTGTCACAGGGGGGATTCATAGTGTCTGTCCCATGAAGTCACCACCTCCCACTTACTTTCTGAGAGGCTTTCTTGAATGGTGGCATAGGGGACAGACAGACACACACACACACACACACACACACACACACACACACACCAGTCTGTATGTTGACTCCCTGTCCTGGGTCGTACCATGACTGTCAGCACTCCCGTGGGAGGGGGTGGACTGCTCCGAGAGTTTCTTAATTATTGACAAAGTGTTACCCCATCCCCTCAGTCTTAAAATCCGGTGACAGGTCCTCCCCCAGGCCTTGCCGGTGTCTCTCTCTGAGGGGCAGTTCCGAGCATCTCAGCTCGCTGTGTTGAGGTCCGGAATGCCTGCAATGTGGGAGGATGGGCTCTGGACCTTCTTGCAGAACTGGTCCTAGGAGAAGTCTGAGTGGGGTCTAGCAAGACAGGGCATGACAGGGAAGAGGGTCTTTGTCACGGGGCCGCCTCTGTGTCCACACCACTTGTTGCTGGGCACCGGGATGGAGGTGTCAGACTTCAGGATCCCAAGCCAAAATCCAAACTGCCTGCTAGTGGTGGAGTCCAGCTTCAGGAGCACCCTCCCACCCAGGCAAGCGTGGGAGTATGACCTGGCCACAAGGCTCCTTCCTCCTTCCTGCGCCCCACCCCCACCCCGCCCTTCCCACCAACATGACGGGATTGAGGGACTTCAGTGCTCGGTGCACCTAACTCATAGCCAGGCCGCTTAGAAGAAGGGTGGAAGTCCCTCTGTGCATGTGATGTGGATGGAAACTCACTAGCATCCGTCTTTCAAGAAAAACGACTGCTTCTGTTGAGCGCCCGTCAGGCACGCAAGAGCCAGGGCAGTGGCTGAGGGTCTGGTAGCCCCCCACCCCCCACTCCCTGGAGGCCCTGGGAGCCTTGTTGAAGTGTTCGGGGTCTAGTCTCTGGTCTGCTGACTGCAAATGAGGGGGTGGCCCACCTTTGGCGGGCGGGGTGCTGACCTGGCCACCTGGTTACGGTGCTCATCTTAGGGGCAGGCACGCGGAGCTGAAAATGGCAGCGACCCAGTTGATCTGGGACAGGGTCCCCACAGCAGTGAGCCGAGCTGCCTGCCCCCCCCCACCCCCAACTGTCCCCTCCCCATCTGGAGTATGGCAGAGATGGTGTGGGAGTCTTTGGGGCCCTACTGTGCCCATGCTGAGGCCCAATCCTGCCTGCGTGTGCCAAGGTGAGAATGAGGATGGGGGGTGGGGTTGTCCTAGGGTTTTTTACCATCTTCCTCCTGTGACTGCCTGTGCCCGTGTCCTCCAAGTCTCTCCCATCCCACCGTGTGGTCTCCCTCCTCTTCCTCTCCTTGTCAGCCGCTCTTTCTTCTCCTGTGCCTCCAGCTCCAAGGTCAAAGGAGCCAGAACTTGTGTGTGTGTGTGTGTGTGTGTGTGTGAATGAAATCCAGGTTGGAGAGCAGGCAAAACCCTAAAGAGGATCATACACAAACCCACCCAGCCCCGGACCCCACTATCACCACCTCTAGCTGTGCCCCAAGGGTACTATGTCAGGCACAGGACAGCTGCTGCTGACTGCCACACCTCCTCTGTCCCAGATGTTATTTCCCAATATCAAAGACACTCCCAGCTGTCAAAATAAGGGTCCTTATTTTCATACCCAGGACAATGACGGCTGAAAATGCATTATGCAAACACATAAACAAATGCAGCACAAGAAGGGAAGCTGCGGGGGGCAGAGGTTTTCTCCCCACAAACTCATCCTTTCTACAGAAGCAGGGACCAAAAATGACCTCCATGTCTTCCGAAGAGCAATTGGCCAGTCCATCCGGCTTGACCACCCCGTCATAAAGGCTTGCCATCAAAGGAGAGGAGCAAGAAAGATAAGGCGTTTGCTCTCTGGAAGAGACCGCCAGAGAGGATGTCAAGTGCTTGAGACAAAGGGCTGGAGGCCGCCGGACTTGGAAGTGAGTCCCCCCTCGGCGCCCCTCTGCCCCAAAGTCCAGGGAGGGAGACCCACAGTGGAGCGCAGATTGGGTTTCTGACAAGCACAGCAAGCAAGCAAAGAGAGACAACTGGGAGCCGGCAGGGCTGGCAGGGTGGCCTGCTTGCACACTTCCTCCTTTCTGTCTTCCTGCCGGGGGGACCTGCTTCCTCAAGGCACACCTCACCCTGCTCAGAGGGTGGAGGGCTGGAGACAGGGGCCGGGGCAGGAAGGAGACTACGCTGAGTGTTGCAAACACGTTCAAGCGCTGACTGCTGACAGAAAGGCTGACGGTTGAGTCTACCCAGAGGGGCCTCAGAGGAGACCGTCAGATCGCCCAGTGCCCCGACAACCCTGGTGGACACTGAGATGCGTGGGGGCCCCCCGTATTGATGGGGCAGCAATTGGGGGAGGGACATGTATGGTCAAACCAAACCGAACAAAGTCATCAGGTGGATTCTGACTCACAGCAAACCCACAGGACAGAGTCGAACTGCCCTCAGAGGGTCCCCGAGACTGGATTCTGGGAGCAACTGCCAGATGGTTCTTTTACATGTCAGATGGGGCGGGGGGAAGGGCTCCAACCTCTGCTCCTTCATTAGCAGCAGAGCACCAACGGTGGCGGGCACTGGGGCTCCGGGGGGGGTGGGGGGGGTGTTAAAAGTCAGGAAATCAAGGGTCTTCCTCTGCAACCCAGAACTAACCACAGTGGCTGCCTCAGTTTTTCCAGTGATACGGGGCTTGGAGGATCCTAAAATCAGACCCCGGATTTATTGGGAAGATGAAATGGAGAGGCAGCATTTCCACCTCAAAGGGCCCCCAGAGGGGAGGGGGCGGTGCTGTGTGTGCACAGGCCAACCCCCGGGCAGCTTGCCTGAGCGATGGGCTGACTCCACACACTTCTTGGGTGTCCTCCAACATCATGAGAGCCTGCCCTGGGTGTTCCCAGCGCCAGCGCATCCAGAGCCCTGACTAGGATCGTGCAACAGGGTCAAGATCGGCTCAGAGAGAAAAGGAAGAGCCACCAGACTGCTAGCCAGGAGGCCCCGCTCAAGCCCTCGCTAAGCCCTGAATCCCGAGGGACGTTGGTCTTTGGGGCCCAATGTCACTGCAGAAAGCTGGCAACAACGAAGGGTCTTGTGACCCAGATGGATAGCTCTGCGAAAACCACCCCCCAGGAGTCAGGAGGCCCCAGAATCAGGACCGATGAGCACGTTTGGAGGTTCTGCAGGAGTTACCCCCAAACCACCTCACTGCCGGCTCACCGAGCCTGTCTCCTAGCCAGCCTCGAGGAGAGAGTGGAGCTGTCTCTGTAGGTTTCTGAGATGGTCACTCTTGGAGCCAAGGCCTTCTCTGTGGGAGCGGCTGGTGGGTTCAAACTGCGGAACTCGTGGTTAGCAGCCCAGAGTGTAACCACTGCAGATATAGGAAAAGCATCGTCATAAAAATCCTCAGCTTACTTTGGTGTATGTGCTGGGATGAGGAGCCAGTGAGGCAAAGCTGCCTTCTGTGGGATTATGACGGAGCGCCTGTAAGTCAGAATCCCGCCCAGGAGGAACCAGACGGCAGAGCCTCGTTGGGCCTCGGATAGCCATCCCCGGTCCCCGCCGGTCCGGTCCCGTCGGGGTGTGCGCCCATTTCAAGCGGGCCACGCGTACGCGTCTGTGGGAACTCGGGTTGCGTGCGGAGTGCCCCTGATCCTGGGAAACGAGGCGCGGCCAGAAAGGCGGCCGGGCCCTTGCCCGCCCGTCAGGCACTGCACGTTCGTGGGGAGCCTGGTGCTAGACCATTCCTAGACGACCCGCTTCTGGGTCGGCGTTTCATACCTAGCAGAACAGCTCCTTCGCTGCGATCTATTGGAAATCAGCTTTCCACCAAGGGTTTGTAAAAATAAATAATGAGGGCTGAGTCCCGGTGGCGTAAGTGGTTGAGTGCGGGACTGCAGCCCGCGGGTTTGGCGGTTCAAATCCAGCGGTGGCTCTCAGGAGCAGCGCTGGGTAGCGCCCACGACCACCAGAGGCAGTGATGCCAAAACAAACAAACAGAACAAAACAAAACAATAATGAAAAAAAAATCCTCAGCTTACTACAAAGTCACTTCTCACTCAAACCTAGGCTGCAAAGAATGTCTCACGTCCTTTAAGTGAGACTATCACTCTTTCCAAGGGCAGGAAGCCTCTCCTTTCTCCCAAGGAGCAGCCCTCCATGTGTGAGCCACAGCTTACAAGTCTGGACCCCCTAATCAAGCTGGAGACGTTTGCGCAGCCCTAGAGAGTTAGGCACCAGCGGAAACATGGCCTTGCCTCCTAGGATGAGAAGCGTCAGACGTCAGGTTCAGCCAGCGCAGAGCTGACACCTGTGCACGTCAAGGGCACACACCTCCCCGCCCCCTGCCAGTCTCCCACCATCCTCAGGTGGTGAGTCTTACCGCACCAGCTGAAGGCCAACGCCACGAGACTAGGACGGTGTCTGCAGGACTCAGGGGAGCGTGGACTGGACGACATGAGCTCTGGAGTTGAGCAGAGCGGTAACTTCCTGTTCCTGCAATTCTCCCAACATTGCCCACGGTTCCTGGAGCAGCTGTGCTGCCTGTGGTTTCAGCCACCTGTGTGCACAAGGATTACGGAATGGAGGCACATCGTTGAAGTGATGTCAGCTGGGGGAGAGATGGAGTCGGGCTGGGGTGGTACGTGGGTCCTGAGATGCCCCACCCTCTCTTTCCTGGGGGAAATAATGAGACATGACTTTAGACTAGGGCTTCAGGTCATGCGCTTTGCTAGTTGGGTCGCATGAAATGTGTTGGGAGCATGTTTGAAGCATGTATCCAGAAAGCCTGTTTGAAGGTGTATCCAGAAAGCCTGTGGATGGGGTCTCTCAGCTCCGTGCCTTTTGAAAGTGCAGCCGACTGTCTCCCACTTTTATGCATGTGGCACCGTACCTGAGACACTCCTCCCACTGACTGTGACTGCTGCGACCTGTGATGCTTCCTGGATCAGAGGGGGGGGGGGGGAGTGGCAATCCGCTTCTCTCTCTTGGAAACGCTGTGAGCACCAAGCAGCTCCTGCCGAAGGGGGAATCTAAGGTGGTATACAGAGGTCTGATGGGCACAAGAACATGGGGGGTGGGGGGCAGGGAGAAGGGAGAGAAAGTGGGGTGCCGGAGAGGGGAGTCTCTAGGGAAAGAGGTCCTGAGAGAAGCAGCCGCTCTGAGAGCCTGGCACTCTGTCTGCCCAGCCATCAAAGCCCCTGCCAGCTTCCCCACTCTGCCTCTCACTCCTCCTGGTGCGTCTTAACAAAGAAGTAAACATACTCACTTGTCATCGAATCAGTGCCAACTCATAGGAAGGACAGGCAGAACTGCCCCTGAATTTCTGAGAGAGTCACTCTTTACAGGAATAAAAAGCCCATCTTTTCCCCAAGCAGAAGCTAGCCGGTGGTTTGAACTGTTAACCTTACAATCAGCAGATCATCACATAACCATTTTGCCACCAAGGTTACTTAGCCTTAAAAGACACCCTCTTTTTATTGAGAACCTTAAGGCTCTTACTATGAAAAAAACAACCCAGAGTTAATAGTTGGGGCCGCTGAGCCAGAACATGATCGTCTTCCAGGCAGGTATTAGGGATCTGGTGAAGTAGCCACAATCTAGAATTGGGCCTTTGCTGTTATGATCCAAAGACAAACGAGTTCTGGTTTTTCAGGATCTCCAGCTGAGTACATTTTCACACCCTCATGGCAAAGAGGGGAGGAAGAATGAATAAAGAACAGGTCTCAGAACCCCACGGGGCAGTGCTACCCCATCCTCCAGGGTGACCGTGAGCTGCCCGCGGCTCCACAGCAGGCAGTGTGAGCCGCAAAGAAAACCACTTTGCTTTGCTGCCCTGACTCGAGTCCTCCTGAACAAGATGATGGAGGATTTTATTGTGACGGCTGTTTGGGGAGTTTCCATATTTTTGAGGTGAAAGTGGGGCCAGGAGAGAGGGAGAAAGCAAGTGGATTGTTTCCATGAGCAGGAGAGGGAATGGCTGGATCTCTCTGGGGGCTGGGGTGGGGGGAGAACAGGGACTGTTTGGGCCAGTGCGCTGATCTGAGGTTCTGTTAATTCCCCCTGGGCCTGTCAGAGATGCCTGGAGCTTCCTGGCATGGCAGGCTCTCTTTGTCTACCCATAAAATAAGCCCTAACAGGAATTCTAAGCATTTGCACAATATAAGCCCTACCCTGAAAATCAGACCTAGTGATGGGCGTGGCTATGCAGCGTATCTTCACAACCCATGCATTTCGTCCAGGAGCAGTGATGAAGACGGGCAGCCCTTCCCTTCTGCCCCATCGACACCTATCTGTAGACTCTTGATATTTTAGTAAACAAGCCATTCAAAGACCATTTGTGCATGGAAATTAATGACATTGAAAATAAAATGATAAGAAATCAGCATGGAAACTATGTGAAGCCTAGCCTGCAAGAGGTTGTGATTTGGGTGAAGAATTCATGGGATTAAATGACTGACGATGCTGTTACCAATGCACTCTGAACAGGTGACATGGATTAGAGCTGCTTATTTAATGAGAGCTCTATTGCTGGACATGAGAGATTGGGGCCAATAGTTCTAATGGAAATAGAATCACAAGAAATTCAGGATGGAATCTGAAGTCTGGAGAGTTCTGATGCTGTTCCTGAAGAAGACAACTATATTTGAATAAATGTAGATTGTTGTACTGTACTTAAAAAAAAATAACATATCCCCTGAAAATAAGCCCTAGGGTGTCTTCTTGAGGGAAAAAAAACATGGTAGTCGTGTACCTGAGGGACCATTCACTGGGATAGGAAACGAATTCCTCTTGAAGCAATGGCCTACCTAGATGCCTATCTACTCTGCACAGGCATGAGAAACACTTGAAGGTTTGGCAACATCTGGAGAGGGTTGTGTATTTGGACGCTGGAGAAGAGCATCAGGCTGTCCCTCCATGAACTTTCTCATGGGGCCAAGTGGAGCTGGAGTCTGTCTATCCCAGCAGCCTGGACCAGCCAGTTTGGATTTGCCCCAGGTGTTGACTAGGAGTCTGTGGGTGGCGCCCCGGTGGTGCTGAAGAGCTGGAAGAATGTCATCCCTCCAAAGGGAGGGCTGGTTAACAGGAAAGCCACCTTCTCCACCTTCTGAGCCCTGAGAGCAGGGTCTGAACACCGGGTGGGGGCAGCCGGACACCCCGCTGTGAGCCTTCCCTGGGACCCGCACCCCACAGCTCCCTCTAGGGCGTCCTTCACCCAGTGTTCAGCTTGTGAGATGGCTGACAACGAGTCTGAGAGCAGGACGGGTGGCTTAGTGCATTGTCCTTTAGGAACTTGGAGCTCTTTGCACAGGTCACACCAAGGTCGCTGTTTTTCATTTCGACCCCAGCTCCCAGCTGACTGCAGCTCAGCCTCTGAGAGAAGAAAGTGAGAGGCCACGGGGCAGGGGGAGGGGGCCACGGAGGGCCTTGGACACTGGAAGTAGCAGTCCACACTCTGTGGACATGTCCATCCTTCTCAATGTCTCCAAGAGATCGGGGCTACCCAGAAGAGTGAACCCCACCATGGGGTCCCCTGGATACAAATGGAAGGTTAATTGGGGTCCCAGAGCTTCTCAGGGATGGACATTAAGCAAGCGTGGTCTGAAGCCTTGCCTTGCAGCCTAGAATACAAAGGAGGGAGGCAGGACCTTGGTGTCCCATTGGTTTCCCTGTCACTGGCTGGGACGTGGGAACATTCCCTGAACTCTGGGAGGAGAGGTGAGATGAAAGAGTCCTCTCAATCCCTAAGGATCAAGGTCCTTTTCCGGGCCTGCAAAATCCCTCGTGGTTTTGTATAGTCCCTTTTGTGACCCTATGTCTTCCCCCTCCCCAGATTCCCCAAAGTCCTGTCTTCACACCCTCTCATTGAATGTCCTCGTCACCACCCAAGGCACCAACCACCACCTCCCTTCTGCCCCCTCAGCACTGCTCATTCTCTCTATCCAGGGCAGCTTTTCTCTGGGCTCCTCATGTCCCCTCTCCTGCCACACTAGGGTGTCCTCCGCCCATCACTCTCAATCTGTCCTCCCTTTATGTCTCCCTGTCATTTTCTTGAGCCATGTCCATCATGAACCTCAGGGACCCCATTATCTAGGCACACCATCCTTTCCATAGCCTCCCCTCCCCTCCTGACCTTCCAATAATCTTCACACCCACTCTGACAGGCTTGGGAAAGGCAATTGCTTCTCTATTTCAAGCAGTAAGAGATAAGATTGAAAAACAACAACGACAAAAAGCCAAAAACAAATCCAGCTTTGACCAGCCAAGGCAAGCAAAGAAAACAGCCAACAGGCTACTCTGCGTTTTAGAGGAAATTTGATCCTGATTCTGGGCACAAGGGACAGACCAGGAGCAAAAAAATCAGAATCATTTGGGATTTGTGAGGAAATTCTTGCCAGGGAAAGCAGAGTCACTCTAAAAGTCTTGGTGTGCACCTTCCATAAGGGTGAAGACATCTCCCTCAGCCCCAGGCTAAGGGTCTACCTGACTGTGGTAGTTATAGAATTTCCTGTCAACTTGCAAAGGGGTGGAGTCTAGCCTGTCAATCGGGCTGCAGTCTGCAGACCTCACTTGGAGACTTGGAGGCGATAAATAGCTCACGGGATGCCAGACACACTCTCTGCTTGTCTTCCTGTGAGACATTTCTCTTGACACGCCACATGGAGCCATGCTAATGAAACCAGAGCTGTGGAGCTGGAGGAGCCTCGTGGAGACCCTGGCCCGTGCTGAGACTGCCACTAGACCCACAAGACTACCCACAAGACCCACTGGTCTGTGGTCTTCCTGCATCAGCGTCATTGCATGTGCCACATGAGTCCGAAGAGGAATTTATAGACTGGTATCGGACATACGGGCTAATACTGGACTTATGGACTTGATCTGGACTGGGCTGGGATGTTTTCTTAGCATGCAATTACTCTTTAATATAAAGTATCGCACATATGAGTGCCTATGAATTTGTTTCTCCAGTCTACCTGGACTAACACTCTCAACCCACCCCCAAAGAAGACTCCAGAAGACATTGTCAGGGACAAGAATAATAAAAATTATTTGCTCCCCAGAGGTGGAGCCAGGAGTCACCTAGAGGATAACAGATAGGGCGAGCCTTTCCGAGGTCGGAGCAGACGTGATCAGGGACTATCGACTTTTACACACAGGAAGTCTGCTCCTGCTTTGGACCAGGTGTGCCCTCCCTTCCCTCAGTGGGCATCCCTTGTTGGGTGTCTGGGAATTAGAACTCATCACCAGATCAGTTCCCCCTCCTGAGGGTGGACTCTGCACCTGGAGATCTTGGTAGAAGCAAGCCCGGCAGACTTCAGGCTGTCTCCTAAGAGAAGGGGCTGAGGGTTTGTCTGTGTAGGAAGCAGAAGCAAATGACTCGGTGGTCAGATACTCTGAGGGTGTGGCAGAGACAATGCTGGGCTTCCCAGAAGCCATTTACTTCCTCCTGGGCACACAGGACCACAATGCATCCCGGGATGCCTTGGGGCTAGATGGGACTGGCCGTCTCCCAGGATCCTTTGGAGTTAGGTTGGTGAAATGCAGACAAAGGCTGGTCCATACAAAGATTACCCAAATGTAATCCTCCCCGTTCTCTCCTCCCAGAGTCCCTGGTGACCTGAGGACAATGGATCGAGATATATTACAAGATGCTCCAGTCCGAATATAACTGCACGAAGCAGAGGCTTGTTCTCATTTACCAAAAGAAAAAAAAAGAAAGAAAAAGAAAAAGACAAGAGTCCCTGCTGCTGTTCCTTCCCTCTTGACACTAGTCACCCTGTGCTCAGGACAGAGCTGTGTGCCCCGGGTTCCTCACTGGGAGCCTCTGGGGGCAGCAGAGAGCAGCTGGTGGAGTCCAATCAAACGCTGCGAACTTGGCTACCACGGCACCAAAATGTTTGCCCCTTCTGTGCCTTCACCACAGAACCCCAGCCCCATCCCCTGCCCCCAGACTCGAAGTAACTGAGCAACACTGTATTGCATCAGACCACAGAGATTTGCCCCCCAAATCTGATCCCCAAGCTTACTTCTACAGGAAAGCGGACCAACCCGCTGCGCTTACCTTGATTCCTGCTCACAGTGATGCTGAGCAGGGGTTCTGAGGCCCCCAGTCGTGCCGGGAGCAGACTCCTCTTTCTCCCTTGCAGCGGCTCGTGGGTTTGACTCTTCAGCCTTGTAGTTAGCAGGCCCCTGCCGAACCCACAGCGCCCCCAGGGGTCCTGCGGCAGTATGTGTAGTCCCAATATACTAGTCGGCGTCTAGAAATACACGTGCATGTTTTCTTCTTTCTTTTTCTTTTATTTTACAACCCTCGCCCAATCAATGTGCATTTTAACCTTGTTGCTTTTCTTCATACATCTTTGTGTGTTGTGCGATGCATATAAAAACAGCATCCGGTTTGATCCGGTCACTGAGAAGCTGGGCACAAAACAGGTCCATGCAGTGGCAGCTGAAGAAAGCATGATTTCTGCAAACTTTTTATCAAAATCTAGACCCCCTTCTTAAAGGATTGCAAGCACCTAAAGCAAGAGAGGCAGGAGGAGTCAGGGAGAGGAGGAGGGTGCAGAATGCATGCTTAGCTGCCTCCTTAACAACTGTCTCCTTGGCTACAAGACCGCAAGAACTAGATGGTACCCAGCTACCATTCATTACTGAGCATGCCATTCAGAGACCCCAGAGAAGGGTCCTGACCAAAAGGGAGAAAATGTGAAATGGCCTCTCCAATTCTCCTGAGCTCTAGAGTTTGAGGAGACGGGCGAACCTTGAAAACGTTTGCCCTGAGATCATCTTTAAGGGCTCAACCGCCATAGCGCAAGGTAGTATTAACACCACCCAATAGTTCTAACCTAAGTAACGAAGAAAGGTCTTCCGAGAGCACGAGGCTCGCTCATCAACAGTCTCTGGTTTTCGTTTGGTGTCATGGAGCCGGTCTGACTCAGAACAGCTCTTTGTACAACAGAAGAAAACACCGCCCGGCCCAGGGTCGCCGTCTTCACAAGATGGTGCCAATCCTGTCTTTTCAAGGCTCTCCTCTTTTCTATGGTGGATCCTCTACTGAGAAGTCACAAGGCCGACTCCCTGTGAGACACCCCAGAGGACAAGCCACATGGACCTACCCTGATGGATCCAGACCTCTGAAGCCGGAAAAGCCATGCAGAGACTCCTGCCAGTGCTGAGATGCTTTTACCACCACTGGATACATGACTCTGCACCCACTGGCCTGTTATTGTCCTGGGTCATTGCATGTACCTTGTGAATCTGAAGAAGATTTTATACACTGATATCAGACATATGGGCTAATAGCAGACTTGTGGGGATAGACTGGACTGGGTTGGGATGCTTTCTCAATGTTCCATTCCTCTTGTATATAAACCTCTCCCTTACAGACATATGTGTGTTCATGAATTTGTTTCTCTAGTCTACCCAGAATAACACAATGCCCAAAGGACGTCAGATAATGATGCACCTACCTTGTTCTGGCTGTACTTCTTCCAGGGCAGGTGGATCGTTCTTCTGGCTGTCTGCACCCCTTCGATGGCCTTCACAGGCAACAGGCTGCATGTGGGCCCCTCCTTCTCTGGTCTTCCTTGGTCAGCATCCCCGTGCCCCAGGCCGGGCAGGGTTTGGAAACACCGGGTTCGAGGCAGGCTGCTGCCTTCGTCCGCACATGGACCCCTTCCACATCTTCAAGAGAACTCTTACAGGATATTTGCTCTGAAAGCCCCAAACCAAACTCCCTGTCATGGGTCCATGCCCACTCAGAGCGACCCTCTAAGAAGCCTAAAAGGACGTAGGGCTCAGTGCCCTCTGAGAGACCTGTCCTTGGGAGACATACAAAATGACACTGAAAACCGTGGGGGGTGGGCTTTTGCTCTGACATATGTGGGGCTCTTGTGTGTCAGTGGAACCCTCCAGCGGGCTGGTTCCCTGAACCGGAACCCCGTCACCACAGTTCCCTGGGGTTTCCAACCTGTGGAGGGGTTGGTTGGTTCAAACAGCTGAAATCTTTATTGTCCCTACCTTCAGGTGAAACAAAATGCCACCACAAACCCCCCGAGGGGACTCTGTGTTTCCAGGACTGTTCCTTGCCCGCTGTGGTTTTCTGTGTACCCGAATTCCAGGGGCTTGTCCACGTGCTCACTCCCGGGTCTCCTGGGGCATGGGATCAGGTGCGGGCAGGTGGACCTGGGCCCACTCAGCAGAGGTGCTGGGACTCAGGGCCCTTGAGCTACTGGTCGCCAGACCATTCCCAACCTTTGAAAGCATTCTCAGTCAAGGGTTAACTTCCATTCTCCACAGGGATTCAGAGGAGGAGCCCTAGGCCCAGCAGTGTAGTGGTCATTCATTGGGCTGCTGATGGAGAGGCCAGCAGTTTAAAACCAGCAGCCGTTCAGTGGGAGAGAGAGGAGGCTTTCTGCTGAACTCAGAGCTGTGGTTCTGATGCCGTTTTCCAGCTGGTTGGACACGTCTAGAAATTGCCTCATTCACCCATTATATTTTGTGGGAATCTAGGGCCTTACCCAGGGCTGAGACCAATGACTGTAGGCCTGGTACTGTTTCCCTTTACGTGTTCATTTACTGAAAACATGCATGGGAATAACAATGTAGCATCGTATCAAAAGCCGAATGTGTTTTATGAAATGAATAAGCATAGTTTCGTCTAATTTTTTTAACCAATGGATGGAACAAACGTCTAATTTTTTTTTTAATCAGTGGACGGAACGAGCATTCTAACAGGTGCCATTGGGCAGATGAACACTAACAAAGAGGAAGAAATGGCAATTTGCGATTTCCACAAGGGGCAGCTGTCCAGCCATCCACTTTGGAGAGAACCCTGATTGCAAGTGACATTTTAACAACCGATTCGCCGAAGCCAACAATGCATTGGGTTTTGGTTCTGCTGAACCGGTGTGAACTGGCTGAGTCCCTCCACGGATCACACTTCCAGGGGAGGCTGCACTCCCAGCGTGGCGCTCGCATGTCCACCAACACGCGCCATGTGCTTGGTGGGGTGGCCATCATCGGCCTCTTCAGGACCAGAATGCCGCACTGTGGGGCACCAGGCAGGGTAGAGGGGGCACAGACCCTGAGGACTAACAGATAACAGAGCTAGGCACCAGGACTAGGCGCCGTCTGTATCGGTCAGGCAGTGTTTCCTGCTGAAGGCCACCTAGTAAAATGCATTAGGTGCTGAGGGCCAGATGGTCTCCATGGTAACTGCCAACGCTGCTGTTTATGGGTGAAAGCTGACTGGGGATGTTCAATTACACTTTATGGGCACTGGAAGTGAACACACACACAATTGTCATGTGCCATACAAATGTTTACTCTTGCTCCCTTTGAGTTTTCAACTGATAAAACTATTCTTCCCTGCCATTTGTCAAGCTTCACCAGATCCTCTCTCAGGCAGCACAACTCAGGGGTTAAGCTTTATTTGTTATCTGAGCAGAGGGACACTTTGTAAATACCGTTAGAGAACAGGTTAGATAGCCTGTGATAAAAAAAAAAAAAAAAAAGCCAAACCAAGCCTGTGACAGACCATGGCACTGCTTCTGACTCAGAGTGACCTTACAGGTCAGAGTTCAAGTACTCCATATGGCTACTGCAACACAGTCTCTGCAAAGCAGCGGGGGGGATTCGAGTTTCTGACCTTCCAGCTCACAGCAGAGCACTTCACCAGTGCAGCACCAGGGCCCCGGGACTAGAGCAGGGGTTCCCAACGTGCTCCTCATGTGACCGACCCTCCCAACCATAGAATTCTTTTCGTTGCTGCTTCATCACGGTCATTTTGCTACTGTTATGAGGAATCATCATGGTGATTCATCACAATACGATATACTGTGAAATATTTATTTCTAATGACAAATACATGAAATTTTGTCCTCAAGCTTAGTATAGCATGGGTAATAAATAGTCTTCACGCTTGGGTACTCCTATGTGAGTGTATCTGCAGGTGGGTAGATTGCCTGGAGATGGATAGAGGAGTGGTGTCTCGGTTCCTAAGAGCATCAGAAATATGGGGACCCCAGTGAAAGGGTCGCTAAACCCCCAAAGGGGTTATAGGCTGAGAACCACTGCAGTTCCGTGGAGGCTATGCTCAGCTAGAGCTGTGCTTCTGCTGCCCCACAGTGGCCAGATAGACTACTTCTCTCAGAGCTCTCTGCACTGATGACCTCAAAAGCATTCTCCCTTCCCAGGAAGCCCGTGGTCTTGGGTTCTTGACCACACTGAATATGAGAGCAATTAAAAAAGAAAAAAGTTCATGGGGGGGGAAAGAGTATCTTAGAAATGTTGTGATTTCCCCCAGGAACTTTTTGAAGTCCCACAGTAAGGGTAAGCGTTGTACTGTGTACTGATCGATTGATGGGCGGTTCAAACCCACCAGATTCTCAGAAGAAAGCTGAGGCTGTCTGCTCTGGGAAAGGCTTCCAGCCTCCAAAAGTCTACCTTGGGTAATTATGAGTTGGAACTGACTTGATGGCAATGTAGCTTTATTTGTGTGTGTGTGTGTGTGTGTGTGTGTGTGTGTGAGAGAGAGAGAGAGAGAGAGAGAGAGAGAGAGAGATTAGTCATAATGTCAAAGTAAAGAATTCTAAATCTTCATAACCATTTAGAGGGGGGAAATAGGCTTCAAGTCACAGGTTTTGAGAGCAGAAAGGAACCTTTAAAGTCATTTCCCTCCACCTGTCCTGCCTTTCATGGTACTAGTGCCCAGGTACGAGAAAGAAAGGCCCAGAAAGGTTCGTTGTGGAGCGGGCACGTGGACGGAGACCCTGCGTGAAGACCATGGGCCTAACCGCAGCACCAGCCTCTCTGCACAATGCACCGACGTCCTTCCGCAGCCCTGTGACGGACACAGAGGACACGCTGTGGAACCGAGCCAAGCTGCCTGGGGTCAAGGCCCGGCCCGGCCCCTTGTTTGTTTATGCCAGGCCTCGGCTAACTGGAGATGGAAGAGCCAGTCTTGCCCTTCACAACCACTGAAAAGCAACTCGAGAGCCACACATATAGCAGTCCAATCAGTGAGATGACCATTCTCTGAACATTCTTCTTTAGGGTTTTTTCCCGATTCTACTTCAGAGTCCCTCATGTCCACACCCAAGGGTCTGCGTAGGGCTTGAGAGCCCCGGTTTGCTGCCTGCTTGGTCTACGCCATCGGACAGCCACTTACCCTTTGTCACAGGGGGAAGAATGCCGCCGCCGGCCTCACGGAACAAGCCAGTCACGTCTGACCTGTGCTGTCATGGGCCAAGTCGGTTCTGGGGGAGAGTGGCCAGTGGGGAGTTCATGGAGCAGCTGGAGAGCTGCCCACCAAGGACTGCTATGTGCTCACAGGACACTGATGGGAACCCAACGATGCCTCCAAGCATGACACTGTTGCTCTCCACACATCCCCCCGCGAGGTCTGCAGACCAGGCGCTTCCAGCCAACGCTACCTCCAGGAAGTGTGTGCTCCCTCCCTCCCTACTTCATGGCAGAAAAGCGGTGTGAGTATTCCCAAGGAACTGAAACCACCGGGTCTCTTTTCAGTGTTGAGTTTGGGAAACAAAAAGAAGTGAGAAGAAACAGATGTACAGATGTGCAGGACACAATGGAGGGATGGATGGATTGTGATTAGAGCTGTACGACCTTGTGTTTGTCTGGGTTGACTAGAAGATAGATTAAATTAATAGATAAGCATATGGATATAGAGGAATGGTTTATATACAAAAGGAATGGAACATTGAGAAAGCATCCCAACCCAGTCCAGTTCAAAGTCATAAGTCTGATATTAGCTCATTTGTACGATACCAGTCTATAAAGTCTCCTTCCGACTCACGAAGTCACAGTCAGTGGGTGCAGAGTCCCGGCACTGGCAGGGATCCCCTCATGGCTCCTCGCTTCCAGGGCTCAGGGACCATCAACAGCATCCAGTGGTGGTAGAAGCAACTCAGTGCTGGCAGGGGTCTCCAGGTGGCTTCTCCAGCTTCAGAGGTCTGGTCCCATCAGGGTAAGGCCATGTGACTTCTCCTCTGGCTCCTCCAGCTCCGAGGACGCTGCCATCTTGTCTTGTCTGTCGCTCATCATCTCTGAGAGTAACTCCCAACAACTGGGGAGATAGCGTCTCATCTCCACGAGGAAATATCGTGAGATTTCCCAGACGTATCAGGAGAAGCTGTGCCCACACAGAGGGCTCATTGGCTCTCAATGCTATTTCCAGATTAACAGGCTAGACTCCACCCCTACATCTCAATCATGAAATTAACATAAGCAGATGACCACCATAGACCCCCTCATCAAATTATTATTTTTTTCATCATAAGCAAAGACATTGGAGAGGACACGATCGTGCTTGCAGGGCGGATGGGATAGGCTTCCCAACAAAATTCTCTGAAGACAGTCCTTCCCACCCTCCACACAAGAAGCAGGTGCATTGTCATGATGGGGGGAAATTCCTCAGCGTCACTCTCCTGGCCTCCCCCACCCCTATCCCTCAATGCAGCTTTTGATTTTCTTACAACTTTGTCATTATCCTTTGTCCTCTGAAAAAAACCTGTTCTTATCCCTTTGGAACCTACTCCCCTCCCCAAATCGTTGTCACAACCGTCTGAGCTGGTGTCATGCCTTGGACTGAACTGGGCTATCGGCTGCCCTCACCTGCTGATGTTTGGATGGCACCAAGTGTGCGGGGACTTGTCGGCACCCAACCCCTGCACATTAACCTCCTGTCAAGAGTCAGACTCAGAAATCCACAGGGGCAACTGGTGCCTGAATTACAGGGTTGCTTTGCATCAACCTTGGCTCCATGGCAGTCAGTTGACTTACTTTGCCATGTCAGACATTGTGTGCTTTATGTATTTTGCCAGATCGAATCCTCATAGCTATTTCACAAAAAATTCTATGCTCCCCATTCTACTGAGTTGAGCTTGAGTGGAGGGTCACGTGTCTCATGGGTGGTTTCTGGGACCCACCTTTGCTATAAGATGATCGGTAACAAGTGGATTTGTTGGTCAATAGGAGTGCTAAATACTAAGTGCAACTAGAGGTCTCCCCCTGGGTGGAGCAAAAAAGAGTGAAGAAGATGGAAGGAACATAAAAGCAATCAGTAAGTCTAATTGGCCATGTGCCCCTGAGCTTCCAAGATCCTGAACCCAGGACTACATGGTGCCTGGTTGCCACTTCTGACTGCTCTGAGAGGGATCCCCTTAGAACAGTGGTTCTCAACCTTCCTAATGTCCAGACCCTTTAATGTAGTTCCTCGTGTTGTGTTGACCCACCCCCCAACCATCAAATTATTTTGTTGCAACTTCATAGCTGTCATTTTGCTACTGCTGTTATGAATCAGGTGACCCCTGTGAAGGGGGTCTCATGGGCCAAAACTTAAAATCATTAAAAGACCAGGTTTAGGATATGGAATATATATGTATATTATATATATGTAAAATTTATTAGGGGTTCACAAGGTGGGAGGGTGGGGATGGGAGGAAAAAAGGAGAGAAGCTGATATCAAAAGGCTCAAGTAGAAAGATGTTTTGAAAATGATGATGGCAAAATATGTACAAGTTTGCTTGATATAATGGATTTATGAGCTATTATAATATCTGTAAGAACCCCCAGTAAAATAGTAGGAAAAAAAAGACTCTGGTTACAGGTCACTCTGTCTTCAGAACTGCTTCTGGACGATCAGGGTGGGAGTGGTGGGGACAATTTCTGCCTTAAAAATATCAACAGGCCTTTCTGCTTGCCCTACTGCCTCCTTCCTTCACTCCAGAACAGTCATAACATGAACAGGGAACGTGTCCGCCCCATGAAGAATGTGGCAGCTAGTGCCAGAAACCTTGGAAGATAACCTCGTCCCCCTTCTCTGAAATCACACTAAAATATGCCTGAAACTGACTACATCATTTTCAAAGTAAGACCATGATAAATGTCATCTTCATTTATCAAGAGGGGAGGAGAAGAACCTTCGCATGTTGAGAGGGGACACGTCTGTATTCTCCTCAGACAGGGGCAAATACTCATGTCCCGGGAGCTCATCTGAAGTAGCCAAACTAGAAATCTGTCCCAACTCCATGTCTTTATATCTGTCAGCAGCAGTGCAGAAGGGCGACATCCGGGTGAATGAGGCCTGGCCCAGCTCTCAGAGACTGACATGGCCTTGCCATTCACTCCGTTTCAATCACTTTGGACTAGAAGCACTTGCTGATGCAGATCAAGGATTTCGGCCTCTAGTATGGATTAAGATTGTGGGAACAGGTCCAGCATGCAGGAAAGTGAGCGGGACAGAGTCAAATCCTATCGTGCACAGACTCCTGAGACTGGGCTTGAGGGCGCAGATCTAACTTTCTTACAGCTTTTGTAAGTCTTATATAGGTTTCATGACCAATCAGATCAGACTTCCTGGTTTCCAAACATATCCTTAAATGGCCATGGGTGTGCAGCGTGAAAAATGATTGGCCCGCACTGTAGGCTGTGTAAATGAGGTGCTACTGGCCAAGTTATGTAAATGAGGTGTAGCTGGCTGAACCAGTCACCCAATTGCCTTATAAGACCATTTCGGGCTGAGCCCCGGTGGCGTCGTGGTTGTGCGCGGGACTGCGGCCCACTGGCACGGAGGTTCAATTCCAGCAGTGGGCCCCCTACTCCCACCACCGGAGAGCAGTGATGGCCCCCCCCCCAAAAAAAAAGACTATTTCGTCTAATCATATTATAGGATTTTACCATCTAATCATTACAGGATCTTAGCTGTTACTATGGGGAAGCTAGAAGCATTCTGATAGGCTGTGTTTCTGAGGCTTAAAGCGGAAGGCTGTCAGATGAGCTGGCCTGAGGTCTTCTTGCCAGCGCAGGTTCCAGCTTCATAAGGGCACGGATACCCAGCAGCTTCAAGACCGCTCCAGGAGACACAGCAGCGTCCTGCACTTTCTAAGCCTTTTCCCCAGATCCAAGGTCCGGCCAAGAACGCTCCCACAACAACTCAATGTACAGAAGATGCACACCCTCCCAACTGGGTCAGTCAGAAACATCACAATAAACAAGAGGGAAGAGGGAAGATTTAAGGATGTCGTTATTGTCGTGGTCGGATCCGCCATCAACGTCCATGGAAGCAGCAGCCCAGAGGTCACAAGACACATTGCCTGGCACAAGGCCTCTGTGGAAGTGTTGGAGAGCTAGGATGTTATTTTGAGGCTGAAGGTGCGTCTGACCGCAGCCACGGCATTCTTGATTGCCTCCCATGCCTGTGGAAGGTGGCCATTGCGTAAGGGAGGGCAAAGAAGAATCATCACACTGGCAAAGGAGGTGGGGAGTGCCACAGATTGGAGAAAAGGGCAAGCTGACGCTCCTTGTAAGCAAGGAGGGCAGGACTTCATCTCACATGGCTGGAACGTGTTCTCAGGAGCTATGAGTGGGCGTCATGTTTGGTCATGCATAGGGACAGTGGGAAAGATAAGATGAAGGCCCTCCCTCTGAAGGCTACATGCAGCAGCTGTGGCCATGGGTGGCTGCCATAGGACGGGCTGGTGTCTCCCTTTGTTGCATGAGTGCTGCGATGCATGGAAACGACTTGAGGGCACCTGATGACCATCACGACATTTGAACCCACTGTTCTTGGTTCAGAGAAGTGGGTTAAGGCTCTGGAGGGAGGGGAGCTATAGCTTGGGGTGGGGTGGGAGGTGCATCTGAGGCTCTGACCGCTGAGTTCCTTACCTGTCAGGTGTGCTTTGTACCCCGCTCCCCTTCTAGTATGATTGAACAGTGTGTTAGTCCAGGTATACTAGAGAAACAAATTCATAGACATGCATATGTATACAAGGGAGAGTTTTATATACAAGAGGAGTGGAACATTGAGAAAGCATCCCAACCCAGTCCAGTCCAAGTCCATAAGTCGGATATTAGTCCATATGTCTGATACCAAGCCATAAGTCCTCTTTAGACTCACAAAGAACATGCAATGATGCCAGGACAATCACAGGCCAGTGGGCACAGAGTTTTGTGTATCCAGTGCCGGTAGAAGCATCTTAGCACTGGCAGGGGTCTCCCCATGGCTCTTGCAGTTTCCAGGGCTCAGGGTCTATTAGCATACTGCCATGTGTCTTGTCAGCTGCAGTGTGTCCCAAGGACTGAGTCTTGTATCTTGTCAGTACAGCATCTCCAAGGGACTGAGCCGTAAATCTCTCACCTCCCATGGGGACATGCGGCTGGATTTCCCAGAATTCTCAGGAGAAAGCCATGCCCACATAGAGGTCTCATTGGCTACCTCCAGATTGACAGGCTAGTCTTTACCCCTCCCCTCCTAATCCTGAAATTGACCTGACTGCATGGCTGCCACAGGCTCCAGGATGGCATGAAGGAAATGACCACAACGCCCTGCACAGATGTGGTCTTCCTAAGTCTGAGCTGCTCGATCTGAAATACCACCGACATTTCTTTTTTCTTGCCGGCTCCAAGTCTACATTCAGGGCACCGGCCCCACGAGAGGATATTCTGGAGGTGGGCCCAAGACTCTGAGCCTCTGCTCCTGGGCCACCAGCAGGAGGGCCCCTCCTGGCGTGCTTCATCTCCTTTATATGGCAAAAGAGATGGCACACCCCACAGGCATCTGCTGTCATTGAGAAAACAAAGACAAATGCTTCCCACTTGGAAAGGCAACAGAGGTTACGTTTTATAGCACTTTGTGTATGTATGTGGGGTGGGGGGGGGGCGGCGGGTATCGGGGGGAATATGCAATTTAACCCATAACAGATGCTTATACACAAGCTTAGATTTCAATGGCTAAAAGTCTGATAAAGTTACTTTATGGCCAGCTGCCTATAGATTTGTAAGGTTGGGGCTCGGGTTTACAATTTCCAATGTCTCTCTGGAGCCGTCCGTTTTCTCTTAATTAGGCCAGGGGGAAATGATCAGGGCGTCCTGCACGGGCCTCATCGCTCACCAGGGGGCGCCGCTCCCGGGCGGCAAGTTGTTTTATGGTGG
>PVJH01001080.1:0-12437 GCA_004026705.1 Nesogale talazaci
GCAGTTAGCCTTTGTATTCCCTGGGTCAAGGTTCTTAGGTTTTCCCCAATTCTCTCGCTAATGGTTCTGATGGTTTGTGGTTTTACTTCCAGGTCTGTGATCCACCTCGAGTTTGTTCTTGTGCATGGACTGAGGTTGAGATCCTGTTTCATTTTTCTACATGTAGATTTCCATTGTCTCCAGCACCATTTGTTGAAAAAGGCATCACCTGCCCATTTGATACTTTTGGGGCCCTTGTTGAAAATCAGTTGTCTATATGCTAATGGTTTTATTTCTTGGTTTTCTATTCTTTTCCATTGATCTGTGTATCTGTCATTATGCCAGTACCATGCAGTTTTGACCACTGTGGCTTTGTAGTAAGTGTGAAAGTCAGGTAAAGCTAGCCCTCCTAAACTTCATGGGAATTTGACTATGGCAATGTAGTTTTGTTTACATTATTAACTGAACAAAAATGGGCACTCGAAAGTTTTTCTTTAAGATTAGATTAGAAAACAAAAAGGCATCAAAAGTGGTCATATAAGGATCCTAAGATGGGTATCTAATTATTTCCAATCAAAACTCTTGAAAAACTTCCCTTGTTTAACACCCAAGGGTATGTTCAAGGTAGAGGACATGTTAGTGAAGTTTTCCCACATTTTGGCTAATCCTGTGGCTACTTTTCCCAAAACATGCTGATAATACATAGATATTCTTATTGTTCTGCAAACTAGAAAGAAAGCAAAAAATATGCTTTGAAAATCCTGAAAGTCTCTTGCCATGATTTTTGCTATTGACTGGTCCAAGTTTGCTTTGAATGGACCATTTTCACCACTTTCTTAACTATTGCTTTGATTGTACTTCATCTTTGAAATCATATTGATAAAGCCATGGTCCATATTCTCTTATAAATGTTGTAATAAATACTTCAGGATTTGGATACATTTTAAAAAAATGTTTATTATCTACATCTTATCAGATCACCAGAATTTTGACTCCCAATTAGTGAAATTTATGCTGAATTTCAGCTTTTCAGTTAAATTGTGTAATAGGGTAGCTCAGCTTCCATTTTCCTTAAGTATCGCCAGACTGCTTTCCATAGTGGCTTTACATATCTACATGACCACCAACAGTGTAGAAGTATCTATGTATTGGCTATAATTTCTGCTGTTAATTATCAGTCTTCTTCAACTAGGGAACAAAAATGATAACTTTTTTGATAGAAAATTGACATGCATGATCTGCTGACATGGGCTTTATTTTCAACATTTTTTGGTTCATCTCTCCCCAAATAGTAAAGCTGCTTCCTTTGTAATATTGTTCTCAGAGAAATTGTGTAAAGTGTTGTGGTCAACTGAGGGGCTAGCAAAGAATGCAATACAGAAAAATCCTACATGATTATCCTTATGGGTCTGAAGAGCCAACTCCAGTGGGTAAGAACCCTCATGGTTATGAGATTTAAATAAATTTTAATGCATACTCATGGCTAGACACAGTCCCTCCAATACCCCCACCCCTACCCACACAAAGGAATTGTCATAAAGGAGCTACCATATAAGACGAAACATTCCTTCACCTGGCTAGTCTCTGTACCTGGAAGTTATTTGTGGACAGAGAAATCAGATTGGCAAACCCACTGTAAAATGTAGCAAATGCTTGGGGCAGGCTCAGGGGCATCCATAGTCAACCAGTCCTAGTCAAGATGATGACTCACTTTATTGCTGGTTTATTGTGCTTATGATATTGCTTATGATATTACCTTTTGCCTAAGCAATATGTTTGATGTATGACATCTTATACCAAGGGCTCAAGTAGAAAATGTTTTGGAAATGATGATGGCAGCATACGTACAAATATGCTTGATACAAATGATGTATGGAATGTTATAAGAGCTGTAAGAGCCCCACAAAATGATTGAAAAGAATAAAAATAAAAATGTAATAATTAAAAAATAAATAAATAAAGCAGAAAGGGGGGATTAAATGAAATCTAAAGGAAACTCTGTACATAACAAATTTCACTCAATTTTATTAATCCAATTTTTTTTGTTCTAGCAATTGTTTTTAAATATCTAGCACACACAAAAAAATGCCTTGCCAGTCTTACAGAGAAATTTGACCGTGAAAAGAAGTGGCAGAAAGATGGGATACAAGTTGGCTAAACCACGTATGAGAGGGGCAATTTGTTTTGTTTCCACAGGGGAAGGAGTTTTCTCCAGTGAATTCAGTCCAGAAAAGAAGAATCGATAGGGATGCGACATGGGGGGTGAAAAGTGAACTCAGAGGCTTCCTTTCTGTCGCAGATGTTATGAGAAACATCAAAAAGACCTCATCTCCTGTTGTAGACGTTATCAGGAAGACACCACTGATTTGTGAGAATTGCAATTGTTGCCTTGCAGACACTTAAGATGGTTTCTACCACAGTTGTCGTCCCAGAAAGGCACTCTTGGAGTTTATCAAAACCGAGTATTCTGTATAAACTCTAATCTGCTCTAGACCCCTTCAACAAAGGTGCATGATGAACAGGAAGAGCAAATAACTGAGTCACAGCAGACTGTGACCAGGTTATAGGCTTGCAGCAGCAATCGATGCTAAAAGCTTACTGAAATATTACTTGCAACAGCAATTAATGCTGAAATGTGATTGGAGTATTACAAAATCTGTGTAACTTCTTATCCGTGTCAAGAAACCTTACATGATTGTTCCGTAGTTATAAAGCATTTGCAGGGACTTAAGAACAAACATCTCATTAGATATCAAACAGCTGAAAAAAGGAGATTTTCAGTACTTTTAAGGATGGGTTAAAAATGTCCTCCGGCACAGACATGATCAAACAATTGTTATTTGGTTTAGAAGACTTGAACCCACTGCCTGGGCTCAAAGTGTATCACATAGCCTTGGCTCCGGTTTAACTGACTTGCTCATGTCACCATTTCAGTCTCTGTAACCACTTGCTTTTTCTGCAGGGCTCTTCGGAGTGTAAAGAAAGAGCCATGTTGCTGATGTAGCTCTCTTTTGGAGGGGAGGGCATCGCTGCCCTGGTGAGAGTAGGAAGCCCAACCTTGCTCCTGCAGAGTTGCTGCTGGATTTGAACCGCCAACCCTGTGGGCCAGTCCTGCACACAACCACTACCGCACTGGGGCTCAGCCCCTATGCAGCTCTTTTAAATTTGATATGGAATATAAAAACTGTGACAAACTGGACACTTTGTAGAGTGTATTTGGCCTTCCTTCTACACACCACCACGGGCGTGGAAAGCTAACCTTGCTTGGAGAAAGAGCTCTTTTTCCCACAATAGAAACACACATTGTACAGGCTGAAAATGTTCCCTTTGCAATGTTCCTCCATATAGGAATGGTCATAATGGAACTACCACAAAGCATGTCTCGTACTTGTGCCTGCCTATTCCTTGTGCCTGGAGGTTATCAATAGATAAGAGCAATCAGGTTCTGCATCTGAGCCCACCGTAAAATATTGAAAACCCTCTTCTGATGTACTCTTCTGATATGGATCATAGATGGCTCTCCTACGAGGGGTTAGGGGTGTTCTATGTCAACTAGCACTAGGTCATTAGGGTGATCCACCTCATTGCTAGTTTCCTCTATGACCCACTTATCATACTACCCATTGACTATGTAATTCATTTGATGTATGACATGGATGCTTTTTGAAAAATCAGTAAGCCCCATTATGCGTACACATTGGGAAAGACATTCACTCCTTTGGTCTTGACATATGGACAAGGAGCCCTTGTGTCATTCATAACCTCATGATTCACCACAAATTGATATTTTCTTGCTTCAATTTTTAGAAAATTTATATTGCTGTCATAGGGGTTATTTTCCTTCTTCATCCTTAAAACCAGATCCTATTCTGACATATTATGACATGTTAATTATGTTGGTGCTAAAGATATTTTTGGCCAAATTCACATATGACTTCCTCATATTGTGCATTTAATATATATTAATATTAATTTATATTAATATACTATATTGATAACATATTAATTATTATTATCTAATTAATAATTTATTTGTTGATAAAATTAATAAAATTTTATTTGTTGATAATTTATTATTGATAATTATTATTTAATTAATAATTAATATTATTAATCAGATATTAATAGTATTTTACATGACATGCTAATGTTTAATATTGATATTAATTTATGATAATTAGCTGTTATTTTAAATTTAATAAAATATTTAAATTTAATATACATAGATATAATGAGGTTGTCATAGTAGAACAATGCCCCATAGAGCTTTATGCAGCTAATTTTAAAAATTGATTACTAGGCGTATCTTTAGAAATATTTCTAGTTATACTTGAATCTCAAAACTTTTATTGAGCACCTAAAGCTGGTAGCTATTTGAAGCAGTCATATTACTCCAGG
Organism: Nesogale talazaci; assembly: GCA_004026705.1. Classification (NCBI taxonomy): domain Eukaryota; kingdom Metazoa; phylum Chordata; class Mammalia; order Afrosoricida; family Tenrecidae; genus Nesogale; species Nesogale talazaci. Next base: position 4,378 of record PVJH01001080.1, read on the forward strand.
AGAGTGAGCTAATGAATATAATGAATATAATACAGATATATAATACAAAAAAAGAACATGATACAGATCGAATTACAGTGACCAAGAAATATACATGTAACTAAAAAGGAAGTGTAACTTCACCTTTGGGCCAGCTGGAGTATATAAGCTATAAAGTGCTTAATATACCTAAATAAATTCTAACCAGTACACAAATAAAGAGAACTCTGAAAAAGAAAAGTAAAACACAATAGAATAGAAGAATTATCCAAAAGATGAAGATCTAAGAATAAATCTAAGCAGAGAAGGAAAGCATTTATAAAAAGAAAACTAAAAATGCTACTATAGGAAACCCAAAGAGATCCATTAAAATGGAAGGATCTATCAAATTCATGGACAGGAAGAGTTAAGATTGTGAAAATGTCAGTACCTAAAGGGATCTACAGATATATTGCAACTTTGATCCAAATTCCATCATCATTATTTAAAAGGATGGAGCAACTATTTACCAACTGTATAAAAAAATAAGAGATCCCAGAGAAACCTAACACAATCAAAGAAGAAGAAAAACATAAGAGGCCTCACATGTTTCCATCTGAAAACCTATATCCATGGGCAGCAAACAGACTGGTAGTGGAACAAGGACAGGTACATAGACCAAAAAACAGAACCACTTTATCCAGAAAATGACAGCCAAATTAAAAACAAACATATAATACAATAAATGCTGGATGAAAACATGCTTGCATGTAAACATTGTGGGAAAATGGCACATGGTCCTCCCTCAAAGCTGGTAATTGAGATTTTACATAAGTTATACTTCTGATAGGTATATGCTTTAAGAACTAAATATCATAGCACCAAGAAATAGCGAACCCCTGTGTTCAGAGCAGCACTGTTCACAAAAGCAAGAAATTGAAAATACCCCAAATGCCTATTAGTTAATGAATGGCTAAAGGACCTTTGGTACATATGCACAATATAACACTATGCATCACTGAAAACAATGATAAAACTATGAAGCACCTCACAACATGACTGGGCTTGGAGATCATTATGCTGAGTGCAATTAGATGCAGTAGGACAAATGTTGTGTGAGACCTTTGTTATAAAGGAAAAAGTCAAGACACCGATTTTCAGTACAAAGAGAATGGACTTTGGAGATTACTGAGAAAGAGAGAGATGAAGCAGTTGGCCAGAGAGTTGACAGTTGCTGGCTTGTGTGAAGGGGTTTCATCGTCCACATGAGGGAGAAGAGATATTGTAGGAGGGAAGGTATTATAAACTATGGGGTAGTAGGACGATGAACAAGTAGCTTAAATGGTTGAAAACAAAATTGGTGGTTGTTCTAGTTCACATTATACATTTTATTTTTAATATCATAAGAATTGTTAAATGAAAGCCACTTTTTTTCTAAATAAATTCTCACACAAGTTATACTAAAATTTTCAGCACAAAAAGGTTGCATTCAAGGTAAAAAGTCCTAAAAAAGAGGATATGTTTGCAGAGAGTAAACATTTGCATATACTAGCCTATGGAAACTTTCTAGAATCATGGTTAGTGATATGTTCTACAGGATCACATAGGCAAAGTAGAGTTCAGAAGAGTATGGTAATATTTTCCAAATCATATACATATATACTTCTCAAATTTGAGAATATAATAGGAGAATTATAAAACTCCAGGTCTCATTCGCCCTTGCTCATAAAATTCAAGTTCAGTGTGTTTAATCTGCAGTTCTAACAAGTCCATATTTCTTACTGCTACATACATAGCATTAGCAAAGCCAGAACTCTAAATACATTTTCTTGTGTCTACATAGAACAGGGGCATATTCAAAATTTCCAAGTAAAACCAGGAAATGAAATTTGTGAAATTTGCAATCACTGTCCTGTTTCTTCTACTCACTCAGATAGTCATATTAACTACGACATTAATTAACCTTGAATATTGAACCCTTCTTCTCTTCAATTGAAAGACAAAGTTTTTTTCTTTCAAGTTCATTACTCATAATTGATAGAAAAATATTTAGATGAATTAATGTTTTGCTTCCTGCTGCACATTTAAATTAAGATAGTTCCAAATTTTATTTGGTAGCAGCAAGGAATAAAAGCAGAAAATATGGTTAATGTTCTGACCAAGGAAACAGGAGCCAACACTGTTGTGATTTCTTGCTCCAAGGAGACTTATAAGGAGCTGATGCCTTGAGATTTTAAAGTGTTACCTATTCCCCTATTGCCCATATTGCATTCATGAGCACATATATTTAGAAGCCTGGGTAATCGTGAAAAGAAATGTGTGGGTGCACTGTGATCAAGTGTATCTCATTATCAGATGTTTGTATTTTTTATTCAGTATTTATTAAATTTTAATAATGCTGTCTCTTTTCAAAATCAGAGAGTGGTTTAAATGATTTTCTCAAACTATGAAAGCATGTTGCAACCTATAAAATCACAAAATGATTTCAGCCGAATTTTCAAATTTAAGCATATTTAGCAAAGATAAATATATTTTAAAGTAAGAATAAGAATGTCACAGACTACCTGTATTTTCCATTTTTTTCTGGATGAGAAAAGTTTTAATTTATTTTTAATGAGCAGCAATAATTCTTTAGATTTGAAACAATAAGTCATTCTGATATGTTACCTTGACAATACACTTAAAAACACCAATGACAATGGGGATAGCACAACTCTAGGAAATGCTTTTCTCTATGATATATGTAAGTTAACTCTGAGATGTACTGAAAATGGCATGGCAACAATAAAATTTATAAATCAAAATCTTTTTAATTTAGATTTCAACCTTATCATTACTTATTAATTCCACAAACAATTATTATCACTACATTACAAAAACAATTTATTGGGGGCTCATACAACTCATCACATTTCACACATCCATACATTGTATGCCATGCACATTTGTACATTTGTTGCCATCATCCTTCTCAAAAAATTTGCTTTCTACTTAAGCCCTTGGTATTAGTTCTTCATTTTCATCTTCCCTCCCCCCTCCCTCATGACCCCTTGATAATTTATAGATTATTATTATTTTGTCATATCATACATTGTACATTGTCTCCCTTCCCCCACTTCCCTATCTAATTGGTTACCCCCCTTTCTACTCCACCTTTTCTCCATCCTCCTGATATCACCACTCTCACCACTGGTCCTGAAGGGATCATCTGTCCTGGATTCCCCATGTTTCCCATTCCTATCTGTACCAGTGTACATCCTTTGGTCTAGCCAGGTTTGTAAGGTAGATTTGAGATCGCGAGAGAGAGTGTGTATGTGGCGGGAGGGGGGACATTTAAGAACTAAAGGGAAGTTGCATGCTTCATCATTGCTACACTGTACCCTGAATGACTCTTCTCCCTGCAACCCTTCTGTAAGAGGATGTTGCGTTTTCTACAGGTGGGCTTTGGGTCCCCAATCTGTATTTCTCCTCATTTATAGTGGTATAATTTTTTGTTCTTTGATACCTGATACTTGATCCCTTTCACATCTCATAGCTACACAGGCTGGTGACGCACTACATTTTTTACAATAGCCACATCAAGTCATTCAGACAAACCAAACAATCATGATATGTCAAGACCCTGCCACCTTTCTTTGTGTTATAGTTTAGGTTGTTATGAGACTCAGGAATTCAATAGCAACTAGCAACAATTGGCATGCTTTGTTTCCATATTGGGTTTTTCAGTCTCTAAAAGAGAAACAAATCAATATCACTCTTCTGAGGAACTTTACAATTCAATGTCTAATGTCAATATTGTAGGGGAAAATGTAAGAAATTCACTGAAAAAATTAAAGGTGTCTGAAAAATATTTTTAGCATACGTGTACAATAATTCATACAACCATTATATTACAAATGTCTAGATGCTAGATAGTTCAACGTATTCGGTAAAGAAAAACCACAGATGATGAAGAACCAGGCTCAGACCTATAGAGGGAGGTGGGGATTGGGGTGCAGGTTAGATGAAATGGCCACATGGAGTGAAAGAGAGCTGGGAACAAAGGCAAACAGCCAATCAAGCCTTCTTATCATCGTACAGGCAGCAGAAAGTACAAGGCCATGGTCTCCAATTTTTTTACAATTTGTTAAGTCCATTCAGTTAGGAAAAAAAGAGTTTCTTCAATGAAATGGTATTGGGTAAGTGAGATTTCTACCTGCAGAAAATTGAAGCAGGATTCAGGCCTCTCACAATACCCATACAAATTCAAAATTGATTAAGAACCCCAATGCAAACACTAAAATAATAAAATTGCTACAAGAAAATTAAGCTAGATGACCTATTAAAATGGATTATCTGATATAATAACAAAAGGATAAATAAGAAAAGACAAAATGAGCAAGTGGAGCTTCATAAAAATTTTTTTTCATCAGAAGACTGCCAAAAAAAAGATAAGCTACCAAATAGGAGACTATCTTCAGACACCATATATTCAAAAGAATCCACAAATAAATGTATATATAGATAGTTGAAACTTTAACCAAAAGAGGACAGCAAAAATTGGATGCAAGAATTGACTGGATAGCTAAATGGCCACCAAACACTTCAAAAATATTTGATATCACAAGTTATCAAATAACTGTAAATCAAAGACACAATGTGAAGTCATTACTTCAAATAACCCTCTTTCCCTCCCTCCCTGCACTAAATATGTTGCTTTGGAAAAAAAAAATCTGGTGTTTTTGGGCATCCCTGTATAACCAAACACTCCTTGAGATTTGGTTTCTTGGTTTACAGACATGGATTCCTGTTACTCCAGTTAACAGGCTTACTATCTTGTATAGTTATTCTATTCAACTTCCTAAATCATTCTAAGCAATAATTGGAAGAGATGGGATATCGAAATACACAACAGAGGAAATTCTAGTCAAGAGTGAGCGTGATTTGCATATTTTATAATTGAGAACGATCAAAAAATTTGAATGTGTTTGTACCTATCATTTGCAAAAGATAGCCTTCTAATGTGGTCTCTTCCAGTCTAGACCAATGGCTTTTATGCCAGTCAACCATGGATCACACTAATCAAACCTCTCAGAAACCATTCCCATACATGTTTCCATGAAGAGATTGTTAATAAAAGAAGTTGTACGGGATAGTAAAGACCCATATTCTAGTTTTACATTTGAGAAATGAAGGGGTATTATGAGGGAAAATGGAAGGAGAGATGTGTCAGGGCTGGAAGTCTGAGAAATGGAAAGGAATAATAGATAAAGCCCAACCACTGGATGACCCATGAGAGAAGTCTACTGCCTATCAGATATTCCTACAACAATGGGAGATGACCCAGGGACATTGAGGCATATGCTGGCAAATTAATGGTGTACATCCAAGAAAGGAGAGAGTTTGTGTGGGAAGCAGATGTAAGGATAATGTAACTTGGCTTGTTTAATGGAGGACCATAATCATGGAGGCTGAGTCTTATGAGAAAAACAGGATTTGAATGGGCAGAAAGATTTAGGATGCTTTAATTAAAATTTTTAAAAAATGCTCCAAGGGGGAAGTGAAAAATTGTGTGGCATAATAAGATAGACTGGCAACATTTTTGGTTTTCTAATGAGTTGGAGGGAAAAGTGAAGCAGGTATGTGACTGAAAGGGCTATGGTCTACTACTGTGGCAGTCATGAATTCATGTCAATTTCATGACTGGGAGTCTATGAATGGGGTCTAACTTGTCAATCTTGAGATAGCCAATGAGTAGCCAATAGGGCCTCTGTGTGGGCATGACTTTCTCCTGAGATTTATGGCAAATCCCACAGCATTTCCCAATTGGAGAAGGGAGACTGGACTGAGTCTCTGATAGATGAACTACTGACAAGATCAGATGACAGCACGCTGATCGATTGATCCTGATTAGTGGAGAATGGAGGAACTGGAGGAGAAGCCACATGGGCTTGCTCTGATGAAACCAGACCTCTGGGGCCGGAGAAGCCACAGAGACTCCTGCCAGCACTGAGATGCTCCCACCACCAATGAATACTGCTGATGGACCCTGAACCCTGGAAATGAGGAGCCATGGGGAGACACCTGCCAGCACAGGGATGCCTCTACTGCACATGCTTCATGGTTCGGAAGGAGACTTTATAGACTGGTATCGGACATAAGGGCTAAACTGGGACTTATGATTTGGGCTGGCCTGGCTTGGGATGCTTTCCCAATGTTTCATTTCTCTTGTATATAAACCATTCCTTTATATCCATATGCATGTTTATGCATTTGTTTTTCTAGTCTACCCAGACTAAAACATCTCCCAAATCTCTTAGAGTTTAACTATGTCTACATTATGTCATCGATGATGGGTGAGCCAAGCAGAAAATGGAACGGGGCTGATTAAGTGGTCAAAAGTTTAGCCTTCTTTGTGTGAAATCAGTGCTTGATTCCTGGCCAAAGCACCTCCTGACAGTTGTCATCCATCTCTCAGCTGAGACTGTGTGAGGTTGTGATGCTGAACTGGTTCCAGGGCAGCTTGTGGTCCAGGACAGATTAAGAATAAAAGAGGAACAACCTGCTTCTAAAACACAACCAAGAAGACCCTAGGGATTACAGTAGATTAGTCAACAGTTCACAGCAATGGAACAGGACTCAACAGCATTGGGGGCTGACTTCACCACAATTCACAATAATGAGAGTCATTATTCAGTGGCATAAAGATTCAGAAAGACGCAACCGGTATTTTATCTGTCATAAGGACAAAAAAAGTCCATAGATTGAAGGACGATACCTAATTCTAGCCTGTCTGATTTTCTAGCCTTGGTTAAATAATCTGTTTGTGGTCTTTATGCATGATACCTGTAATACTGAGTAATGTTTCTGTGAGACATTCAACACTGCAAAAATAAATATGGCATTGTGTAAGGTCTAAGAGCTTTTTCTGAGGGCTTTGGCCTTGGTTTTGTGTTTCATCCTAATAGTCTTAATGAACTTCTGACAATTTCCAGCCACTCTGGGTCAGAATCTGCTGTCACGACTAACCAACGCAAAGTCATTAGACTCATGGAGTCAAGTTGTCAGCCTTCAGCTCCTTGCAGACAGTAAAAGCATGATTCACTGTGTCTATGTGAGAGTTATCAGAGAGTGCTCACACATGGGAGGCCCCAAAGCAGTCTCCTCTCACATCAGAATTATATCCGTAGTCTTGTATATCTAATTCACTTTGTGAGTTAAAACTCAGAAAACTTTTGAAATAATTTTATTCTCTGTCCCTGAGTGGTTTTTTTTTCCCATCAGATAAAAGTCAAGAAATACATAAGAACAACAGTGGAGGTGAGGTCATTGTTATTTCTCCTATAGAATACTTAGTTGCTGTGTACAATCCCCAGGATCTTTTCTACCTCAATGTACCTCATGCATAACCACCGATTGTCAGTGGAGACTCTTGTGCTGACATGCGGCTGGAAACGTTTTAGCAGAATGTCCACACAAATACACACTTGGAAGCAAGGCCAGATGATCAACTTCCAAAATCCAGAGAAAGAAAAGCTAATGCAAAACAATGGGCCAACCTGCAACCAGCTATGGGGATGGTATGAGATGGGGAAATGGTTCAGATCATAGTCACGGGGCCACCAAGAGGCAGACTTAATGGTAACTAACATCAACAGATGTGAGCAATGTGCAGCCAGTTAAATGTGAATATGTGGCGAAACTCCAAAGCCTGAGGGCCTTGTTTTTGTCATTCTTTTTAAAGCATCTAGTGAAAGAGAACTGATCTATGCTATAGATTCTTATGCCACAGATTTCTTCTTGGAGTGTGGGTGGTCTGCCTTGAAAGTGTTGAGAACAGGAGACACGATATGGATCAATCTCAGGGAAGACACAATTTTAAACTTGTCTCTTTGGAGTGGAAAGCAACTAAATGGGTTTGAGCAAGATCCCCACAGCTTGAATAGCAGTTTATGATGCAGAACAATCACAAAGAGAAATTTGATCTCTGCTTGTCTGTAAATTAATGTATTAAATTTGTAAGATACTGTTTTTAATTCAGTTTTAATATAATTGTGTTTACTCAATTAGAGTTGTTGGACATTGTAATTTCTGAGTCCTAATCTGTTTTTAAAAAGGCAGAG
>PVJH01001080.1:12537-236061 GCA_004026705.1 Nesogale talazaci
TGTGCTAAATATTCTAAAGACAACATTAGAGCACACAGAGACTTCTAGGGGTGTGCAGGCAGAAAATGTCATAGGAGAAATGCGTGGAGAAAGTCTGACACACATTCATAGTACTGGGGGGGGGGCAGTAGACAAGAAGGACTAACAAGCACTGACAGTGAAAAAGAATCCAAGGAGTGTTTAACAACTGTCAATTTGAATACTTTCCTTCTAAACATAATACTTTCTCTCTAAACATAATTTAAAAAAAAATGATATGACTTGATGTTCTTTCTTTCTTTCTTTTTTTTTTAATTCAGTCTCTGAATTAGTAAGTGAAACAATAGCTGTTGTGGCCTTTTGTGTTGTGATGCAAACTGACAGATTGGTCAGTCAATGGTCCAGGCAGAATCAGATATTACAGCTCATAATCACATTAAAGTCTTATGGTCCGTTAATAGCCTTTGGAAAGAAATACTGCCCAAGCTTTAAGTACCAACCCATCTCTGCATGCAATGAGAGCGGGAGGACTTTGGCCAGATGAGTCCCTCTCACAAGCCCAGGTCATGCTGAGTGGATCCGGCTGTGGAAACAGTTTGCCAGTCTTATCTGCTCGGAAACATGTCCTCGGTGCTCAGCCCATAATGAATGTCAAAATAATGCTCAGCTTCCCTTTGGGTGATTCAAAGGTCCCTTACCAGAAAATAGGGATAATAACCTTTCTGGTATGTTCCTCTTTAATTGTCCTTCAAACTGAGAGAGGTATTTTCAGAAGATTGTGTGCTTGTGCTGAAAGATCAGGGAACATCGAACAGTGTGAAAAGTACTAAATTGGACAAAATCATCAGTATGAGTGATATACTGCTGAATGCCAGGCAGGTTTAGCCCTGGTTCCTGAAGAAGAAACTGAAAATGTTTGCTCTACTATTACTTTGCTTCAGTCAATTCGTTGCCACAGCACTTTTGAGTATCTATCTGCAAACTGACAACTTAGTTATGAATATACAAGACCATAGAAAGCACAGAAATGTTTACAAAACCAGAGGACATTTTATTGCAAAATAATGTTGATTGCTATAAAACACAGTAACTTATATTAAACAAAAACATCAAAATGTGCAGCTACTGATTGTTATGTCTCCTCCATTGATGTCTACTGCTTGAAAAAAGCACAAGAGATTCCATTTTGTGAGAACTGCCTTGCCAGACGCTGACTTTCTGAGACAAGAGTTTGTGCTTTCTCACCAGAAGATGATTCAATGTATGATCGACCACAAAAGGTACATGAACAACCTTCCTGCACAAGTAAGAGATTACACGTTCCTGCTGATGATCAAATATGCAAGCACAACCTTCTTGTGCAAGTCAAGAGATTACGCATTCCCGACATAAGAACACTCAGCATATGACCACCAGATGTATCAGACTGATAAGAAGTAACCAAGGCCACTGAACATCTTGAGAATTTCCAAACGTTGCTTACCATGGTGTAGAAAACCTGGACCGCAGAGTTGGTCAAGGCAGAGAGGTAAGATCCAGGAGACATCAACCCCTACTCTCTCCACCTGGTGTCGGTGGTGTGTACAACAATGAAGACATTGACTATAATGGATGGAAACTTTTTACTTTATAATGCTTGCTGAATTAAACTTTATGATTATACTTGTTTGTTACATTATACTGTACTTCTACTGTACAGTGTTAGTCTGGGTAGATTAGAGGAACAAATATATAGAAACACATATGGATATGAGGGAAAGGTTTATATACAAGAGGAATGAAACACTGAGAAAGCATCCCAACCCAGTCCAGTCCAAGGTCATATATCCAACATTAGCACATATGTCTGATACCAGTCTGTAAAGTCTCCTTCTGACTCATGAAGCACCTGCAGTAGAAGCATCACAGCACTGGCAGGGGTCTCCCCATGGCTCCTCACTGCAGGACTTAGGGCCCATCAACAGCATCCAATAGTGGTAGAAGCAACTAAATGCTGGCAGGGGTCTCCACGTGGCTTCTTCAGTTTCAGAGGTCTGGTTCCAGCAGGATAAGGCTGTGTGGCTCCTCCTCTGGCTCTTCCAGTTCCTCAGACACTGCCATCTTGTCTTGTCAGTAGTTCGTCATCTCTGAGACAGACTCCCAGGGACTGAGAGTCGAGTCTCTCTTCTCCAATTGTGAAATACAGTGAGACTTACCAGAGTTCTCAGAAGAAAGCCATGCTCACACATGGCCTCATCGGCTACTCATTGACTATCTCCAGATTAGCATGCTAGACTCCACCCCACCATCCCAATCATGAAATTGACATCATGAATACATGATCACCACAACCCCTAAGACTTCAAATTGTTTTATGTGTTTGCAATGAATGTTCACAGTGAATAAGCAGAGCATTCGAAAATGTCATTGGGTGGACTCTAACCATTGTTAGTTGTCATTGCTCATGACAATGTTTCTGAAAGGGCTCTTTCCATCTCTCTTACCGTTCCCCCAAACAGTCTGAGCACTTTAATTCACATCCCCTTTAAAATAGAAATTTTGACATCCTCCAAGGGCTGGAGATTTTGTTCCTTTAAAAGGTTTTTTGGAATTTGGGAACAAAAGGGAATTTGAAGAGACTAAATCAAGGCTATAAGATGAATGTGAATTTGGTAAAGCTTTATAGAACAGAGCAATTTTTCTTTCAACATTTCATGCATATTTTTCATGTCATTGATTGTAATATCTATAATGCGTCCTTAGTTATCCCATTTTCTTGCTTTTCCTACTTTCTCTTTTTATTGCTTTCACATTTGTTATTGAATACTTTTATTGGGGGCTCTTACATGTCTTATCACAATCCATATATTCATCTGTGGTGTCAAGCACATCTGTACATATGTTGCCATCATTTTCAAACCATTTTCTTTTTATTTGAGTGTTTGATACCAGCTCTTCAATTTTCCTCCTCTCCCTGGTTTCCCCCTACCTCACAACCCTTGATGAGTTATAGATTATTACTTTAGTATCTTATATCATCCTCTGTCACCCTTCACCCATTCTTCTGTTGTCCATCCCTCTGGAAGGGAGTGATAGATTGATCCTTGTAAAGGATTCCCCCTTTTTCTCTCTATCTTCCCCTTATTCTCCTAATATCTCTATTCCGTTTGTTGGTCCTGAAGGGTCCAGGGTTTATCTATCCTGGTTCCCCAGTGTTGTGGGCTTTTATCTGTAGCAGTGTACATGTTCTGGTCTAGTGTAATTTATAGGGTAGAATTGAGGCTATGATAGTAGGGCAGGTGGCATTAAAGAAATAGAGGAAAGCTGTGTGTTTCATCAGTGCTAAACTGCACCCTGACTGGCTCATCTCTTCCTTTCAATTCACACTTGTGAATTAATAAATTAATTCTTTTGAATACTGCCTGCCCCTTTGATTGTTCTATGGTGTGTTTATCTCACTAGTGTTAGTGTTCCCCTCAGAGATCAGTCTGGTTTTAAGCTGGAAACTGAACCAAAGGGATGGCTTCATTTTTTGACCTGAAGGGTGGTGACTAAGGGTTATTTCCACAGAGAATCTACCTTTTAAGGTGATCCCTTTCTGAGCACTTGGTCAGGGCATCTAGGCACCATCTATTTCTGTCCTTCAGAGGGTGATGGAAGAATGGGAGATGCTACCAACTAATAGGTGAGCGAGGGTCCTGTCTGAACATACTTCAGTTTGGCAGGCAGATTTGGGGGAAGAAAGAAAGGTGCACACCATTCTAATCACCAGTCACTGATGTGGGAACTTGTATTACCCTAGCTGAGCAGAGTTTATTCAAAAGGGCCATGCCAGGTTAGGCCAGCTGTCATTTCTTTCTTCAGAGTTTCAGAATTATTTTATATCTGTTTCATTTGGTTTCTTGTCTTTGTTGTACTGGTCTGAATAATGTATCTGCTTGCCTCAATTGCTAGTTTTCTGGAAGAAAGTCATTGCTCTCTTTGAAGAATGAGCCAGCGCACTATTGAAATAGGATATTTTTGGTGTAATTACCTTGCATTTTTCCTCAAAAACATAATTTCCCATTTACTTAAAACATTTTTTTTTCATGACAAGATGGAGTGATTATCCCATGTCTTTCTAGAAATTCTATCAGGATTTCTCACTGGGAATCCTCAAAAGCAGTTTCTATAATCTTCTGAGCTGACCTTTCTATTTTGAATTTTACCCAGCTGATACCCTCAGCACTCGCTGTTTGAATTGGGGTTTGTTCATTGAATTATGAGAGTGAATCCAATACCGGTTCCAAATAACTCATTCCCTGTAACACTGTTCAGTGCATGATCTTATGTAAAATACTAATGGAAAGATTAGCTCTTTGAGGTAGCCAATTTCAGGGCAATGATTTTGACAACTATCAGGTTGAAAGCTTGCTGCGACCCAAATATTAACCTTAAATGGAAAATGCTAAGTCATGGGAGGCTCCAAATTGGGTTGCTCCTGTATCAGTGGGAATTCTCAAAGCTTCTCCTACTCGTGTCTGGATGTAAATCACATTCATATTTGGTGATGATGATCCTTTTCCTCACCTGACTCATCTTTGAAGTCATTCCAATCTTCTGCAAAGTCCATTATCCCTCTGAAGACTGATTTTTGCTTTGCTTTTAATATGGCCTTCCCCACAATTTTTGCATAGCCTCATTTATTTAAAAATATGTTACCAGAATCTTTAAAACATAATTTTATGAGTCCTGACCTTTAAAGTATCCACTCCCACCAGTTCCCAACCTCATCTCCATGGCTCAAAAATAATTACTTTATTTTGAGGGCACAGCATGTAGGGAAAGGCAGTGTATGACAGGGACTCTACTGCCATTCTCTGATCATAGCTAAAAGAACAAATTCACTACCATTGACTCAAATCCAACTCATAGCAGCCCTATAAGACAGAGTAGAATTTCTACTGTGGATTTCTGAGACTGTAACTTTTTGTGGCGTAAAACACAGCCTCTGTCTTGGGTGGTGCAGTTAGTGGTTTCAAACTATTGACCCTGCATTAGCAGCCCAACATGTGACCCACTATGCCACTGGGGCTCCTCTTCTGATAGAAGACTTCCTCTGAGAGCTGGCCTGTTTAACCATTTTTCATGTGATTAGACCTGTGAATGTGTAAAATGAAACCATAGCAACAACAGCGTTTAACCTACCTCCTTATAAACACACAAGCATGAATAAGTGCATGCACACAGACACACACACACCATTGACTCACTGTCACTAGGTTGATCCCTACTTATAGCAACTTTCAATAGCATTGCAGGGGTTAGAAATCTTTTTGGGGAGCAGCTGGTCTCATCTTTAATAGGTGGAGTTTGAACTGCTGATTTAGAGTTAGCAGTCCTATGATTACCTGTGCTCTCGCACATATTGGTTCATTCCCTATTAATGTATCATATCTATCTCTCTTCATTGCTTGCTCACTCACTCTCACTCTCTCCTTATCTATTCATATATACCTAGAAGCACACCAACATGTATACTTAAAAAAAATAAAACAGAAAGCAACTGTGATCAAGTCAATCCCAAGTATGATGATCCCTTATGTCTCAGAGAATAGCTGTTCCCCCCGGCTTTCAATGGCTCTTTGTTTGTTGCTGTTGCTGATTTTTTTCCAGAAGTAAATCCCCGATCCTTTCTTCCAAGGTAGTTTCAAGTGGGCAGTCAATCTTTGAGTAGCCAATTCATCAACTGTCTTTACTATTCAGGAATATCTGTAATCCAGGCAGAAGCAAACATGTCGGAATCGGAAACATGTGGGTTGGAATTGGGAAAATCCTTATGTGGACAGAGGTGCAGAGTCCTCAAAGAACTCTACTCTGAGAAGAAGCTGACTGGTACTAGCCTAACCCTAATTTGTCTACATACACCACCTGCTTTCTAGACAAAGAGGAAATGCAGATGAGGAGATTTTTTTTTCATGAAAAACTTATCTTGTCAAGGAAAATCAAGGATCAAGAGAGAAAACTTTACTTTGTCGTCTAGCAAATGAGAGAGAGAGGAATAGATGAGCAATGAATTTCTACTGAAGTAAAACAAACTTCTGAGGGAGAAATGAAATCTGGGTCTGTTCAGGTACAAGAACTTAAGCATTGAAGAATTATAATGTAGACAATGAGGTAATGACTTAATCAAATTCTGAAAAAGAATTATTCCCAAACTCTCATGTGGTAATTTAAAATAAACTATAATTGATGAATTTAAAAAATGCTTCCTACAGAAAAGGATATTTTAGCGACCCCTGCAACTTCTCTGAATGAGTCCCAGTGGGCCTATTGGGTAGGTGATGATGGACTGTGTTCAGCATCAGCACCTCAGCCCATACATGAGAGTCACCGGGGTTTCTCGGATTCAGGGTAGGATGGCTTCCTGGTTACAAGAAGGTGTTTACAGAATGCCTTTGAAGGGCTCCAGCTGCCCACTATTCCTGGGTTCCTTGTTTTATGCTGACTTTAATGGCTTTTGCTTTTAACTTATTTTGTAAATGAGTTCAACTCCCTTTTGAAAAAAATGACGAGATAAATTAATAATAAATATTTAAAAAACTGTCCACTTTGGGTATTTTTAGATTTTCCAAAGAAGAGAAAATAGAGAGTAAAGGGAAAATTTATTTTTACAATCGAAAGAGGTTGGACGAATGACTCATAAAAAAGCAAGACTAGTTTCATGAGTCACTTATTTGTTTAGAGTTGGCAATTGCCTTACTTGAGGGATGACTTAACATGCACCCAGAAGAAATTAAAATTAGAAAGTGTTTAAAAAGTGATTCAGTTTCCCGGAATGAAACTTAAAAACAAAAATGCAAAATTCTCAGTCTAAGGGGGAAATGGAGATATTAAGACAAAAACTGTCTTCATGTCTTTGAAATAAAGCCTAAATGTGCTAAAAATTTCCATGATTGCATACATTCTTAGAGGTTTGTGGGATGAAATAGTTTCTTCACTACAGAAATTACATAGAGGAAATTAAGCTTACTTTACCAAAGCAGACAGTCCAATGAGAAGTAAAAAAAGAAATGCGTGGAAAATAGCAACAGGAACTAAGATAAACACGCTAACACTTTGTGTGCTTGCTATTTGACAGACTGTCTACTCTTCATTCTTTCCATCTACCTCAAGACACTGGTCCAGCAAAGTGACCTGGCTTGTCCCTGGTCACCACTTCATCCATTGCAAAGCTAGGATATCTACTCTGCCTATCCGATCCTAGAGCTCACATTTGCTGTCAAATCCTAGAGAAATGAGCAGAAAGAGAAAAATGGTAAAATGAGGGGACAGAACACTCTTCCCTTGCTAATGAAGTCTACAAAAGGGAACATATACAAAGGACAGAAAATTGAGGATGTGATGAATGCACGAGGAACTGGTACTTAGTAAAGAAACTAACTCTGCAGTCAACCTTCCCTATCTTTTATGCTCACCACACAATTCTATGTGAGGGACAATATGAATGAAATCCATCTATTTATTTGTTTGACTTCATCTTTACCTGTGGGACTTCTTCAGTGACTCATTTATGATTAAAATGATTAAAACGAAAGAAGAAAACCAGTCTTTCATCTAACATCAAGTACTTGCATGACCTGCTCCTCCTTTCTTAAAATATACTCTGACTCAATTCTCCATTCTGAAATTATTCCAGTTCATAAGCATCAACATTCTTAAAATCAAGATCATTACATTTTTTCATACTTGGAAAAAAAAAAAAGAACCAGTCAGAAATGACTTAGTTTTTGCGTCTTGGGTTTTTCCAACTCTGCTCCGTAGGCAGTTCTGCCCACCACTGCAGGGGGCTGACTTTAGCTATCCTGTAGGGTGTCCTCCTTCGCATGTGTTTCTCTCCTACTTGAGACTGTACTGACCACTCCTGGTCTTGGGTGATATCAGTTCAATTTTATCAGCTTAATGTAACCCTTTCATTTTGATCTAGGAGACCATGGAAACTGGAAAATCAGGCCCATTGGATGTACTATAACCCAGACATTTTTAGGTCTTCCTAAAAATCTTGGTGGAACTGTCCATGTTTACAGGAAAACTCCATGTCAGTTTCAGGACATCACCTTGCTATCAAGAGTATGTACTGGCCAATCTTATTGGACATGTAGGAACCAATTTAAGCAGGAACCAAATCAACCAACAGTAGGCATATAGTATATGAATCAATAACTTGGCAGATTAGAATCCACCTATTTACCAGACACTGTGTACCAAATCAGTTTGCTGGAATTGCAAACTCCAATCAAAAGTGTCATATGAACTAGACTCATACTATCACATCTACAGTGTCTGTTACTCTGTGTTTGGCTAAAGAAATAAAAGAATGAATTCACTCAAAGATTTTTCACATTACTTTTATGCAAAATTATATACAAAGAGGAGAAATATCAGTAATCTGATAAATGGGCCCATTAAGCATGGTATATTCATATACTGGAATTTTATTGCCAAGTAAAACAATAATGAAAATCTTGATGCATTATGGAGTACTCATATTTGGATTTCAAAATCATCAATCTAAGTGAGTGAAGTCAGAGGGAAAGGCCAGGTGGTATATGCTTCCATTTATCTGAAATGTACACGGCAGGTAACTAACTGTGCACAAAAGTCAATAAATGGTTTCCTGGTGCTCATGGAGAATGGTGACTAACTGTAAATAATCATAAAGATCATGTCAGGGGGAGGAAAGTAATCTAAAACTATAGTAGGGTGATCTGTGCAGCTCAAAAATATATCAAATATTTTTATATTGTCAAGATAATATTGGGAGATTTTAAGATAGGAAAATTAATACAATTAATAAAAAGCCAAATTAAGCTTTTTTTCAGAAAAAAAAACAGGTGACAATGCAGTGCAATAAAGCTTAACTTTAAAAAATTTCAAAATAAACTTTTAGACTGAAGGAAAATTTTTATAACAGCTGAGGGTCTAGCTGTACAGGGAGAAATAAGAATGCTGAATATAAGTACAGAACTAAATATAAAATACTCTTTGGAATAAAATATATGAAATGATATCTTATTATTTGAAAGATGCATAAAAGCAAAACATTATGGACTTCAGAATATATGTATGTGAAAAAATATAAGGAATAGACAGAAAGGAGAAATAGAATATTTGTGTATACAGAATTCAGTAATTAGTGTAATAATTTAAAGTAGACTGAAGCAAGCTAAAGACTCTGTCTTAACTATTTGGTGATACCTGAAGAGCAAACAACAACCAGTTCTCATAAATTGTCCATTATATAAAGCATACATTAAGTATCTTACAATTTGGGCATACTAGAAGGCCAAATCACCGCATTCACTCTATGGTAGGGATCTTCTTTTTCTTTAGTTCAAGCCGATTCCTTGATTGGAGCATGGTTCCTTATATAACCTCTCTAACCCACCTTCCTTCCCTTCAACCATCTCTCCAGCCCCCAAGAAGGGGTGGGCATGTGTACATTATGGTTATGAGTTTCCCCTTCCTTCCTATTTCCCTTCCCCTCCCTTTTTATTGCTGCCCTTCTTATTGGTTCTGAAGGGTTTATCTGTTCTGGATTTCCTGTGTCTCAAGGGAAAGATGAACTAGTCAAGATGCAGTATAGCTCTGACAAAATACACAACCTCCCTCTAGTTCTTTAATGCTTCCTCCCCACCCACCCCACCGTCATGACCCCAATTCTATCTTATAAATCTGGCTTGACCAGAACACGTTGATTGGTACAGATAAGAACCAATGTACATTTTACAAACAATAGTCCTATAAGAACAAAACAAAAAAACAAAATTTTAAGACCCTGTATATGTTGAAAGTGAAAGGTTAGGAAACAAAATCAATGTTTTCATAAAGAATACACATATTGAGTCCCGATGGATGTTCAATTCCAGCTCTACAGGAGCAAAGGTTGGCCCTCCTACTCCCACCACCAGAGGGCAATGATGCCTAAAAAAAGAAAGAAAAAAAAGAGTACACATATTGATGACAAAAAATGTTATTAGACACAGACACATATGCTGGCATGATGCTTCAAGGAGTTGATTGATAATATCCTCTAACATATCATGTCAATGATATCACTAAAGTGAACAAGACACATATATAAACTGTATGCAGCTGCATAAATGGATTATGGGCTTGCACTACTTTCTAGCCTGAATGTAAGAACAGTTGGTTCTTATGACATAACCTGCTTTATTTTCACCCTCATGAAGAGATCACTAAAGATATGAGTGTTTTAATACTGCGATGGAGAACTAGATCTTGCCTAATTATCAAAAGGAATAGTGTATGGGGATTTACATGGAGATTTTCAAACAAACAGCCATCTAAATGAGGTGTCAACTAAATCTGTATGGAAGAACATCAGCCTGTGTAATCTGAGGGGTACAAACAATGTGCTACAATTTAAAGCTGGTAATTATATTAGAGCTAAAAATGTGAATACTGTATTTGCAGAAGGTCCTCTAGGACATTAGAAGCCCCAAATCCCAAAATCCATTTGCAGGGTCTGCACATGAACTAAGCCTCCAATGAATTCCGTCTGATCATATCTGAGAGTTGTGAATGGCACTTATATCAGACAAAAACATTTTAGAATGAATTATAGTGGAGATAATTACAATAAAATATAATATATTGCTATTTTTCTCTCTTTTGATCAATTTAAACTTGTTTTCATTTTATAAAAAAAGTGAAGGGGGAGATTCATTTGTACTATGACTATGGACCAAGTATGTAAATAGCCTTGCTATCATCTCTTGGAAATTAGACCATTGCCGGCAGAGTTAGATTAAAAGTTAGCTCCTCTCATTTGATCTCCCTTATGATCCACTTAAATTTCTCCACATTTTAAAATATTTTCTGCTTTATTTTCAATTAAAATTTTTATGTTCACTTTGCCATCATTGCTAGTTTTTAACATGGATAGAGAGAAATCTAGAGAGACAGTTACTGGATGAATGGTTCCTGAGGATATGACAGGGCAGCTTGGGGGAAATGGGGAACTAATAACAATGAAAACAAGAGTGAATAAAATGATCTAAAATGGATTTTGGTGATTAACCTACAAGTTCTCTTGATGTGATTAAACTATTGGCTTGTACAGTATGTTAATTATAAGCCAATAAACCTGTTGTGGAAAAAAGTATGATCAAAAAATAAAACCTGCTGGCAAATGTATTATTTCTTGAAGATTGTGTAATCCTATAGGCATACGGTATGCTGTTGTTGGTCGGTGCTGCTGTATGTACTGTGAATCACAGTGAGCCCATGTGATAGTAAGTAGATCTGTCCACTAGAGGGTTGTTGTTGTTTTGTGTGGTTATCTATAATCTTAATGGAAATAGATTGCCAGGTCTTTCTCCCAATGATATGCTCAGGAATGGGTTTGAACTACCAACTTTGGGTTAGCAGCTGTGTAGGAACCTGGATGTAGATACACAATTCTCACTTTCTGCCATTGAATCAGTTCTGACTCCTGGACTCTACAGGACACTGTACAATGACCTTGCTGAGTTTCCTCCATGGAGCAGCTGGTGGCTTCACGTTGTTGACCTTGACATTAGTCACTAAAATGCTAAATGACACTTAGAGCAAGCTAGACAAATCCATAGTTGTGGTGGTCATATGCTTATGTTAATTTCATGACTGAGATGTAGGGGTGGGGTCTAGCCTGTTAATCTGGAGATAGCCATTGAGTAGACAATGAGGCCCCTGTGTGGGCATGGCTTTCTCCTGAGACTTTTAGGAAATCTCACAATATTTCCCTTGTGACGATGAGAAGCCATCTCCCAGTTGCTGAGAGTTAGTCTCTGAGATAACGAATTACGGACAAGACAAGATGGCAGCATCCGTGGAGCTGGACGAGCTGGAGGAGAGGCCACATGGCCTTACCTTGATGGAACCAGACCTCTGAAGTTGGAGAGGCCACCTGGAGACCCCTGTCAGCACTGAGTTGTTTCTACCACCACTGGATCTGTTGATGAACCCTGAGCCCTGCCAGTGCTAGGACTCTGTACCCACTGCCCTGTGACTTCGTGAGTCAGAGGGAGACATTATAGACTGGTATCATACATATGAGCTAATGTCGAACTTATGACTTTGAACTGGACTGGGTTGGGATGCTTTCTCTATGTCCCATTCCTCTTGTATATAAATTATACCCTTATATCCATATGCGTGTCTATGAATTTGTTCCTCTAGCTTACCCAGACTAACACAATAGTCCTAGTTGGAGATTTTAATACCACATCCTTAAGAGCAGAACAAACAAAAATAAAATAAAAACAAAAATCACTCAGATTACAGAGGATTTTAAGCATTGACTTGAATTATATAGGCATACGAAGAACATTATACTCAACAACTGGTTAATACAAGTTCTTGGTAAATTCATATGTTTACAAAAAGAATAATTTGTTTATTAAAATGAGAAGGAATAAGTTTTAAATACTTTGTCAAACCTAGAGTGTTCTCTATCGACAGCAGACTAAATTTTAATTAAAAAACCATGAGATGTAAAAATTCTCCAGGTGCTTGCAAACTAGTTAACAACTTAGTAATCAGTGAGTGAGTCAGAGAAGAACCTCCTGAGTTTTACTGGTTCAAAGGTTAAGTGCTTGACTGCTAAAGGAAAGGTCAGTAGCTCAAACACATCCAATGTCACTGAAGGAGAAAAGTCTAGTGATCTGCTTCTGTAAAACCACAAAACTCAGTCGGGCATTCAACCCTCTCAGCTGAGGGTATAATGAGTTGAAATGTCATTTAAGGCACAACAACATTCTCCAGTGGAAACCAGAAAATATCTTGAACTCAGTACTACTGAAAATACAGTTGGCAACAAAGATATAATAAAAGACTGACCTCTCCATTTCAAGGAGAAATACTTAGCTTCCAATCTTCTGAAAAATATTCAATAGAAAAAAAATCAACCTTCGGGCTGAGCCCCGGTGGCATTGTGTTTGTGCGAGAGACTGCGGCCCACTGGGATGGAGGTTCAATTGCAGCAGTGGCTCTATGGGAGCAAAGGCTGGGCCTCCTACTCCCACTACCAGAGGGCAGTGATGCCCCCCAAAAAAGAAAAAAATCAACCTTCAGTAAGCTTACTTAAAATCATGCTAATAGTGGTATTTAATAAGATAAGATACATAAGAATCTTTATGTTAAAGTGCGTATATGTTGGGGTCTGTGAGTGTGCATGGTTAGTGGATAGAATAAAACTAAGTTTTAAAAGACACATGCACTTAATAATAAAAACAATATAATAAATATCCTGGCATTTATGATATATAGACATAGCAGCAATGACTAGAAATAGAAAAAAAAGTCGCTTACCCATACATTTTCCATCTATGTGATAATGGAGTGTCAACTAAGAAGTCAACAAATGAAAACCATATTTTAGAGAACAATGTCCTATGTATATTGCTATATATTGCCAAGGTATTCTAAAAACAGCATTGCTTCTGTGGTGTAAAATAATGAATCAGATTCATACCACTGCACAAAATAATATTTTATATATTATTTTTATGTATGTATAATATACACACCTGTAAACATAATAAGCAATACAAGTTCAATTCTGTGTATATAAATATGTATATGTCTAATATTTTTAAAATGTAAAATTAGTAAATAAAACAGCTCATAAAATAATGAAAAAGTAAATCACAAAATACAGTGAGAAAAGCAATGGAAAAAGCAGTTCACAAAATAAAATATATAAATGGTTTAAATACAAGAAATAATGTTAGGTACTAGGAAAAAATAAAAGTAAAGTTGCAATAGAATTGGCACCAAAATAGCTGAATTTAAGGCAGATATTACAAATGTTTGCAAATATGTGAGATAATTCAATGTTCCGCATTCAAGAATTGCATATCTTTCTGGTTACTACTGGTATGTGTGGTAGTATAAAAGGGGTGCAAAATGCTGCATGTGCTTCTGTACCTTTGTGTTACATAATTTCATATCAACTTGAAGATATAATAAACATGTAGAGTTGGGTCCTAGCCTGTCAATCAGGTTGCAATCTAATGGTGACTCTCTGTGGGTGTGGCTTTATCATAAGAAGGGTTCTGGGAACCTCCCTTCTCTCTGCCTACACTTTCCCACTGGCTGATTCCAATGGCAGCCAGAGCCCTGGAGATGAGACCACCGTCACAGGATCCACAAGAATTTGCACCGATGAACCTGTGACGTTCCTGTATTCTGTATCATTACTGTGACAGAGTGAGTCTGAAAAGAGACTTATGGACTGGAGTTGACTTGAGCTGGGATGTTTTCTTGATATTTAATTGCTCCTGGATCTAAACTTTTTTTTTTATACATAGGAGTGTCTCTGGATTTGTTTCCCTAGTTGACCCTACCTAACATAGTAGGTGGATATCAAGCAAAAAACATGTACTCTGTTCATCTAACCCTTGCACATGACAGTCCATAGCAACTTTAGTCACAATACCCCAACTTGTAAACAATCAACACAAATCTAGAGCAAAACAAATAAGTTAAATTATAAAATTTGTACTTAGAAGTAAAAAGAAGCAATGTCCTGTTTCAATAACATGATGTCATTCAAAAAGAAAAAAGTTACCGGTAAAGGAACAAAACAATTAAAGTCAAACAAAAATGGCATACTGTACTGCTTTATTGATACTCAGGTCAAGAAGAGGCAGAATTAAAATGATTGTGATAGCTGTCCGGATAATGACCACCTCTGGGACAAGGTATTGAGATGACAGGGCAAAAGGGAAATTTTAGGAGTTAAGTGTAAACATCAGCATGTTAAAATTTAATATTTATCACATCAAAATGTATACATTTTACTCTGCATGAATTATTAAGTAATTATACAAAAAGTTACCTTAAATATGAAAGAAAAAATGAAGTAGCTGATATGTTCAATTTATTTAAAACTTGTCCGTGAAACAATTATCACTAATGTGGAAAAGATTGCCTTAATAGTTTCAATAAAACTCTGTTATGAAACAATTCTAAATAAATAAGAAGTATGCTGGAACGAATACAAAAGAGCAAGGTATTCTTTAAGTAGTAAAATAATTCCCCAGCCATCATCTTATTTTACAGGAGAAATTTTCAGAAAATATTTACCCTTAAAGTCACAAAGATTCACTTTTATGTAAGCATGTGTATTCAGTAGTCAATAAGGACTTCTTAGAGATTGACCAGACACCAGTGCTCTGTGCACTGCCGACATGTCAAGTCCTGCCAAAGGAACCTAGGTGAACCACCTGCAACATACATATGACAGACCCTTGCCTGCTGAAATTCAGGATGACCCAGAAGATTTGTGGGTGAGAATCAAGGACTGAAGCTTCAGAATGGATTATACTCAATTCAAGAAAACCAAGGTCCTCAAAGGGGACCGAAATATAACGTGATAAACTGCAACATATTGAAGTTTTCAAGGATTTCTTTCTTTTATTTTTAATTATTTTGAAACCACAAAGAAAGCGAGAATCAAGAAATCAAAGGGCATATTGCATTGATAAAATCACCTGAACAAATCTGCTTTAAAGGCTCGAAGAGCAAGGTTTTAACTACAGGGACTCTTGTGCATCCAACTCAAATCACGGTCTTCTCAGTTCCCCCATGCACAAATAAAATTTGAGCAATAGATCAAGTTAGCAAAAAAAATTGATATTTTTGAATCAAAATGTTATTGAGAATTATTGAGAGTACGTTGGACTATGGAGGACAAATAGATTTCTGGTGGGAAAAAGTATATAACCAGAATGGAATTTAAAAGTGAGGATGGTGAGATGTGTATGTTATCAGGAAAGTTCGTGTTATCAGGAAACACTAATGCTTAGAGAAAAACACCATGTTAGGTCAAGTAGAGGATAAGCAAAAAAGAAAAAGACCACCAAAGAGAAAGAGTAACAGGGTGGTTGAAACAACAGCTCAAACAAGAATCATTGTAAGGATGACCCAGGTTTGGGCAGGGTTTGTAGTTAGGAGTCAGAACTCTCTCAATAGCACTGAGCAACAACAGAGCCACACTTGTCTTTGGCTGTATCAATATCTAGAAAAGGACAAATAGAAGAGAAAAAATAATCTCAGCTGAAGGTACAGAGAACTGGAGACATAAATTCCATTTTCAAACAGTTCATTGCTTATGAAGTAGAAAGCTATTGCAAAATTGCAAAGGGGGAGAAACAGTAATGTATATATTTCTGATTTTCAAAAAGAATGATAGAAAGTTTTGAGCTAGTTGGATGAAGCAAAGTCCATCCTAGCACTGAATCGCAAAGAAATTTATCAAATGGGATTTTAATAATAGTGTTGTTATCTTAAACAATGGTTTCAATAAGATTCCTACAACAAAAACAGTCACGGTATGCTTTCTGCAGTGTTCCCTGACAAATGTTGAACATATAACATATCAAGCATACCACAATGGTAAATCTATATATAAGAATATAGGCTTTCTAATCTGGGGATAAGATTTAAACTTCCTAAAGAAGATGAGGCCACTACATCAGTCCTTGCAAGTAGAAATCCTGGTAAGTGGGAAGGAATGAGACACTCTGTTTTCATAGATGTCATTTTAAGATAGCATCAAAGATAATCAGAAGAAGCTGTAGGCAAGCTGTTATTTACACATGATGTGTATTTATGCACAAAGCATCCAGGTCTAGAACAAGAATTTTACTCTTACTGTCTAAAATATGAAGCATGTTTTCTTCAGCACTTCTGCAAAAAAAATGTTTATTGTCTGGTTTCTTTAAATTCTTTCATAATACTATTTTAATCCTGAAAGAAATTATCTGAGTCTAGAAAATTGTCAGCAATTTTGAGGTACAAAAAGAGTTCTAGGTTTACTTATTGATTATAGAGCCTGCCTTCACCATAACAAACATTCTCTACCTCTGAAGAAGATATTTCAACAAAGGAGACAACACCTACTTTGCCCTGACTGTCCTTCCTCTGTACACTGGATCATCGTGTCTTAGGGTAGTCCTGTAAAATGGAATGCCTTCCTTTGAAATTAAAGGTTGCATTTTATCTGCAATTTTGTTTTACTCCTATTAAACAAAGACCCGTGAAAGTGGTGACACATACAGGCAGAAAATCCTGATAATCTAATTATATGATATAGCTGAAAAAGAACCTTGTGAACTGTGACTCTAGATTTATATGTGTATCTCTGTCCCTGTGTATAAATACACAGATGTGTTTGATTACTTGATACAGTAGCTATAATCGTGACATCATTAATATAAATTCTTATGCAACTCACAAATGAAGTATTATTTTAAGAGGTGGGAGAAAGAAGGCTTTATTCAAAATATGTAGTTCATAATTTTGTCATCAACAATTTTCTTTGTTGATCTAAGAAGCTCAAGTAGTCATCAATATAGAGATTTTTTTAGTTTGTAGTATAAGTATAGCAGTGGAAATCATGCTTTCTCAATGAAAGGTAAAGAAGACTCTAAAATGTCCTTTATACCAACATTATAGCCAATCCAAAATGAAGCATATCTAAGTTTTATAACATCCTTGAGAGGATGTTACTTTGAGAATTGAGAAACATTTAAGTTAAGTCATGATATTTTTAATAGCCTGATATGCGTGTGGAAGTTGCACATTGGATAAGGAAGGAAGGCTGGAGAAGAATCGTGGTACTGCCAAAGAACATTGAAAGCACCATGGACTGCCAAAGAACAAGCAAATCTATCTTGGAAAAAGGACAAGTAGAATGGCCTGGAGAGACTAGAATGGAGAGACTATGACTCATGTACTTTGGACATATGGCCAGGAAAGGTGAGTCCCTGGAGAAAGATTTCATGTTTAGTAAAGGGACAGCAAAAAAAAGAGGAAGATCTTTGACAAGAAAGATTGACACAGCGGCCACAACAATAAGTTCAAGCATAAGAACAATTGTGTCTGGAGCACCTTATGAGAGTTCCAAAGACATTAGTTTCTTATGCCTCCATGTCTCCAAGCTTTGCACAGTGACTAGGCCAGATTCTTCCCCAAGCAGATAGCCTTGGGCATTTATCAGCTTTTTCATAGTTCATGGTTTCCCATTTTTTATACTCTTTCAAATTGTGAGGGTGGCACAGGACTTGAAAATGTGCTTTCTGTGGTATGAGGCTTCCATGCATTGGAACCAACTGGATGGTCCTTCACAATGAGACAGCAGCAACAAAAACAAACTTGTAAACAATGAATAGCCTAACAGCTTTTTCTTCTTGAAAGAAGAATGGATATTTCACGAAACAAATGAAATTTGAGTCAATGGGCTTGTGATATTAGTAATGACAGGAATTGCTAATGCTCATTCAACGCCAAAGAATAGAGAGCAGTTGGGAAGACAAAACACAATAGCCATGACAGGCAGTGAATAACCTGAAAACCATGCTGCTCTCATGGCAGGCATCACGCCAGGGTTCTCATCCACCAGAGACATCTAGCATGCCTATGGGAAAACTCCCCGGAGAGAAAACATGTTCTCTGTAATGTCCCTCAATGTGAAGTCTTTTTCGACATACCATGAGAAGAAAGGGAAATTAATTATCTTTATATATTCACTTGTATCATGAATATATAAAACATGCATATGTAAATATCATGAATAGATTTACATGAAACCAGTGGAAAAAATATGATTTACCAAAGATCATCTGAACCATAAAAAGACTAATATTATATTGTATCTATACTACTAAACAATGATTTGTTGTAGGCTAGAAGAGAAGTTAAGATATGTATCATGACACATCTACAAAAATACCCCAAGGGGAAAACAAAAAACACACATTAGTTGAGTGTACATCGTGACAAAATGCAGCTTCAGTGACTTAAAAAAAACATGAAAAATATATTGCAGTGAGGTTTATGAAGTATCTAATTACTGAATAGTAGTAAGGCACACCAACCGCTCCCTGCTGTCACTAATTAGCAGCTAGTATGTCAACTGATGATTGTATGTGTGAGAGGGGAAACTCGGAGTAGCAACCAAGAGCTGCTTAAGAACCGAAGGGAAAAGGGGAGCAAAAGAAATATATAAAATGCTCTATTTCATTAATGGGTTAGAATTATTCATTCTTAAAAGTCCATGGCTATAATATTAGCTAGCTACTTTTGTGGACTACTATGGATTTTGGTGCTGGAAAATAATATGGAAATACTGCGGACTATGAAAAGGACAAGCTGTTGTCTCCATTAAAGGAGGGCAAGAGTCAGAAGAATTCATTCTGCCTTCTTTGAATGTATTGTCTGGAGAGACCACGACCTGGAAAAGGACATCAAGCTTTGTCAGATGGAAGGGGAATGCAAAGGACGAAGGCTTCACACAGTGGCTGTTGTGAGGAGGACACACAGTTTCATCTGTTGTACAGCAAATCACTAAGTTGTACTTTCTTTTTCTTTTTCACTCCTCATTTTCTTCCTTTCTATTTTAATAAATCATTTCATTGGGACCTCTACCAACAATCCATACATCCATTGTATCCAGCACATTTATACATATGTTGCCATCTTCTTTTTTCAAGACATTTTCTTTCTACTTAAGCCTTTGGCATCAGTTCCTCATGTTTGTTTGTTTGTTTTTTCCCTTTCTCCTCCACCCTGACACCCTCATGAATCCTGGATAAATTAGAACTTATTGTTAATTTCACATCTTACACTGTCTGCTTTCTCCCTTTGTTAGATTCCATTAGTGGAGATACCTCTGGTCCTTGGCTTTGCACATGGCACAGGTGCTGCCACCCAAGAAGGCACTGAGTGAATATCAGAATGGAGCAATACTGGTATGTTCAGTAAACATTTGAGAAGAGTCTCTTTGCTTAATCACTGACGACCTGGTACTCAAATTGTTCTCTACAGTGAGGCCATGCTATTGTGTGCAAGGTGTTGAACAGCATCCACCCACACCGCAATTAATGCCACACCCTATATGAATGTATCTACTATCCCACAAAATGCCCTCATATCTAAGTGTGCACTTATGCATTACTGCATAGCAATAGTAGTATTGGCCTATGTACATATATTTATAAGGCAGTACACTAAAGCTGCAGATGGACCTTGGGGCAAGGCTCATACCTTCCCTCAATACAAGAACACTTTGTTCTAACCAATTGGCATTCTGTGATATTCAAACCCCACCCTTCCACCCCCTCACTCACTCCACCCCATCCCACCTCCCCCCAACACATCATCACTGAAGACAAAATGGATGCAAAAGCAGATGTGGTGAAGACAGAGGATGGTGTCTGGAAGCTATTGAAAGATATAATGTCTGGTGTCTTAAAGGCTTAAAGTTAAGCAAGCAGGCATCCAACTTTGAAGCAATAAGCTCCCATGGAAGAAGCACATCAGATGGTATGATCATGAGGTGTCATTGAGATTGGGCAACAGACATCAGAAGATTCACAGCAAACAGTAAACAAACAAACAAAAATGCATTGCCAAGAATGGAGGAAGATTGGAGTAGAGACTCAAAGCCCATCTATGGTCTATGGGCAATCCACAGAGGGGTCTCAGGGAGAGGGTGAGTCAATCAGGGTGCAGTAGAGCATGAATGGGTCACACAAACACGCACACACACACTATCATGACTTCAGTGCCACCTCCCAATCTAGACTAGAGAGGAGCATGCACATAAATATAGACAAGAGATAAAACTCACAACACATAGAACCCAGGAACAGAGATCAGAATAGGGATACCAAAAAGGTAGGAGGAGGGGGAAGAGCTAGGGAGGGAGACCCCCCCACACCCCGCCCACCATCACAATAACCACACACAACCACACATAACCACACACCCTCAGTCAGAGGAAAGAACAACAGAAGACAGAGGGGGAAACAGATGACAGTTGCAGTGAGATTTGGAAATGATCAACAATCTACACTCTATCAGGCAGCCACGAGGGTTGGGAGTCAGGGGGGAGGGAGGAAAAAGAAGAGAAGCAGATCCCAAGAGTTCAATGGAAAGTAAATATCTAGAAAAGAATCATGGAATATATGTACTAATGTGTTAGATACTATTGATGTATGGTTTGTAACAAGAGTAAGAGCTCCCAATAAAATGATTTAAAAAAAAAGAAAAGAAACTTCAGATGCCCATTGGCATAACTACGCAAAACTCTCAGACAGGGCCATTGACATAATGTGTAGCTAAGTAAAGTTGATTCCCTCAATGTATAAAAACCCTACGGGTGGCAGACGCAGAGAGGACACCATGCCACCTGTGCTCTTCACTGGTAAGGTAAGTCACCTTTGATGTATTGCTTGATATGTGACGGTGTATGGAAAAAAGTTGTTAGAATATATTCTGACTTTACAAGGTGTGATCCCTTTGATTATAAAATGTGCACTCAGCATCATGAGAAAGCATATTTCCTCATGTCCCCATACATTGTATTTTCAAAGGGTTCATGGAAAAAAATGGCTACAATTAAATAGTTATGCATGTACTTCAAAAGTGTTTGCACCAAATAAATTCCTATTAACTTATGAAAACATGTCTGAACAGAATGTAGCTTGAGATACTTCGAAGGATACCCTGTTTTTCGGATGATAAAGCTCACGTTTCACCCCCAATCTGGGTAAAAATGAGGGTATGTCTGAGGGTGTGCTACTCTAGAGCACTTTATTCTACTAGTACTGTTTAGTTCAGAATATCTTTTTGTTTGTTTTCTTGCTCTAAGAACTGGGTGTGAATTATGGTAAAGTGTGTTTTATGGTCTGAAAAATATGGTATGACAACAGTTTAAAAATCAAGCTTCTATCAGAGAAATATGAATTCTGCTAAAATTAAAACAAAATAAGTATCAAATTATGGTGAAGCATGAATGCTTATAAAGAGTTCATCAGACTAATGTTTCAAAGAAATTAGCAGATTACAAAATAACATAAAAATTCCTTTTAAATTGATATGATGACTTGAAGATAAAGCTTAAAGAGGCAGACTACACATATCAGTTTGTGAGGAGTTTTAATCTTCATTGTGCCCCAATTAAAGAAGATCATTGATTAAGAGTACAAACAACAGACAACACCAGAAACATCTCAATTGGCTCACTTTACACAATTCTATTTGAAAAATCAAAGAGGAACACATTTCTACTTCATGGGTGCCAAAATTGCTGTATCAAGATCCACTGAAAGCAAGCACAGAAATTTCAAGGAAGTTTGAACAAGCAGTACCAATGCCCTGAAGCCCTGAAGCATTCAGGTGACAAACAATAGCTTTGCCAATACAACCTTGATAAGAATACACAAAGAATTCAATGGCTACTGAGCAGTTGAGTGAGCCAGTCAAAGAAAAGCAGATTTGTGAACAATAAAGGTTTTGGAGGGGGAATGCTTAAGGCATTTTGATGACTGAATTTCTACTGGGCAAAGAACAATATCATCTGCTTATTTTGAGAGTGTTTTGAGAAAGATAACCACAGCAGAAACATATCCAGGATAGCTTCCAGTGGGTCCTCTCCACTACAGCAATATATTGCTCACTCCTTCTCAAGGAAAATTTTCTGGGAAATCATTAGACAATCTTTTATTTATCATGTATAACCTGATACCCAATATAGAAACTGCAGACCAATATCCTTCATAGACAGAGATGCAAAAATTTTCTTTTTCTTTTTTTTTTTTTTTTTGGTGGGGGGGGTTGGGGCATCACTGCTCTCCAGTGGTGGGAGTAGGAGGCCCAGCCCCACTGCTGGAATTGAACCTCCGTCCCAGTGGGCCGCAGTCCCGCGCACAACCACTACGCCACCGGGGCTCAGCCCCGAGATGCAAAAATTTTAAACATAATACTCGACAATAAAATCCAAGAATATGTATAACCATAAAATTAATAAACCCTAACCAAGTGGGATTCAGAGCCAAGACTTCAAGATGGTTTATCACAAGAAAAACAATATTAACCATGAAACAAATGAAACATAAATATGAGCCATATTATCATATCAATTGACTAATGCCTCTTGAAATTTTCTCATCTTACTCCATTTCTCAGGCAAATATTGATTTCATCACACTTTCATCAAGCAAGGTTTCATTTCTAGAAATTTATATAAGCAAAAATTTATAGTATGTAGTTGCTTTAATGCATGACTTTCACTCGGAAAAATATTTTGAGAACCATCTATAAAAATTATTTGCTTTTGTTTGCTGTTTGTTTATTTTTTATGCATTTTGCTTGATTGTTTCTTTCATTTAGCTTTTGGCCTGTATTGGGCTGTGTAATATTGTATTGTAGACCACCATATGTTTACCCATTCATTTATAGTGGATAATTTTTTGGCTATTGCAAATAGCCGTATGGTTTTGTGTTCAAATGTTCACATGGATATTTGTTTGCATTTCTGTTAAGTAAGTATCTCTAATTGAAATAACTGGATCATGTGAAAGGTTATGTTTAACAACTTAAGAAGATACAAAACTGCTAATAAAAGCAGTTGCACATTTTTTTTCCTTCTCACCAGCAATGTTTGTGAGTTCTAATTGCTCAACATCTCTGCCAACAACCTGTTGTTTGATGCCTTCAGGTTGGTTCTCACTCATAGTGACCCTGTTACAACAGAATGAAACAAACCAAGTCCTGTGCTATCCTCACAATTGTTGTCATGTTTGGGTTCATCATTCCAGCCACTCTTTCAAAGACCCTTCTCTAAGGTCTTCCTATTTTTAGTTGCCTCTCTGTGTTAGTTCAGGTGGATTAGAGAAACAAATGCATAGACACTCACATGTGTATAAAAAAGAGCTAATATCAAAGAGTAATTGTATATTAAGAAAACTTCTCAGTCCAGATCAACTCCATAAGTCTGGCATTAGTCCATATGTCCAATACCAGTCTATAGATTCATCTTCAGACTCAGGAGACATATGCAATGATGGTGAATGCAGAAAGATCACAGAGCATGGGTGGAAACTCTTGTGGATCCAGTGGCAGTAGAGACATCTCAGTGCTGGCAGGAGTCTCCAAATGGCTCCTACTCTTCCAGGGCTCTAACATAACTCCATGTGCCTTGTCAGCAAGCATGTCTCCTGGGAGCAAGCATATCTCCTGTTCCCTATAAGTCAGTTATTTATCACCTTAGTATCTTCAAATGAGGTCATCAAGCTGTGACCTGATTGAGAGGCTCAACTCTACCCCTTCACTCTTAAATCTCAAATTGATTATGTAACTATCACACTCTCTACTTTACCTACTTCAATGCTGTTTTACAGGAACTGGTGTTGCATGATAGCAGGTCCAATGTACAGAAGATGAAGCCTTTTCATCCTAGCTGTAGTTTCTCCAAGATAGATTTGGTTGTTCTTTTTGCAGTCCAAGGTGCTTTAAATATTCATTGACAGCACCATAATTTAAATGCATTGGCTATTTTTTTTTCATTTTTCTTATCCAATGTCCAACGTTCACATGCATATAAGGAAATTGAAAACATCGTGGCTTGGATTAGGCATAACTTAGTCCTCAAAATAAAATCCTTACCTAGAAACCCTTGATAAAAGTCTAATACAGCATACTTACCCAACGCAATGTGTTCTTTGATCTCTTGATTGCTAATTTCATGAGCGTTGATTCTGTATCCAGGCAAGATGAAATCCTGGAGAACTTTTAATATTTTCTCAGTTTATCATGATGTTGCCTATTAATCTAGTTGTGAGTGAGAATTTTTTTTTATTTGCTTTGGTCCCTATTTAAGCCTGTACATTTGAACCGCTGGTACTCTACCACATCAGTGCTCAATGTAATCAGATTTCCATGTAGAATGTAAAGATAATTTTCATCGGAGCTCGAAAAAAAGCATCAGAATCTGATCCGACACATGTGATTTTTTTTAAACAGTGTGTGGCAGTCATGTACTCGTGTCAATTTCATGATTGGGAGTCTAGGGTGCAGTCTGGCTTGTCAATATGAAGATAGTCAATGAGTAGTCAATGAGGCCTTTGTGTCGGCATGGCTTTCTCATGAGATTTCTGGGCAATCTCTCAGTATTTCCCAAATGGAGACGAGAAACGTGACTCTCACTCTCTTGGAGTCGGTCTACTGACAGCATGCTGATCCATCCTGATTCCCGGAGAATGGAGGAGCCAGAGAGGAGGCCACATGGGTTTGTCCTGATGGAACCACACCTCTGGGGCTGGAGAAGCCACAGAGAGACTCCTGCCAGGGCTAAGATGCTCTCACTGCCAATGGATACTGATGATGAACCCTGAACCCTGGAAACGAGGAGCTATTGGTAGACCCCTGCCAGTGCTGGGATGCCTCTACTGTATGTGCTTCATGAGTTGAAAGGAGACTTTATAGACTGGTATCGAACATATGGGCTAATGTCAGACTTATGACTTTGGACTGGACTGGGTTGGGATGCTTTCTCAATGTTCCCTTCCTCTTGTATATAAACTTTTCCCTTATATACGTATGCATGTATATGATTTTGTTTCTCTAGTCTACCCAGACTAATACACAATGCATACTGACAACACCAACTAACACCCAGTGACAAAAAGAGTTTTGCAATAATTTTCTTAGATTTTGTAACTGTTTTTACATAAAGAAATATGGGTTCTAAGAAAGAGATTTTTGAAAAAAAATCATGGTAAGGAACTAATTAGCCATGCTATTGATATTGTTGTTGATAATTTAGTAAATATCTTTAGAAAACAGTTAAGGCAGCACCAACAGCAGACCACATTAGACAGATTT
The DNA here is from genome assembly GCA_004026705.1 of Nesogale talazaci. Classification (NCBI taxonomy): domain Eukaryota; kingdom Metazoa; phylum Chordata; class Mammalia; order Afrosoricida; family Tenrecidae; genus Nesogale; species Nesogale talazaci. The sequence goes on from PVJH01001080.1 coordinate 38,212, forward strand.
TTTGAAAAGAGAAATCCAGCCAGTTCCTAGTGAAAAAAGATAAAGAAGGAAAATAAAAACTCCTGAAAAGCAGCTAGCAGTTGAATTTATGGAAGGTGATTCCCCATCCAAACAATGACTTTCTCTTCATCCCTCCTCTCCATACCCTTGTCCACAGAGCCAGATCCTCATCAAGATCAAAGTATGGGCCATATTGTAGTTGTTAAAAAAATGTTTTTAATGTTGTGCTCCTTATTTACGTTATGTTATTTAACTCTGAACTTATTTGCTTTGAAATTTCTATGTAATATTTTCTATAAAAAGGCAAAGTTAGTGTAAAAACGTGGTGCTCAAGAATGAATTAATCCATTTTCAGTTATTTCCTACGGGGAAAATTGATTCAGATCGCAACTGCACTGTATCTTGAAGATTAGTGTTGAGGTCCGGGGATCTACTGTTTTCCTTGATCTTCTTTTACACGTATTTCAGGTCCTCCTGATCAGCAGGGTTGTCATGTCTAAGCCTAGACATCAAGACTCATTCTTCTTCACATAACCCAGCTTCTCTGATGATTAGCTCATCATACAGATTGACTAGAAATAGTGAAAAGATACATTCATGCTACACATCGCCATGATTTTAAACCCTTGTTCTGTTCTCACAACTGTGTCTTGATCCATACCCAAGTTCGTCATTAGCTTGAATGGTTCGAAATATCCATTTTTCTCAAGGTCATCCACCATTTATTATCCATTTAGTCAAATGTCTTTGTATAGTCAAGAGAATATAAGTAAACACGTTCGTGGTATTCTCTGTTTCAGTCAGAGTCCACCTGACATCAGCAATGGCATCCCTTGTTGCACATCCTCTGCTGAATCCTGCCTGAACCTCTGAAGAGCTCCTTGTGAATGTCCTGCCACAACTATTGTGGACGGAATGTGTTACTGGGTTTAGGGACTTGGTACGATAGTGGCAGAGATTATTAAGGCTAATTGGCATAACAGAGTCCACAAAAAAAAAAAAAACATGTTCTATTTTCTTTGGGGAATGGCAACTGGGGCATTAAAAGCAGGTGAGTTCTCATCTAATTGACAATGACTGGTCTCACCTCAAACCGAGCCAAGAGGAATGAAGATATCAAAGGGAAGTGAAAGAAATGGACAGAGTGAAACCCAGTATCTAAGATCCTGAGACTAGAATCCCTAGATGGTGTCTGGTTGCTACTTTGACCTTTCTGAATAGCTTCACAACAGGAGGTCCTCAATAGAGCAGGAGAAGCAATTGAAACAAAGCTCGGCATCAAAAAAACAATGGTCCTTTGATAGAGATCAGTAAAACATGTAGACTTTAACACTTGGACAGCTTTCAGTTTAAGAACTGAACTTACATACACTTGCCCCAAACCCTGCTCAACTTTTACCCAAACATTAGGTCTGATAGCTGAAAGGTAACAGCTAAGTACTCTTTAGAACAGTGATCCATAGTAAATCACAGAGTACCATCCCTCCGCCAGCTCTGAGAAAGCTCGGAAGGCAGATGCAGACAGGAAAGGAGGATGAATGGAAATTATTAGCATTGATAACAGCAGAAAAAAGTGGGGAGAACACTGTTGCATTGTGAGGATTTCAATCAACTATGCCAAAAGTACAATATGAATTGTTGATTGGAAAACCAATTAGTTCTGTGAACTTTTAAATTAAAAGAATTTATAAACTTACTCAGAATACTTCTCTTTTACATAAATTAAGTAGAGGGGGAATCAAAGTATGCTGGGTGTTTTGTGAGTAACAGCTGGACTAAAAGATGTTTGTGAGATGAAAAACCACACCCTCCTATTTACCCTTTCTAACAGTTTCTGTTAGGTAGATAGATTCAGGAACAAGGAGGGGTTGATCCCTCCTATGTCTGCACAGGACCCCTAGAGAAGATGGGAATAAAATCAGGCAAGGGTTAGGTTAGATGTCTATGAAGACTCCCTAAGTGAGCATGCTCAAAGTTAAGGAGGTAGCTCAATTCTGGCTAGTGGTGTCAGGAATAGTACCATAACAAGACCATTATTAAGAGGACTCCAAAGTTCATACTCAACAGATTATGCAGACTTCAGACACAATTTGCCAATCTGCTTAGCTTTCATTTACAAATTGTGGCCATGAAGCTGCCTCTTAGATGGCTGCCTTTAGCTCAACTTTTGGCTCAGGCTGATTAATATTAACAATATTTGTACCCAAATGTTGAATCCCCTAGGCAGAGTTTGCATAAAAGAAGTTGAACAATATTGTGCTTCAAAGACAATGCTATTGAAATGAGCCAAAATCATACTTTATAACATTCTCCAAGGTAAATATAAGACACATTTGAAAAATCTTGACATATATGGAAAAACACAGATATAACTGTGGTTGATAGAAAAAATGAAAAAAAAAAAAACAGCCAAACATGAACATAGACCTTGTTTTAATGACAAATGCATATCATAGTTTTAAAGTGAGATTCAAGTTCAGAGAACAGTGAAGTCAAAACAGAAAAATATATTAAAATTTTACTTAAGTTCACAGTGACAGATCAATATTTGTTCCACTTCATAGGCACACAAAGAATAAAATGCACTGACCACACTGACTAGGAATAGAAATACAGACAGTAGCTCAATATCCAGCTCTGCAAACAAATATATTCAAGACAGTATTCTGATCTCCACATTCTTTTATAATCACCCAGTGTGGCAATCATGTGCTTATGTTAATTTTATGATTGAAATGTAGGGGTAGAGTCTAGCTGTTAATCTTGCATTGAGTAGCCAATGAGACCTCTATGAGGGCATGGCTTTCTCCTGAGACTTCTGGGAAATTTCACGATATTTCCCTCTTGAAGATGAGAAGCTATCTTCCCCAGTGGTTGGGAGTTAGTCTCAGAGACAATGAATCACAGAGAAGATAAGATGGCAGCATCCGAGAAGCTGAAGGAGCCGGAGGAGAAACCACACAGCTTTGCCCTAATGGAGGCAGACCTCTGAAGCTGGAAAGGCCATATGGAGACCTCTACCAGTGATGAGTTGCTTCTGCCACCACGGGATGCTGTTGATGGACCCTGAGCGTTGGAAGTGAGGAGCCATGGGGGAGACCCTGGCCAGCTCTGGGATTCTGCACCCACTGACCTATGACTTCGTGAGTCGGAAGGAGACTTTATAGACTGATTTTGGGCATATGGGTTAATATCAGACTTATGATTTTGTACGGGACTGGATTGGGATGCTTTCTTAAAGTCTTGTTTCTCTAATAGATAAACTGTACCCTTATATCCATATATGAATGTCTATGAAATTTGTTCCTCTAGCCTACCCGGACTAACACAACCAATATTTAAATTTCAGAGGAGATGTTTCCAAATAGCTGTCTTAAAACACATGTTTTCCAGGAAGTGGACAGGGCTATTTGTATCCATAGCACTTGGGATATTTTTCTCTTTCCTTTTTTAATTTTCTTGCATGCAGTGCCTTGTGCTTATACTTCTATTATTTCTATTCCAGAAGAATGTAATAAATTTCTCTAAAGATAAGGGACAAAGTTAATAAGAGTTGTCCAATCAACTATTTTCCCTGATAACTATATTTTAATTTGGTGGCTTCAGATTCAACGTCAGACATGGGCTTTACAAATCATGATCACTTGCCATATAATTTTATTGATATGATGAGTAGTCAAAACACATAGATATTTGTGAAAGATAGGTTTGTTGTGTCTACATGACCAATGAACACATGTGAGATTAATTGAAGTGTGGAGCTATAAATGGCTCTTTGAGCCTTGGCTTTCTCTCTCTTGCTTCTGGATCATCGGATCAGTGTGCAGTCAGCTGCCTTACTTGTCCTGTGCCTCAATTTGCAAGTTACACTACCTGTGGGACACCTAACCCATGGACTGTGTTGCTCTAAGTTGAGGTTCCGTCAGGACCTGCTTTGTCGCACTGCTAGGACATACATCTCTTCAGATGGGGACTGTCGGACCCTGTCATCTGGCTGACTGTTGGTGACCTGCCTTGCTGTTTGCTGCCTGTGGCCAGAGGACTGCCCCATGGCTCTCAAGACTAGAAGGACTGCCAGTGTATTAGCTGTCTCATGGAAATGAGTTGCCCTGACCCATTTTGTACTGCTTTACAGATTAATTAGCTGGTTATTTATTATGGTAGATATTTATCTATATAAATGTATATAGAATTATGAGTGTTCTGGTTTTGTTTCTTTAGAGCACCTTTCTAACATAATGGTTAACATTCCTCATGCTGGGAGTATTAATATGTGGGTATGTCTGCATGTGGCTGGACCCATGTGGAGACAAATAGATGATTCCTAAGATCATCAGAATGTGTCAGCACCACTGTGAAAGAATTGTCTGAAACCCCCAAAATGGTGTCGTGACTCACAGGTTGAGAATTACTGGTTAGAAGCAATATGTCTTTTGCACTCTTGACTGATGTTCCAATGAGTGTTGATTTTGGATCTAAGTAAAATGAAATCCTTGACAACTGCCGTATTTACTTCACTTATCATAAGGGGCTTGAAGAAAATAAAAAAAGCAAAAACACCCAAAATATTGCCATAAAGTTGATTTGACTCATAACTACCCTAGTGGAAAGAATAGAACTTCCCATTTGGGTTTTGGAGACTGTGATTCTTTGTGAGATTAGAAAGCCCCCTGTTTCTCTCTCAGATCAGCAGGTGGTTTCAAACTACTGACCCTTCTGGTAGCAGCCCAAGTAACCACTATGCCACCAGGGCTACACACAATAAGACTTATAAAGATCTAATTCATATAAACACTTGAAATGATTGAGATATTAAAGACAAAGAAACCAATGCAGAAAAAGAATCCCAGATCTTAGGGCATATTATTTAATGAGCTCATTAGGCACAAAGAGGGGATATATATATATATCAGAGAGTGGTTTCAGTCTGACACAAGTCACTCCTATAAGGGAAAGAAGTGTACAAACTTTAACTTACAGAAATCATAAAAATGCATTGAAATATAAAAACTGAAATGTATACACATCTAAAATTTGCAAAGGGCTTTCATGAGAATAATAGAATTTAATTCACACAATCTGAGTAAGAAAGGACAGGTACTGTTATTGTGCCATGCTATAAATATGGGTGCTGATGTAATAAGAGCTTATTTTGTATTTCTCAATGTTATATAGGATGTGTCATAACTGAGGTTTGAGCCATATATTCTCATTTTAAGTTCTTTGATACTTTTCACACACACATACAATTAAATATGACTAAACCTCAATAATGAATAGTATTTAAAAAGTAGTTCTTCCCCTGAAAAGAATCTATTAAAATACAAATGACCATTTTTAGAACTATCAGATGATAATTATAAAAAGCTCATGATCATCTAATTTCAGTTAATTTTTTAACGAATTGGCAAGAATCACAGGAAATGTTGTTAGATTGCTAAGTATTAATTGTACACACACCGCCTCCCTAAACCTTTGGAACATTCTTCTGGCAGATCATTTTACACTTTATGGCTAAATACCGGTTTCATGTGACCTTGGATGTCAAATTTGAATGGCCAAGGTTTCCTGGAGGAGGGCATTCGGAGCGAGAGCCACGTTAGCACGTGTTCTGATTTCAATGGTGCACTATCTTGAATAAAAATTGATAATGACTCCAGGCCTGCAAATGCTTTATCAGTCCCAGAGGCTTAGTCTCCCCACACCAGATGCGGGAAGTTGACTGCATTCATTAATATCCTTCAGTGAGGTCATAGGGATGGAGCCTCAGAGCCCCAGGGGGGATTGCTAGCGAAATAAAAGCAAAGAACTTGGAAAGAAAGGAGGCAGGTATATAGAGTTCTCATTGTCTTAAGTGTGGAAGCAAATTGAAAGTCAAGCCAACGGAGAGAAACACTTTCTTTGACTTGAATATATCCGCATTCCTGTTCTATCAGGGGAAAATAGTCCCAGTTCAGAGCAGCGATGGCCTTTTTCATCACTTTTCCCCTCCTCTCTACTCTCTCTCTTTTTTTAAAGAGAAATATTTTTCTCTGGCTTGGCTCTTGTACAGTTGTAATTGGAAGTAAATCATGAAGCACCTTAAAAAAATTTTTTTTGTTTCTTTTTTCCAAGACAGCATGCCTGCTCATCTATTTCCCAGCTTCCAGCTGAACTGAAGCCTGGGAGTCAGTGGAGTGCAGTGACTCCTGAGGGAGAAGGCAGACCGTCGGCCAGGATTGCTACACAGTTTTCAGCAAGCAAGCACTGAGACCCCTTATGCAGCCTAACCCTGCTTACATATTTCAGAACAGAACCCCAACCTTCTTCCCCGCACAGCTCCATTCCCCGGGTGATTTCAGCAAGTCTTGTTAACAGTTCCATGTAACAGGCTCAGCAGGTTCAACATTTGATTATCTCTCCCTCAGGTTCACGATCAAGTCTTCTCCCTTCGTTAGGCGCTGGCAGGAACACGGCGCTCCGTTCCCTGCGTGGGGAGCTTCACGTGCGGAAAATGCAGAATCTGCAATCGGGTCCAATCTCGCAGTCAAGGAATTTAATTGTAGTATTGAAATTCCGGGCTGTGCCCCTGAGACATTGATTCTGTATCGTCAGTTCCAAATCCGGGGCGCGCTGGCAGCATGATGATGTGTTCATGGAATTTGCAATTGAGATAATGAGGAATCAAAGCTTGCGACAGGATCCCTAACTGACAGAAAGCAGGAGAACCACCGCGAATCGATACGGGGCCGGCCCGATGGAGCCGCCTGGCAGGCTGCTTGCGGCCTTGGCAAAGCTCCTCCGGTGGCTCCAATTGAAGAGCCGGCTCGGGACTCCAAGGCGGCCCAGTTGGATGTGCGAACTGGGGGACGCTTTAGCTTTCCAAGGCCTGGAGAATATGTGCTCCGAAGCTTTTACTGCCAAAGGCAAGGCGCTTGGGCCTCAGCAGCCAAGTAAAACAAAGGGGATCAGAACAAAACAGTGGAATACAAAGAAAGAAAGAAAGGGCACAGGCTTGTGGCAAAGAATTGCCTTTTGCTTTCAAAGTTAGCTGTGATCTGCTCTCTTTGGGGAGGGAGGGAGCCTGAAAACAATTTAGGAGTGGGCGAGGACAAAGAGAGACCCAGGTTGTTACGAGGTACGTTTTAATATGTGGTCATCAGGGAGTTGGAGTTTGCAAGGGTTTGTTTGCACTTCAGAGTCAAATAAAAAAAGACTACTGGGGGGGGGTGTAGAGGGGGGGACGGAGGGGAGGGGAAATGTTTCCCAGAGTGATGGAAACAAATTTAAGGTGGCCCACAGATTCAAAAAGAAACTTTGCCCACTATAGGGCCACATATTTTAGTAATTCCTTCTGCCTTTCAATTGTACATATCCATGGAAAACTGAGCTACAAGAGGAAAAAAAGAAGAAAGAAAGAAAGAAAGAAAGAAAGAAAGAAAGAAAGAAAGAAAGAAAGAAAGAAAAAGAAAAATTCAGTATAAATATTTCATTCACACTTGTTCTAATGGAGCAATTGCTAAATCATACACAATGGCCCTCACCCTAAAGAAACACCATAGGAAAAGCACATTTCCAGCTGGAGTTCAGTCTTCCATGGAGTGTTCTAGTATAATTATGCATACTACCCACTTTTAATCTCAAAGTTCTCTTGACTTAACTAAGTCTATGGTCACCATTAGGATATAAAATTATATTAATAATTTATCAACTGACCAGACAGGCTTTTCTTTTTACCAAGTACTTCATAAACACAGGATGAAATAATTAAATGGTTCTTGCAGGGTTCTCAACCTTCCTAATGCCTCAATCCTTCTTGTTGTGCTGACACCCCCCCCCCAACCATAAAATTATTTTCATTGCTATTTCATCACTGTAATTTTGTAACTGTCATGAATCTGGCAACCCCTATGAAAGGGTTCTTGAACCCCCAAACGGGTTGCAAGTCACAGGTTGAAAACTGCTGCCTTAATGGTTAGTTTGGAAAAAACTTTAGGGATTAAAAATCAGAAGTCATTTGTTTTGCTAGATTTTACCTGTGCCTAAAATACTCCTTAGGCACCTTATGTACTCTAGCAAGTGTAAGGCCCCACTTCGACAAGACTGATATAGCCCATCATGACCTAAAACATATCACAAATGTCTCATAGAACTATGGGTCAACTTGTCCAAAATATGTTACAAGTTCAGTAAAAATGCTGGGATTTATGATTAAACACTAAGAATACCAGTCAGAAGGGCAAACTTCCATGACCCTAGATACATGACTTTCACATCAGTGACTCACCGAAGTGTACTCACTTAACATTTTTTGATGTGTAAATGTGGTCTGCATACAATTGATGTATGTATTGATCATGATAAGAGTTGTATGAACCCCCAATAAAGTCATTTTATTAAAAAAACAAATAAATAAACCATAATTTCAAAATAGGGAAATATCCCACACTCAATAAGCAATGTAAAGTTATCTAAATTGTTACAAAGGGATTAATACTAAAGTTGGGAAATACTCTGGCTTTCTTCTTCTTAAATTGATCTTATAGCAGTTTGAAGACATCTTTTCCATTTGTTTTACATTAAGAGGAGTGAAAATGACACTTTTATTGGTTCATGATACGCGTGCCTCTAAATACACTGAAATGTAAAGGCAGATTTGTGTAATGAAAGATAAGCAGGATTCACACCACTGTTTCTTGTCTGAAATAAAATTATTCTTGTGGTCCTAACAAATGTTTTGGGGGTGTATCTTACATTACCAATATTTTTTCATTTTCTCACTAATAATTACATCAACCCCCTAAATTCAAATTCACCCCATTTTACCTTTTGTGTTCATGAGCCTCCATAGAGAAGGATCACGCTTCACAAAATTTTGAACTGTGGCGACCTAAGATTTCATTCTTCTGAAATTGTAAGTGCTTTTAAATTCAGTTAGCTTGTTAAATATGCTTACTTAATAAACGGCAAGAGACATAAGAAAATAAAGTTTCCTTTGAATCGAAAGAACACATCCATCTAACTTCTTATCAAATGTCATAATTACTTCATTTATTACTTAATGATGGTTTTCTGCTAGATTCTTAGGAATATGAAATATGAAATAATTATATTGGATATGTTCTTAATTTTGTTAGATTCACCTTATTCAGAACACACAAAAAACACAAGAGAAGTAAAAATGATTGCATTGTCTCTCTGCTCCATTTCCCATACTGTTGAATCATTAAACTGGAAAAGCTCCTTCATTCTTTACATATAGATTTCAAGGTGTTTCTATTGAATATTATGTGAAACAATGGAACAAAATTGCCAATTCTAAGTCCCCTGACAGCTTATAAAACTACAACTGAAAATCAAAACAAAATCTCTTCTTTTGTTTTTAAATCTAAGTTTTTGGAAAAAAATCCTTTCCAATCATTGTCCAATATTCACTTAACTAGAGAAAAATTATTATTCCATTGCACAAATTACCCTCACTCCAAAATGACATGATTAGAAAATTTCAGCTAATCGGTAAGTGGTGTGCTCTTTGAGTCCCATTCATCAATGGTGTGAACGGGGGAGATGTCGGGAAAAGGGGAACCATGCTCTAGTAAGCAGTCCCTATTATGAAGCGAATGTGGCGATTGATTAATCATGGAGCAAAGAATTAAAATTATTTTCTTTCAGCCATATTATACAGAAGAGATTGCCATGGTTAACATGGCAATCATGTGAAGTATTCTGGGCAATAAAACAACTTAAATAAACTTTCCAGTCTCCACTCACATCATAAATAGGGAAAGAGATGGGGAAGGGAAATTTGAATGTGAAATCAGAATTTGAATTTTACCTTATGAGAAAACACATTGCTTCTACTCACTCAGCCTATTACATACAATAATTTCAATAATTCTGAGAGTTATCATTGCTAATAATTATTAGAATATTGCTCTCTGAATAATTTATTTTCTTTTGACAACATGTACAAATATCTTCAAGCTGACTAATAACCAACTCTGAAAGTACAACCTGAAATGCATCCCTGGTGTCTTTTGATGGGGACATAGCTGAGAAGATAGGATTTGTATCCTTTTAACCACAGCATTCTGACAGTTAACTTCTTTTATATCATGTCATTTACGTAAAGCAATCATTTCACTGGCTTTCCATTAGGTGAGAGGACTAACTTTTGGTGCTATGTGCATGTTGTGAAGGTCTCCTGAGAGTTCCTAACTGAAAGGTTAGCTGTTTAAACCCATCTGCAGCTCTGAGGGAGAATGACCCCAATGTCAGCACCTTCAAAGATTGAGATCTAAAAATTGCCAATTTTATAACATAGTATTGCTGTGACCTAGAATCAACTTAACACTACACAATATACAGCACAGCGAAGATGCGGTGGATCAGTGGTAGAATTCTCTCCTTCTTTGTAGGAAGCTGGCTTCAATTGTCATCAATAGATTTCAGGTGCACTCTTGACCACTCAGTCAGAGGAGGTTGGCATTGCTATGATGCTGAACTGATTTCAGTAGGGCTTCCAGACGAAGGTGGACTAGAACAATTAGATTGGGTGTCTACTTCCAACTATCAGATAATGGAGACTCATGGGTCATAATGGTTTGATCTATAACAGATCATATTGGAATGCTGACACAGAATTAGGTAGATTTTCCCCTGCTAAGTAAGCATGCAGTCACCATAAGTTAAGGTCCTGGTTAGCAACACACACACATACATATATTCTAATATATTATATATATATATACTATGTGATATATATATAAATATATCACACAGTAATCCATTTAAATCTCACTGTACCATACCTGTATTCTCAGCCATTTTAAAGTTCAAAAAGGATCACGCTAGCCTTTAATGCTCTTTGAAGACATGGGCAGATGTCTCCCCCAAATTCACCAATGGAATCATATCAACAAATTCAGAAGTTCAAAGATTTTAATAACCAGATGACAATGAATCCAATATCAACTATGAAATATTGCCTGTTTTACATTAGTCTTTTCCCAGTTAACTAAAATAATCAGTTTTGCAAGAGGTTTTGCAACATACAATCATATGACAAGATGTATAAATATGCACATCACAGAAGAGAAAGAACTCCAAAATCTAAACAGTGTTGTTCTCCAAGTAGTGTGTGATTATACAATTATTGTATTTTTCCATAATGTAAGCTCTTTCTAAAATTCCCATATTGAGTAGGAATTGTGTTTATCATGCCAAAATAAATATTGTGAGAATACTTTATAACAATTGTATTTTTTAAATTTAGTAGTCAACTTTCAGATGTTTGACATGTACTTTAGGGGGGAAATGTTTTCTAAGCACTGTCAAGCATTAAATTGTCTCTACAGTCTGTGTCTTGTGCATTTTCTATCCCAAACAGATGCTGATTTCAACGAAAGCCTGTGGAGAAGATTCATCATCTCTAGTACTTGGCTTGAAAGTCGTTAGAATCTTCATTGTGAGAATATCAAATGTGCTTACCATCAAAGGTCTTGTACAAGAGTTTGTTTTTTTCCCAAGCTCATTAAACTGTGAGAAGGCAAACCTGACATTCTGTGGAAATTTTCCTTACTTGATTTTCTTAAAGGAATCGTTACAAATTCTATACAGCTTTCAATCTTCCTGGATTTCTCCAGGTGTTTTGCTTATTTTATGGTTGATTTCAGTGCCTGAAATTCATTCTTCTTTCATATCTAGAATCCCCAGGAATAACCTGAGGGGGTAAAAACAAGAACTTCAGCTAATTTTGTCAATGTGGCAGTTCACTTTGACAGAGCTTTAGCTTTTCACCTGGGTTATTAAGTTCCATCCTAATCTTTGCATCTACTATTAGTAATAATATTGGTTTCTGAGATTAGAAAATAGATAATCATAATCAAAGAAACATCAAAGTATATTGGCTGTAGTAATAGAACCGATTAATTCAAAAGTTATTACATTATAAACAAGTATATTTTGATGTCATATAGCAATATATGGAATATTAATAGGTATTTTACTTTATGAAAGATTACAATAAATCCAGAAATGACAAAGAAAGTAAACTACAATCTTTAAATTTTTAAAAGGATTCCTCAAATGGTGCACTCAGTTCAGTGCAACCAACAGATTGACCCAACATAAAACATACCCAAGAGACCTGGTCACTTTCTTTGAAAAGGTCAGAGCCTTGAAAACCCTATGGAACACTTCCACTCTGCACATTTACCAACAAGAACACCTAGACAGCAAGCAGCACATTGTTTGCAGCAGTTTTATTCACAAGTAGTTACATGTCATTTGATTCAATACTGTCATCATTCAATCATACCATGGAGAATTGTATGCTCACCTCCACATCAAGTGTAGAGCATTCCTCTTCCCCCGTGGTCAAACCAGCTTAAGATGCTGCCTACCATCACAAACCCTTTTAATGATCCCTTCCACCTACCATCTTCATCCAGTTTTTAAATGTTTGAAAATAAAATGAATTCAACTTAAGTATAATAATAGCAAAAGAGTTGATTTTATAGTAATTTGAGGACATGTTCAGAAAATTTTAATTCACTAGTATCCTTTTTTATAATTCTGCTACCAAAACATAATGTAGTTCTGTCCACTTCTTTACTGATTCCATCCAAGTTCAGATTTTACTGCAATGATTTTCCTATTTGTCTATTAACTTGTCAATTTATCTATTAACTTATCTATTAATCTATTATTTATTAATTTATCGATTAACTTGTCAATTTCCTCCTCCTCTCATATATTCTCTCCCAATATGTCTGCAATAAGTACATAATCTGCTGTCAGTTTGAGATGTAAGGGTGAAGGGGTGGAGTTTAGCCGGTCAATCAGGTCACAGCTTGATGACCTCATGTGGAGACCCTAAGGTGATACATAGATCTCTGAAGGTGGGCCACATACTCATTCCCTGCCAGACATGGACTCATGCTAGTGTCTTGGGGCTGGAAGAGCCATGTGGAGACACTTGCCAGAACTGAGATGCTTCACCTGACAGTGGATCCACCAGACTGCCCATCCACTGTCCTATGATCTTCCTATATTCAGCATTATCACATATTTTGCATGAGTCTGAAGATGAATGTATCAATTGTTATCAGACATATTGGCTAATGGACTTATGAACTTGATCTGGATTGAGCATGGTGTTTTCTCAATATACAATTTCTTTTTTATATAAAGCTCTTTTTTATACACATATGAGTACCTATGAATTTTTTTCTCTAGCATGCCTAGACTAATACAATGTAATTTTATACCTTTTTTCTAGTTTTCTCTCTATGACTTCCCAAAACAGTCTTTCATACCTTTAATTAAACATATCTTTTCCAATCCTTGAAAGGATATTGATCCCTGGATTCCAGGAATTTGATACATTCAGAGTGCTGCTCCATCGTTCTGTTTGAATGTCTTCTCTAGCTCTGTGGTGACGTGATGTGTGTAGAGCAGGACTGACTCAATGGGCTTTCCGGTGTCCCTTTGAAACAAGATTGCTAAGACTGTCTTCTGTGGCACATCTGAATAGATTTGAATGACCCAGAAGGATGATTAACTGTTTGCACTTCCCAAGGGCTTTTCCTTTGAACTACTGGTATATCCATCGTCTCCTCTTCTCTCCTGTTATGATTCATACTCTAAAATTCAATTAGAAATTTAGATACTGATGTCATCAAAATCATCAGGATCAATAGGACTTTGAGGCAACATTTGGTACTATTGACCATTTTTGTCACATGGAAACTTTGTTTCACGTAATGACACTTTTTAATATATTTCTAATGTTTCAGACAAGGTCATGGTAGGCAATAGATAGTACCTTCAAATTGGATAATTTGAGATAACTTTAATACAGTGACTATTCACAAATGCATTAGTAGGAGGGTTATGATCTTTTCAGTATTCATAGTTTATATGGCGAAGAATCGGTACTGTAATCTAGAGAGAGGGATTTTTGTGGAAATCTATAAGATAAATGACCTGTATTGAAAGGAGTTGACACATTATACATATGGGTATAGGTGAAGAAATACCCTAAATTAATTCTTCTCTGACTCCCCCCATGAGTGCAATTGACTGACCAATACCTAAAGCTATAGGACTGAAAGCCAAATGATGAGGTGCAAGTAGGTTAGACTCCTTGGGCAGAGAAGGGTAGAGAGGAGCAGCCAGTGACTTTGAGGAGCTAATAGAGAGCATTCTACTCAGTCTCTCTTTCACAAGCTATCACTTTATTGGATTTTCCTATCTTCATAGCCTTTAACCCCCCTTCCCATTGCTCAAATGTTCAAATCTTTGACTGCTTATCTGTATATAGTTAATTGATTCATCTGTATCTCCATCACAAATATCTCTTCTGTTTTTTATCTCTTCTGTTTATAGACAGCATTTCTGCTTTTTTATTTTTTAACAGTTTATTCTTGAAGTTCAAGCCATTCCATTTGAACACATTTTCTAACCAGACTTACTCATTTTGAATTACATCTTTCTGCAGGAAAGTGCCACCACACTTCACACAACAAAGTGGAAAGACAATGATAATCCCTGATTTAACTTTTAATTATTATGCATAGTCAGTTGATCAAAGGCTTTATCTAAATCCTCCTAAATATTGAATTCACTCCCTCTGGATGCTTATCATCATCATTCATTCTGTGGTGCATGTGACCAACAATTATCTCTCAGGAACCATTGAAACTGACCACATGAAGCCTTGATCTAAGTATTGGAGTATGAACAATCTTGCAGCAAGAGGAAAGGGAGTGTGACCTGGGTCTGTGAGAATGGATAGCACTTGCCTACCTAAAATTTGGTGAACATGCTGAGTATCAGAGAGATAGGATGGGGAAAGATCCTTAAGGAAAAAATAGATTATACATATGAGAAACTATAAGCTTACCTGAGGTGCTGTGGGAAACGAGTCTAGTCAAAATATCTTTGCTTAAGACTGAAGGGTACAGAGATGGAAGAAGCTAGAAGACTTTGGAAATTATGATATGGATTTTGGATTTAGTGCATTTGGTTCCCCAAGTAAGAAAATAATTAGAGTCAAAAACTGAGGTCTCACATAGCACTCTTGCACACTAAAGAAGAACATCTCATTTGAATGAAAAAAAGGTGTTCTGCTAGTATTGCTCCCTCATTGCCACTGGATGAATCCAGACTCATCCTGACCTTCTAAGACAAATTAGAACTGGCTCTTAGGATTTCTGAGAATTTGCATTTTTACAAGCATAAACGGCCTCATTCTCCTCCTGCACAATGGCTCGTGGGTTCGAGCCACTGACCTGGTGGTTAACAGTTAAATGTGTAATCTACTACCTCACCAGAGCACCTGCGGATATTGCTAGCAAAGTCATATCTTAAGACTAATGCAGTTTGTCATCTAGTCACCTAGTTCTCTAAATACTATTTATTCACTTTCATCTACCAAGCACCTGTGTATATTCTAGAATAACAGATTAGATCTTACAGCAGAAGTTCTTCTGCCTAGAAATTCCTTCTGTTCTTAGAATTTGCACCCAAACTCTTGGAAAAATGTGTTGATTGTATATCATATTGCATTCCATATAGCAGGATAAGAAAAGAATTTATTAGAGAGTAAAGGTTGTAGATGCTATTGTTATTTTAACTTCTATAATTATTGGTCGTGTACAATCAGATTACAGGACAATCCATTTGAATTCCAGGTTTTATTACTTCTCTTTTCAAATAAAAGAGGTGAGTCAGATAGTTACCAAGATTTCTTTGTGGTTTGAAATTACGAAAATTTAAATAAAAAAATGTCAGATGTGGTAGTGGATGAAAGGTACCATTAAGCTTTCTTTCAAGCTGTGAATGAAATGGAAAGTCATGAAAAACCATTACCAACTCTTCTCCATGTAGATTAACACCATTCAATCCATAGGGATTGACATCAGATTTTGATCTGCCTTCCTCTGTGGCACTGACTTCACAATTGAAATGTTATCTGCAGAAACGTCTTAGGAAATAGATTTATTCCAAGCTAATACTTTGAAACAATTCATTTGGCTCTTACAGGCAACTACAGTTCATATGCACACAACCTCATACATAAACAATATTAGTCAAAGTCAGAATGTAGGCATTCTCAAATATAAGTAGAAAGAACAGGGATGATGGGTGAAAATGAATAATGGAGAAATTAAAAGGACATTGTCCTTTCTAATTTCAACATCTTAAACAATTTTAAATAATAATTTCTGACTCTATTCTTAATATTCTTTTTATCACCTCTTGACTTCAACTTAACACTGTCCAGTGGAGAATTATTCATCTCCTAAAGGATCCCAAGTCTTAATTAATAGAGGAGTCAGCCAAAGGGATGAATCTAGATATATCAAAGGTAATTACAATTTAATGAAACAAGGATGAACAAATTACCAAAAAGCCCAGCAGCCTAGTAAGTGACCTGAAATAAAATTTTGGTCACCAAACTGATAACCTCTCTGCATACCCACTCCTCAGCCCCAAATTCCGTTTTCTTTTACTCCTCCACATTTAATTCTCTTCTCTTTCTAGAGAGTGTGAAATAATTGCAGGTATAATTACAAGTTAAAATAATTTTAAAAACCACTCTGAATTGCATCCTCAACACAGACTCTTACATGCAAGCGGTAGCAGTGAGACCTAGACTACATGGGGGAATTGAAACTCAATTTTACTGAAGTAATTGAGAAGAAAAGTCAACTAAAATCCTGTTTGCATGGAAGTTACTTTCTATTTCAGGTATAATACAACTTTACAGAATGTTTTGCCTCCCCCTCATCCTCTGTCTATGTGGGATACATTCACTTTCTGGGTGGCCTTTTCAAGACAAAGCCTCTGCTGCAGATCCTTGATAAAGAAAGCCAGGCTCAGAAAATGTTTCAGATAGAAAGAACATTTGTAGGCCTCTGCTGTTTATTTTGACAAACATAATCTCTATTTACCCTGCAGTAGGTAAAGAAAAGGGGATAAAAATCAGAATCTTTGTTTTAAGTTTGTTGCTATCAAATGTTAGAAACTGGAAAGGGAAGAATTAACTCCCATCCCTCTCCTGAGAAGCAGCGGCAGGGTGAAATTAACTGAGAAGGCAACCACTGTCTTAGTCATCTTTCTGCTAGAGCTGCCAAGAAAGCTTCCTCCAGAGTTCTTCCTAAGCTTTTCTACTGGCAAAGCAGGATACTCTAGGACAAGGTTTCTAACGGCATCAGACTTAGATCTGCAAAGCACTTCTTTTTTGAGCACGGGCTTGGTAGAGGGTGAGCAGAATCTGATAGGAGAAAAATAATGCAGCTCAGACCTCTGGGATATTTATCACACTCCTGACTGTTGGTGATTAAATGATTTCTATCTTTCATTAAGCACCAAGCTAATTTAATTTTGGATTTTGTTATGTCTAACCATTCATTGAGAAGCCCTATGGCATAAAAATTAAGAATCCTTTTGGACCCATCTGATAACCCAAGAGACCGGCTATGAACTCAACAGCACTTCTATGGGACTGGCACATCTAGTCCAGCCAAGATTACAGCCAAGAATATCCTTCTGGGTGTTTTTGCTCCAAAATATAGAGTCACTAATGATTGGACTCAACTCAACAGCACCTAGTGATAACACTACACTAGTTCGGTAAACATAGTTCATTTCACAGATAGCTGAGACAATTTGAGAGTTTAAAATTTACCCCAAGATCCCCATCTCAAAATTTGTAATCTAAAATATTAAACCTTCCCACCAGTTCTCCACTTAGGTATATAATAAAAAAAATCAAAAGCAAATACACATGTACACTAAGGTTCCAATTCCAGTTTTGTGTGAACTGGGATAGGCCACAATTCTCAGGGGCTTCGCCGTTCACATCCAGTAATCCCCCATGGCCTGACCTAATGCAGTATAATCAAAGTCAATCAGTTGCAAGCTTTTATAATGCAGTCAAGCATGGAGGGAATGCAATACTACAACCCAGATCAGAGCCTTGATATAATATAAAGAAAGTTCCCTCAGAATGTGGCCTTATTCCATTATAAGAGTATTTGGGGCAAGTTTGTATTGCATATTTTGGGGTTTGGATACTGCATCTGGCTCATCAACCTCTGGGTTTTATGGACTCAAGCCAATGACTTGCCATATTTTCTGTCAGTCTAAAGGATTGTCAGAGATCTGTTATATAAATTGCTGACCTTAGATTCATCCACCACCCTAAATGTGGTCTTCCAGCTAAATTAGAACTCAACAGCCTCCGGATATATGAAAGTCAGACTGCCTGGGTTTGACTTTCCCCACTTGTATAGCTGTGTGTATATGTATGCATATGTATACAAACATCATTACCTTTGTTTTCTTAGAGAATCCAACCTAAGAAAACGAGCATTCACTGTAACCCTATTGACAATGCCCTTTAGGAGGAAATAACACAGATGTTCATCAATAGTTGTATGACTAAAATGTGATATATATATATATATATATATATATATATATATATATATCAGCTCAAAAGAGAACTGCACCCCTGAAATATGCTTAAATCTTAAGCACATTGCAGTGAGTAAAAAATTCAGTCACTAAAGCTAAGGACAGGGAAACTAAATCTTGCTAGTGATTATCACAGGCAAGCTGGAGACAGAAAATGGCAGACTCGATGCTTCCTGCTCACTGAATGGTGAGAACATTTGGGAATGGAGAAGGGTGATGAGTGAACAATGTCGTAAACCTAATTTCAATTAACTTTATATCTGAAAACTCCTGACTTCTCAAGAATCTTCAGTTAGTGTACATAATTAAAAAAAAATAAACAAATATGGATAATGTCAACTCAACCAAACTATTAAATCACACAGCAACATTTACTTGTGAAGGTAGCTAGTTTTAGAAATCTATTGAAAGCACCTTTAATCACAGACATGAAAAATGTTATATTTTTGATAGATATAAGCTATATAAATGGGCAGTTTTTCTAATGATGGGAAGGGGAATATAGCTTTATTAAGAGAAATGCTCAAAATAAAATAATTGAAATGCAAAGATCATGAAATGAAAATACATTTGTATACATTAAAATGTGTTTCAGGGTAGGAAGAGAATTCCTATGACATTCAGAAAAAGACCACCAGTTACAGTATGACCCCAATGATCTCTTAGAAAACACAATAGCCTTTAAGGTTAAATATTATCATACTTAATTAAGTTCCTATTCATTAATAAGTCATTTGCTCTAACTTTCAAATGATATGCAAAAGATACTAAATCAAGCATCTATGATCAACCCTGAAATGTGCATGTACTTATAAAATGTAATTCATATTTAGCAAGGATTTGTAAAGAAAAATTGTTACATCAATGATGTACTCTTTGTACACATTACACATTGTGATATACTTTAGGTTTTAAGCTCAAGCAGCCTTGCTGAGTAAGCAAGAAACCAGATGGAAGCTTATGGCTGCTATGTCAATACCTACTGAATATTGCTGTCTTCTCAGCTAGTCCAAATAAAGCCACCCCATCTGCCATAAACATGGGACCCAAAGGCCACATTTATAGATTGCACTAAAAAAGTTTAAATTATTTTTATAGTGAAAACATTTTTATAGGTTCTGGAAAAAAAGAAAACTCAATGCATTTGATAAAATATATATTCTCCGGTGATTCTGAGAACATGTCCGTAGATGCATTTACAGGGAAAAAATAAAATAAACCTAATAGGATATTTTTGTAGATGCCAGCATGAAATTAACTATTGTGCTGTTGTTGTTTCCTTGGGGCGGGGAGTGAAACCTTGCTCTTTCCCTTCAGTTTCTGTAACTTCAGCCTTCTAAACTGCAATGCTGGGCATTATTCTTTTTAATTTGTAGTCACTGGATGGTTCGGATACATTTTTGTCAGTCTTCTTGAAGTTTGTCAGGAAGAGAATGGAAAGATCAAACTCAGCAGGCAATGTAAGTTTGTCTCCTTTCAAAATGAAATTTCTACAGTGCTTGAAAGGACCAAGAACATTTACAATCACGTTCTTCAAATCTATTCAGGACCCCACGTTCATGCTAGAGCGTTCTGAATTTAGAACTCCAAACATCTCATACTGAAGCCAAAGAAAGACTACTGACCTCTAACTAAGTGCTCCAAATCCACCTGGTGTCATGATGCCATGACACTGGAGGGGAAGGTGGCCACCACTGCCTAGTGCTCTCATTGGTGATTGCTGCTACTCTATATTTGTGAGCACACTTGCACTCCATATGCATCCATGAAACTGATATGTCTGAAAGAAACATCTCTCAAATGTATTCAAATTAATACGTATGTAGGAATCATAAATCTGTGCTCATGTTTTAATCCTTAGCACAGAACAATAAAATTTCCTAACAATTAAAAATAACATTTACTTTGACTTCTGTAACACAAAGATAAGTATGCATAACTAAGACTTGGGAGGAAGATAAGGAAAAGATAAAATGGCATTTTGGGGTGCGTCCTTTGTTATAAAAAACACCAGATGCTAGGTAGAGTTTAACTAGAATTATGCCAGATGCCACAGAAAGAGTAAAGAAAGAGTATCATTTCTGATATTTTCTTTTCTTCCAACTAAGCAATAATATGAGAATCATTGTTTTGGGTGGATTTGTTTGCACAATGTAAGTTAAATGGCCCATTTGAAAGAACCTGAAAGTCCAATGTCCTACATAAAGATAAACTGTATGGGTATATATATGTATATATATATATATATATATATTTCTTGCTGTTGGTCATTTTTTCACATGGTCCTGGGATTCAGGGCAGCCTCATGTACAATGGTATTGGACCATTGTAATCCACAGAGTGCTCATTGGCTGATTTTCATGAAAATATCATCAGGCCTTCATTTCTAATTTGTCTTATTCTATAAATAGTATTGAAATTTGTTAACAATAACACATGGTACAGGGAAAGTAGCTACATATGAAGTGCTTTGACTGGGATTCATAACCATAACTCTGTCATGGAAGGTGAGAATTCTAACCTTGAACCCACTTCCCTGGTAGGCCTGGCAATCTATGTCTGAAAAATCACAAAATTGAAAATTTCTTGGAGAAGTAGAACTCTGCATCCACAAGATTGCCTTAAGTCAGCATAAGTGTGATGCTTACCATCAACAATGGGTGTAAATTGTTTGTGAATGTTTCCACTATATTCATTACAAAACATTGGAGAAAGGAAGACTCGGAAGTGCTTTGCCAGACCAGGTGACTAAATCAGTCTTGGGAAAGATTAAATCAGTAAATGAAAGACATCAGGGCTGGATCAAACTCTGTGGTGGACATGTTGGTCCACCCTCCTTCCCAGTTTGTAGAGAAAAATCGTCACCCAAAGCTGCTGTCTAGATACCTAGTCATGTGAACCAACCTATTTGAAGCTGATTCATGTTGACCTATGGTCAAAGAGGCAGGACGGGACATTCCCAACAAAACTTTGAATTACGAGACAGAAAAGTTTTATCTATTACTTAATGATGGGTCCCTAAATAGGAAGGTCTTGTAGTCATAGGCAAAGTGAGAGCAATGGGAAGCAGTGCTTAGCAACAGAAGTTCTGGGTAGCAGAGAAAGTCTATCTACAGAAAAGCAGTGGAGAAGAAATGGAGTAAGTGGAGCAGGAGAAAAAGGGTCCATTTGATCCCTTCAAGTAGGAAAGATGTAGCTTCAGGTACAAAGTTTCTACTTCCTGCCTTGCATCAGACTGGCTGAATGTAATTTCTAGATTTAGTTATCTCTGGGGTCAATTAAGATGAATTTTACTTATACATAAAATGTCCTATCTATAATGTGGAACTATGTTTGCCTAAATTTCAGAACCCCCATATTCCTATGTCTGCTTGATGACTCTTCATATTGATTTTAGAATTTTTAAGAAAATAAAAGATATCTTCTGTTTTTAAGCAAAAACTTACTATAAATTTTAAACTATAAACTTACTATAAACCTTGGCATACTTCTTAGTAAATTATTAGAATAGTCATTATAAATTCAATTAATGATGATCTCTTTGTCCAATTCTCTTCCCTAGCCAATGGTGGTTGTAAAATAAAAGAACGTTATGCTAAGCTTAAAAAATTTTGAATAAACTTGATTTAAAAATTTACATGTAGAACTGGATAATTCCTGAAGGATTGTCAGCTAGCACGTATTGTCCTGTCCCGATGATAATTTTACATGTTTATTTCATTAATAGCAGCTTCATGAAGGAGAAGGTCCGTGCTATGCCGAGAGGGACCAATGGAAGGAGCAGGCTGATTGAGATGTGCTATGTGACCAAAATAGCCAAACTTAGAAAGAAAATCTAGACATAGTACAATTGGGGAGATTTCAGAAAGTGATAGTGGTATAAATTGGCTAGATTTATTACTTTCATTATTTTACTTATTTGTCTTTGGCCTGTAATCCAAAGATGAAAAATTTAGATATCAAAGATGCCATGCACTTTTCTACAAGTATGGAAACGTCGTGATGTTCGTGTAAGAAAAGGACTGAGTTTGGGGGAGGCAGATGGAAGAAAAGATAGCAGAAAGATGGGGGCAGTGATGGCGGGCGGCTGTGTGGGCTGGCTTGACTAGAGAAACAGATCCAGTGACACTCAGACATGTACAAGAGAGAGTTTATCAAAGAAAGAATTATATATCAAGTGAGCTTCCAAGCCCATCCCAACTCACGTTCAGAAGTTCACTAATAGTCCATCAGTCTCCCTTCCGACTCACACAATCCAGTGCAATGATGCAGAATGCTGGAGTATCGCAGGCCAGTGTTTGTAAAGCCATGCGCATCCAGTATCAGAGACAACATGGTGGGACTACTTCAGCCCTCCTCATGGCCCGCAAGCAGGCAGGATGGTGAAACAGGGAGAAAAAGGCTGATCTACTGAGAGCTAGATGTTTTGGTTGCACTTCCAACGGAGGTAGGTCATGGGGCTGTGACTTGATTGACAGCCTGGGTTAGTCTGGGTAAACTAGAGAAACAGATTCATGGAAGCACTCATATAGAGAGAGACAGGATAATTGGACATTAAGAAAATATCCCAACCTAGTCCAGTCCAAAATCATAAGTCCAATATTAGCCCATATGTCTAATACCAATCTATAAAGTCCTCTTCAGACTCACAAAACACATTCAATGATGTCAAATGCAGAATGATTATAAGTCTGTGGATCCAGTGACATTATAAGCCTCTCAGGGCTGGCAGAGGTCTCTCTGTGGTTTCTCCAGCTATAGGGGTCTGCTTGCATCATGGTTTTTCCAGCTCGGGGATTAGGGTAGTTCCATGTGTCTTGTGAGCTGCAATGTCTTCCGGGAAAGTTAGCAGAGAGAGGTAGGTATCTCCTGCGTCCAAGGAGGAAGTACCAGATCTTCCAGAATTCTCAGGAGAAGGCCATATCCACACAGAAGCATCACTGGCTTGACAGTCAAGACTGCACCCCTGAAAGCTTAATCCTTAAATTGTCAATTATCTAACTACCACTCAGGCCAAGGTCAAACCATATCTTCTTACAAATTTCATGTTGGCACAAAAATATTATGACAGTGGAATAGAATCTGACTGACTTATTCTCCTGGAATCTTCATCACTTCTGATATTTTCAAAGTTTATCAAGGTGGAAATCCTTGAAATTCCTTGTTCCCAAGGATTAGGCACCTTTTTTTTGCTTTTTTTGGTAATTATTAGGCATTTAGTTTAGACATTTAGTCTCCAAACCATAAATACGAAAGCATTCTGTGAGAACTTATCCAACTCTTACTGGACTTATATACAAATTATATGTATAATAGTTATTAAAGGAGTGGTTCTGGAATGCTGTTTGAATTCTTGACTGATAATGAGAATTTTGTACTCATTTGATAATGAGTAATTTGAATCCACACAAGTGCTCCACAGAAGAATGATGTGGTGATCTGCTCCTATCAATATTACAACAAGAATCAACTCAATGGTAGCAAGCCACGAGTACATAACTGAAGTAGGTGTGAAAAAGCCATGCTATGAGTTACTACTGTTTTAATTTTCAAGCTCAAATACACACCTAATCTGTTATCATCATGTTAATCCCAACATTCAGGGACACTGTAGGGCAGAATAGAACTGCTCCATTATGATTTTTAAGACAGAAAACCTTAATGGGAGCAGAGAGCCTCACTCATGTGTCTCAAAAAGGTCCTGAGAAATAATGTTTGGGATTCAAGTTGTGAAAGAAAATTAAAGGCTACCTGTCTCTATTTATGTATAAAGGACAGATCTTCTAATATGCTGACATGTTGCAAACAACAGAGAATACAGCAAAACAAAGCAAAATAGCAAATGTTTGGAGCAATGGTTCCATTATAGGTAAAATCCTCATTTCATAAAAAAACCAAATTAATGGCATTTCTACTAACTTTCCAAAAAACAATCCATAAAAATGTGTATCTGTAGGAGAAATAATTTCTTATATTTCTTTATTACATAATACTTAAAATTGGTTTCCTAAAATTATTCAAACCATGCATTTAAGTCAGAGGAAATATACGTTGCTTACTTTTTTTATTATTTCCTTGAGAGGTAAATGTCTTGAATTATCTTAAGCTCCCAATCTTACATCTTCTTCCTCCAATAGAGGAGGAGCTAACTAGTGTGAGGAAATGGATATCTGTCTACTTTTTTATTCTGAAGAAGCTAATCAGTTACAAGTCCTAAGCACAAATATTTCTCTTTTTTACCCTCTTGCTCTCTATCTGGGCAAACAAAAGGCAACTCCCTGGATTGATATTGCTGCTGTGCAGAGTCAAAGTTGTCTCTGGGAAAGCTATGCTCCCTGATAATTAGGGCAGTGGGGAAAAGAAATGTGTAGATGGATTCCTTATTTTTCACACTAGTGTTCCCCAATCTAGCTTTTATTGGATATTCAGTTATCTTCTTGGATTGTCTATTTGGCTACTTACCCTTTTCTCAAATTTTTCTCAGAATAAATTTTCCTTTGAACCTAAAAGCAGTCTAACAGTCTCTTCTCTACAGTAAAGTGTACAGGGGATCTCCAGAAATTTGTGAAAAGAATAGAATGGTGAGATTATTGGAGTTTTCTAGGATGTTTATGAAGCCTGCTCACATAGAGAGAAATAACTCACTCATGATCCCTAACGAACATGGACTGTTTTAGTGTGTTTTTAAAATTATTTAAAGAGGGTTGAGGCCTGGTGGCATTGTGGTTGTGCACAGGACTGCGGCCCACTGGGAAGGAGGTTCAATTCCAGCCATGGCTCCACAGATGCAAAGGCTGGGTCTCTTATTTCCACCACCAGAGGGCAGGGATGCCCCCCAAAATTATTTAAAGAAACAGACATTAAAGAAAAATAATTTTATAATGTAATCATGTAGGGAGGTATGACATATTCATTATCCTTAAGGAACACTGTTTTAGATTGTTTTCAAAATTATTAAAATAAACAGACATGGTACAAAAGTCACTTGATAATCAGAAGTAGATACTAGGTAATATTTGATTCAGGCAAACATAAGTTACATTTAAATCCAGAATTTCAACTTCAATTAATAATTAAAAGATTGGGCTCACAGGGGAAGGTGTACATAAAGCAGTAAATGACTTTCTTGGGTGATTAAACATCTAAATGTTGCTTCACAGCGAAGAAAGATGGAAGTTTACTCTGACTGCATTCCACAGCTTGAATAATATTCTGCCAAAACAATAAGAGCATCATAATTCAATGAAACAAAACTAGGAGAAAAGCGAGTGAAGCCCCCTTTACTCTTGCAGTTCTGACTGGCTGGTCCGTCTGCTCTCTACCACCAAGGATAGGACAGCAACTGCAAGCAAGAGGTTAGATGAAGAATAAAGTGAGGATAGGTATGGAAATGGAATGATTATGAAAGACTGGATTAAAGAAATGAATAGTTTTCGTTCACAATTACCTGTGTAGAAAGGGAGTGATATAATTAGACATTTATAAAGCCCATGATAATTTCAGGTCATTTGTGAGTGGGGGAATGTTTGTATTTTATAAGCCAGCATTGACATAGAACAGCGATTATTCTCCCATAAGCCTTCACAGGCTACAAATTGGACAGTGTATAAGCAATTACTAATAAATGTGAATGTGAATGTGCTGCTTGGTGATGAAATGTTTTCATAGAAACTGAAGGAGGTAAATGGAAAAGGTATTCTCATCAGCTTTGAATAGAGATGCCCAAAGATAATGTGCCCACTACAAAAGATTTGAAAAAAGGTGTTTCAGTAATGTGATCATAAAAGGTCATTTATACTAGTCTTTTCCAAGAGTTCTTTTAAATATTTTTTATTGTGACAGGAAGGATATTGTATAGACCAAACAGTAAAGACACATTGCTTCTATTTAAGGCTGCTGGGGGGAAATAATACATTCTCTTGATTATACGACATTTTTTTTAAAGTCCAGCATTTAGAAATTTAGGCTTCACTTAGTAATGACTTTACCCTATCTAAATGAAATTAAATACTAAGTTTCTTCCAGATTTTTCTTAAGTAAATGGGCTAAATTTCACCACAAAAATTTTCCAGGGAATTTTCTACCTGTCCTCCCCGCACACACAAAAAAATACTATAGGTGTATGGTTTTAAAATATTTTTTGGATCACTACCCTTGTTTTACATTTATTTATTATCATGTGTGTCCTCTCCTCTGGGCATCAGCTGAACCAGCAGATGCTCAGTGCTTAGGAGCTGAAGCTGAGGAGACAGAGCCTCACTTGTGCAATGAAAGGGTCCCACATTCGGGAATCTTTCTCACAAAATGACAGCACATACTCAGGAATTAAAATGAGTCCCCTGGATTGGCCCAAACCCTGTGCACTCTTTTCAAAGAAATATAAATACAGATCACAGTGCCACAAATTGGACCCTTTCTACACTTAAAATTTATGGCTGGCACAAAAGCTTACATAATTTATTACTCGATATGCCACTTTGATCATGCATCGTATCAACTTCAGATACATGCACTTCCTTCTCAGAACTTTTCTGAAAAGAGTAAAGCACTGTCAGGTGAAAGAGGGTGGAATTTCCAGAATATTATGAACACCTCAAGGGGCATACCTGAATAGCCCAGGGAAGACTTAGTTTTTCTCTCCAGATCAACCTTCCATAGTACTTGCTTCCGTCCCTATCAATGGAACCATCCTTGGCATGTGATTGTGGTTTTCAGAAGATGAGATGTCAATAAACACCTCATCAGAATGCAGCTGCCACACCCCCTGGTTTCTCTGTTCTCTGCTGGGAACTGTGGGAATGTCAGTTTTACTATGAAAACAAGATGCCATCGCTAGATTCTGAGGTATACCAACTCAGTAGATGTCAGAAGAAAGATATCAAACTGTGCGATCATGAGGTTTCGATGGAATCAGGTATTAGGCATATAAGACCCAGAACAATAAATTAGATAGATGTGAACAGTGGATGGGGGACAGAGTAGAGACCCAAAGCCCATCTATAGACAATTGAGCATCCCCTTATGGAAAGGTTACAATGATGACTCAGGGTTCAGTATAGCATTGATTAAACATATAACTTGCCTCTAGTTCTTTAATGCTCCCCTATCCCCACTATCATGGCCCCAGTTCTACAAATCCAGCTAGTCCAGAGCATGTAGAATGGTACAGATAAGAGCACACAACAGAGGGAATTCAAAACAGATAAACCCATATACTGAGACCAATACCTTGGTGGTCATGTGGCGGTCATGTGCTTATGTTAATTTCATGATTGAGATGTAGGGGTGGAGTCTAGCCTGCTGATCTGGAAATAGCTATTGAATAGCCAAAGAGGCCTCTCTGTGGGCATGGCTTTCTCCTGAGACTTCTGGGAAATCTTGCAGTATTTCCCTCGTGGAGATGAGAGTTCATCTCCTAGGTGCTGGGAGGCAGTCAGTCCCTGAGACAACAAACTACAGACAAGACAAGATGGCAGCATCCAAGGAGCTGGAGGAGGTGGAGGAGAAGCCACACAGCCTTACCCTGATGCAACCAGACCTCTGAATCAGGAGAAGCCATGTAGAGACCCCCACCAGCGCTGAGTTGCTTCTACCACCACTGGATGCTGTTGATGGACCCTGAGCCCTGAAAGCGAAGAGCCATGAGGAGACCCCTGCCAGCGCCAGGATTGTGCACTCACTGACCTGTGACTTCGTGAGTAGGAAGAAGGCATTATAGACTGGTATCGGGCATATGGACTAATATCAGACTTATGATTTTGAACTGGTCTGGGTTGGGATGCTTTCTCAATGTTCCCTTCCTTTTGTATATAAACCTTACCCTTATATCCATATGCGTGTCTATGAATTTGTTTCTCTAGGCTACCTGGACTAACAGAAATACTGAGAGTAGTGATAGCACGAGCAAAAGGGGAAGGTGTGGTGGGAGGAGGAAGGGGGAATTGATCACAATAATCAACATATAACCCCCTTCCAAGGGGACACAGAGCAGAAAGGTGGGTGAAGGGACACAGAAGTAGGTATAAGACATGAAAAAAAATTATACATGTTTTGAAAATGATGGTAGCATATAAACAAATGTGCTTAACACAATGTATATATGTATGTATGTATGCGTGTATGTATGTATTCTGAGAAGAGCTGTTAGAGCTCCCAATAAAATTATTTTCAAAAAGAAAAGAAAGAATTTATAGAATGCATAGGGTTTACACCAAAGTGTTATAAAGATAAAGTAATATGGAAATGGATCTTGAAAATAACTCAGTCCAAATATAAC
Source organism: Nesogale talazaci (assembly GCA_004026705.1). NCBI lineage: Eukaryota > Metazoa > Chordata > Mammalia > Afrosoricida > Tenrecidae > Nesogale > Nesogale talazaci. The sequence continues at coordinate 66,956 of PVJH01001080.1, forward strand.
CAGGTGATTTACCTAGCTTGGTCTAAATTTGCTTGCTTTAAATTCAAGATTGTATTTTCCAAAATGGTCATAACGTGAATTTTCTGGTCACACATGTACTTCTACAATGCTGTACTTTCTTTTTTGTTTGCTTGCTTGTACTTTCTAATAAAGAGACAGTCTACTTACTCTTGAACTTGGACAGGACTTTCTGACTACCTGTGTGGATAAAATATGGTGAAAGTATGCAAAGTGATTTCTAAGGTTCGATGCTGAAAGGCGATGCAGCTTACCTTTGGTTTTCTCTTTCAGGAAATGGGAACTGTTGTCATATTCAATGACCATGTAAAGGATGTGTGTCTCCTGAGATGTCTATACAGGAGAAAGTCTGTGGGGCGACCCTGTCTAGATATCACAGAGGGGGGATTTTTAGACCAGAAGCCAGGCAGACATAAGAAGCTTCAAGTCATCATCTGACTCTCAGCCAAGCCACTCATTACTCCCTGACATAAGGAAAACATGGGAAATAACAGATATTATTGCAAACAGTTACTGCATGGAGCTGCCATCTGAAAATCTGCTGTGTGAGTCTATGCAGAAGTCCTTCCCAAGAGACTGGAGCACTCCACTTCTGAAATATCAGACAGAAAACAATGCACATAGCTTAATCCTGGAGCATATGGATTATCCATGAATCATTGTCAATTCAACTTTATCTGGTTGTACTGGTTATTTTAAACCACAGACATTTGTGATGACTTGTAATGTGGAAATAGATAAGATGATACACTGCTATTAACTCACTTTCATAGATAAAAAGATTGGAAAGTATACATGAAGACTTTGTTACTTTATGTGTGACTTTTAATTTCTTTGTTTTTAGTTATACACTTCCACAATAGTAGGAAAGCTATTTTTGGCCAATTTCTTTTAAAGATATATAAATAATCCCGCAGCAGGAAGGTTGGGTCCCCCACTCCTACCAGAGGGCAGTGATGCCTAAAAAAAAAAGATACATATATATGTCATATATTTATACACACATATGTCACATATATATAACTGTTATTTCCTTAAGTATTTTATAGTTTGAAACTATTTTCACATAATGTATCTCATTAAACTTCATAATAACCCAAGGCGCTGGATAACCTTCCCATCGCCCTGTGGGGCAGAAGAAAATTGCTAGTAAGATGATTCTGAAATACACATGGGGATCACATGAGTCTAATTTTTTTTAATGAAGTGTTTGAGACACATTATTTTCTTTTCCTTTTCTCTGTTATTTTTCTGAAATCAGTGATTTATAGGGATAATGGCAAGATGGTATGATGAGTGGCTGAAATATGACCTTGAAACTCTTACTTTGATGCTACCACTATCTCTATGAGACACTTTGAGAAAGTGAGTTCAAGTCCTTTAGCCTTAGCTTTCTCTTCTCTGAACTGGAGATAGAGTAGCACTTCGAAGTGAGACACATGATGAGAACAGACTTTTAAACTGTAAGCGATCATCGATATCAGTCTTTAGAAGAAGAACCCTGATGGGCTAGTGGGTTATAACTTGCATTGCTAACCACACAATTAGTGGATAGACTCCATCAGCCCTTCCATGGGGGAAAAACGTGAGGTTTTCTACTCCCATAAAGATGTACAGGCTCAGAAACCCAAATGCAATTCTCCTGTGATGTCTGTGGTTGCTGTGACTCAGAAAAGACTTTTAGTGGAGAGCTCTTCGTTATCTGGTCCTTTTGATAAGTGTGCATCTGGTCATACAGCAGAGTTCTCCCGACCTCTTCCTCCATGGTCATCTCAATCCTTGAAGTTCTACAGCCTAGCAGGCAGAATGACAGTCCTCTAACATTTGCCAGTTACTTGTCACTCTGGAAGAAAAGGAAGAATGTGCAGTGGACCACAAGGGGAAATCACTAGACAAGGATTCCCTGTGAAAAGCACCCTGGGCTAAAACCAGTGCTGACCTTTGATAGAGCCTCTAGTCGGTTTATCAATACTTTGCTATTTGCAGGACCAAGAAATTTGGAAATAACCTCCTAAGCTGATTGTGAGGAGCTAGTGTTTTCACAGTATCTTATGTCCCAGCTGCACATCCAAGCATTCCTGCACACAAAATGCAATGCGAAGGACTGCACTGGATCTCTTTCTTGTTCATGCAACAACAGGGCGCCTTGTAGAACTTGAGCTGCCATGATGGATTGAATGACAAGCTGGATAACAGAGAGAGTAATAGCTGGGTATAATATTTGTGAACCGTTTCACATTTAAAGTGGAGAAAAATAAAACTCGAGGCTTCCTTTCCTAATAGAACATGCACTTCCCTCTTTCATGCTACCTGTCTTGCTTTTCTTGAGCTTGCTTCCTGGTGGGGTCAGCTTATTGGCTGACCTCAGTCTCCCTCACCCTGAATATTTCATTGCAAATACTGAGCTGCGTTTTCAAAAAGATCCAGAATACAAAAGAGTTTAAAAGGCAAAAGGGCAAGGGTCCTGGAGAAATTTTGAGTAGGACAGTTAACTAACAAGGGCATGGAAAGTTTCCATTCAGCTTCTTGGAAAACAGTAACTCGAGACACTCCAAATGTGTGGGTGGGATGAGAGTCTGGGGCCTTGACTTCCAGATACTGTTGACCCCTGTCACAGCAATTTCTCTCACAGGGATATATGATATATGTGTATCCTGCTTCCCTATCACATTCTGCTCCAAGGCCATACATTGTCCCAGTAATTCAGATTAGAAGCACTGGTTGTGGTGAGAATGCATTGGATGGGTTTCTAGTCAGAGAAGCAGTCTCCCTGTATATGGAAACAATGGCTAAAATGGCTAATTACATATTTAACATCTCTGATTTATTCCTTCATTTATTCATGAATTTTTTATCATTTATGGAAAAAATCAATTTGAATACCCCCATAGATCCTTATTGCACAGCAGTTATTGCGCAGTTAGTGATACCCTGATTCATTGCCACTCTCTTAGCTCACTGGCTTTCCAAGAACCTCCCACCCAACAGCTAAACCTGAAAACGGAAGCCTATTGCCAGCTAAAGGGGAAACAGTCTGCAGAACTATGAAAAGGCATGATTATGGTCATGGAAAACCTGATAAGCCTATGCTGTTTTTCTAATAAAAAATGGGGTGTGTGTGCTTAGGACATATAAGTTTTAAAATTTCAAGGAAACATCCACAGCTTATTAAGCCTGCCATCAGCGTATCTACCCTTCAACAACCTTCCTTAGGTCAAAATTTAAAGAAAATCAATCTTGATTCTTCTCTCTGGCATCTTTCATCAAACTCTGAGAGAAGTTCAAACTCCAAATGATATTCTGCATCTCAGTGGGCCTGACCATGTTTCCTACTACTAGGCTTGTCTACAATGTCATCAACGTGGCCAGAGTTCACTTCTATCTTGCCTTGGTTAATTTGTACTCACCACTAGCCATTCTCTGAAAAAAAAAAAAAACAGCTGCCATTGACTTGTGGTGACTCCATGTGTTCTGGAGTGGAACACAGGGTTTTCAAGACTTCCTAGGGATTTCAATGGCTGACTCCCTGGATACAGATCTCTAGGTCAGTCTTCCAAAGTGCTTCTGGATGAAATAAAAATTCCAAATTTTGGTTAACAGCCAAGAGATTTACTGCTCATACACCTCACGGACTTGTAGTGCACAATACTTACAAACTATGTTCTTTGGGGCCCATCCCCTGCTCATTCTCTGTCATTATTGACTATATACCCTGAAAAACTGTCCTTTCCTCTTTAAAAACTTCACACCTGTTTTGACTTTACACACTTTGCTAATACCTTTGCATGGTTGAATGTGCTTTTGTGCATACAGGATCCTTTTGTGCAAAAAAAAATTTTATTGGTGGTTTTGCATTGCTTATCACAAGCCATACATTTATCCGGTGTGACAAGCATATTTGCTCATATACTGCCATCATCTAACATTCTCTTCCCACTGCAGTCCCTGATATAAGCTCCCCATTTCTTCTCCCTCCATTCCCTTCCCATCCTCCTTCATGAACCCTTGATAAGTTAGAGATTATTATTTTCATATCTTACCTCATCCTCCATTGCTCCTTACCGACTTTTCATTATTGATTCCCCTGGAAGGGGGGTATAGGTAGTTATTTGTGATCTATCCCTCTATTCTCCCCCAACCCTCTCCTAATCCTCCTAGTATCTCATTGTTAGCCCTGAGGGGCTTATTTATTCTGGAGTCCCTGTATTGAAGGCGCTTATCTGTAGCAGTGGGCATGCTCTGATCGAATGAATCTGATTTGTAAGATAGATTTGAGCTCATGATAGTGGGAAGAGGAAAGTAGCAAAGAGCTAGAGGAAAGTTGTGTGTTTCACCAGTGCTATACTGTACTCCGACTGGTGCGTCTCTTCTCTGTGACTCCTCTGAGAGAGGATGTCCAATGGTCTACAGAGGGGCATTGGGTTTCCACTCCATAACTGGTCCCTTGTTCATATTGCGTATGATTTTGCTCTGGGTTTTAGAATGCATGCACGTCGTGGAGAGCTTCCCTGATCACTGGTTCTAAATAACTCATAACGCGTATTCCTCCATCACTATGTGTCTTTACATCTATTATCTGAAAATATCAAGTTAATTTACATGATTATATTCTTTAATCAATAGCACAAGCATGTTAGAGAATTTTTCTGTTTTGCTTGTTGTGTTCAGTGCTTGACACTAGTCATAGCATGGGACATTCATCAATTTACTAGTAATCAATGTCTATTTTTAAAAATCATTTTATTTGGGGTTTATAGAATTCAACATAATCCATACCTACATTGTCTCAAGCACATTTGTACATATGTTGCCATCATCACTTTCAAAGCATTTTATTTCTACTCGAGCCCTTAGTATCAGCTCCTCATTTTTTCCCTTTCCTCCCCCTCCCTTCCTCATAAACCCTTGATAATGTAAATCATTATTTTTTCATATCTTGCACTGTCTGATAGCTCCCTTTAACCCCTTGTCTATTGTCTATCCTCTTGGGAGAAAGTTACATATAGATTATTGTGATTGGTTCCCCCTATTTCCTCCCAAATTCCCCTTACCCTCCAGGTATGGCCACTCTCAATATTGGTCCTGAGAGTTTATCTGTCCTGTATTCTCTGTGTTTAGAGCTCTTATGTGTATTCACATACATGCTTTGGTCTAGGCAGATTTGTAAGGCAGAATTAAGGTAATGGTAGTGGGGGGAAAGAAGCATTAAAAAAAGAGGAAGTCTGTATGTTTCACCAGTGCTATCCTGCACACTCATCTTCACCCTACAAAAGTGGATGTCCAATTGCAAACAGTTTAAATTTGAGCCTCCAGTCTGCACTCTCCACCTCATTCACATTATGATTTTTTGCTCTGGGTCTTTGATGCCTGACAACTGATACCATCAATGCGTCGTGATCACACAGGCTGGTGTGCTTCTTGCATGTGGACTTTGTTGTTTCTCAGCTGAATGGTTGCTTGTTTATCTTCAAGCCTTTAAGACCCCAGATGTTATATCTTTTGCTAGCTGGGCACCATCAGCTTTCTTCACCACATTTGCTTATGTACCTACTTTGTCTTCAGCAATCTTGTCGAAAAGATAAACGCTATCTTTTTTTCTTAAATGAATGAGTCTTTGAATAGATCTATGAGAAAAGAGAAGATAAGAAAGTATAAAAAGAAAGAAAAATTAAAAATAAATGCCATATATTTTGGTCATAGATTCATGTTTAAAGGTAATAATGATACAATGAATGATAGTTTTTTTATTTTGTTTTGATATAAAGCATGTCAACATAGCAGTTGCTATGTCATAGACTACACTGTGTGTCAAAACCAAACTCGTGACATCAAGTCAACTTTGACTCAGAGAAGCCCTATAGGACAAGGTAGAACTACCCCTGTGGGTTTCTTTCTTTTCAGATTTTTAATCATTTTGTTGGGAATGCTTATAGATATAACATCCATACTTGAATCACATCAAGCAGAATTATACAATTACTTCCACAATCAGTTTCAAAATATTCTATTTCTTCTTAAACTCCTTGATATCAACCCCCCTTTATTCGCTGTGGGTTGTGAGTATATTAATGTCTGTTTTTTTGGTCAACAATTCCTCCCACAGTTCCCTACATTTATACTGTATTCGGCAAATCATTGCAGTAGCCAGGCAAAATGCAAAAGAAGGAATTATAGTTTGGACACTGACATTGACAGGTATGGTATTTACATAATCTGGTGTCAATTTGGCACTTGAAAGAATTAAGCTTGAAGGGGTGGAGTCTAGTCTGTCATTCAGGTCATAGCCAATTATGCCTTTCTGTGGACATGGCCTTCCCCTGAGAATTCTGGAACTCTCTGTGTTTTTACCTCCTCGAAAGCTGGAGACATTTTTTCTCTCTTGAGTCATTCCCTGAGAGATGCTCTACTGACAAGACACATGGTGCTATGCACTGGTTGCTGGAGAAACCACATGGAACTACCCTGATGCAACCAGATTCTGAAGCTGGAGAAACCACATAGGGACTCCTGCTAGTGCTGAGGTGACTTCCAGAAGACATCCAAAACATTGGCCTGTGATAGTCCTGCATTCAGCATCATTGCATGTGCTTCATGAGGACTTTATAGATTGATAATAGGACATGTGGGCTAATAGTGGACTTATAGACTTGGTCTGGACTGGATTGAGATGCTTTCTCAATATGCAATTGCTCTTATATGTAAATCTCTTTCATACACACATATGCATGTTTGTGAATTTCTCTAGTCAACCTGGACCAACACAACATGCAGCCACAATTCTGGATCAGGGACTAGTAGAGAGATCACTTCTCAATCTTTTGGCTAAGACCAAGTGTAGGAGATACTAGAGATAGAGCAATTGGTCCATAGCAGGGCCTTTTCTTAGCTCATAGTTAAGTCTCTAGGTGGTCGTAGTGCTCTCTGCCTCCATGACCAAGGAGGCTGCCTATCACTCTGCCTCACAGCATCACGATTCAACACTGTTTCTCTGTTTGACTTCTGGGTTCCTTGACCCGAGTCTGGCCACAGACTGACTCCTTTGCTCTGTCACTTGGTGTCTCCGATGCAGCCGTTGGTACCTTTGTTCTTGTCCTCTGCCTCAGACAGAGATCTCAAATATGCTCCATTGGTGACTTTCTCCAGTCGCTTTGGATTTCTCTCTGCACTCCTTTGACTGAGATAGCTTTTATACACAGAGGAATGCTTTGATGTAGGCATAGTATTGTCTTTTAGCAGACATACTTCCAAAGAAAACAGAAGAGGTGGCTTGTTTCACACCCTCTACTAGAATGGAGACTTACTCCCACCTCAATTCTGTTTACTTACGGAGAAGGGAGAAACTGGAACTCTATAGGAGTAGAAAGCCTCATCATGCCTGTGCAGAGAAGTTGGTGATTTTGAACTGCTGTCCTTGAGATTAACATGCCATTGCATCATCACCGTCTGAAGGGCTTCCATAGACACCCAGAAAAAGATTTACTCAGTATGCGTTTCTGCTTCACTTACATGTATATTCTTATTGGCTTTGATAAAAACTAATTCATGAAATGGTTATTGAGGAAGTGAAATCTGATTGTAAGCATGACAAAGAATAAAAGAGGTTGAACTTTTGTTTTTCGATGAGACTTATGAAATGCAAACATATTTGAGAACACAAACACATTTTTAATAATTAATGATCATTAACGTCCTCTAATCAAGGCAACACTTGTTACTTAAACAAATCATTATCTTTCAGAATTGCAAAGCAAATAGAAAGATCATTCATATCTTTGTTTATTTTACTTTCTTTTGTATTTTCCAACAGATACCTTTTGTTTCAAATGTGAAAGTAAGTGATATGCAAACATTTGTACCCAAGGATCAAACAAACATGTGACCTTCTGACACTCGCAGGGGACATTTAGGGACTTTCTGTCTGGTGAGGACTGTTAGTCCAGTGTTCAACAAGCAAACAAAAACCAATCAAGTGATTACTATATTTTGACCTTTTTTTTCTTTTCTCCTTCCAATTCATGGAAGCTTTTTTCATAAAAGCTGAATTTTCACAAGTTCGGCTCCCATGGGGACATGTCTCCCTCTTTCATCAGATATTTTATTCAGTTTTGAGTTACTTTGATGGGGTAGAGACACTCAACCTAGAACTGGAGATTCAGGAGGCATCTTAGTACAGCAGAATATGTGGTCCTGAGCCTGCCGTGTACTGACTCTGCACTGCAGGCGAGGTTACGAGCAGGTACCAACCTGTAAATTACTCAGTTTTTTCCTTTATGAAACAGCACTCGATTTCACAATGCTAAAAAGCTCCCATGACATTGTAGATGCAGGAATGTCTGCCACCATTCCACCTACTCCTTTTTCAGTCTTGAATCTGACACTTAATGTACAGTGATGGCACTTACCAGTGGCCACCATGTTGATTTTGACTCCCGGTGAATCTATGTAAGTCAGAGCAGCCTGTGTCTGATGGCCTGTGCTGCAGCAGCTGAGTTGTCAGAAGTCCCTTGGCAGACCTTTCTTCCCAGACGTCCTGGAGTGTATTTGAATCTCCATGACTTCTTGGCTAGCAGTCAAACAGGCTCACTTTACCCCTGTTTGCACCAACCAAACACCTGTTCACAACAAGATGCTTCCAGTTGACTCATTCGACCTTGGTTTCAGTTTTCTCTGTTATAAATGAATGGCATAATATCCTATATGTTCTTAAAAGGACTAAGTTCTAAATTCCAAGATTCTAAAATAAATGCAAGCATAAGCAGGCTGATCATGCATAGGAGAATGATATATTTGCTTTGCTGTCTACATTAATTTCTCTGTTTTATCTCATCTGTGCTTTCCCATGTATAAATGCTAAAATTGAATATTTGCTTGAGAAAGCTACCAATATCTTTCAGATGAATCAAATGCCAAGTCTGTTTAAAGCTTGGCACCCACAGTGTGTAATGATGTAGGAGGTGGTGGTGACCGTCGTCTTGGTAATGTCTTTAAAAGGACACCTACTGACAGTTTGCAATTATAAATAAAACATCATTTAAAACAATGTTTTAGAGTTTTTTTTATTTTAAAGAAATTGGGAAATAAAATGAATCTTACCCAGAATGAATCCCGCCCGCCCCCCGCCCCCGCCAATTTCACTCACATAACTCCTGCTAGGTCCCAACCCATGAAAAGATGCAAGAGATCTCCATTCTCCATTAAAAAAATACCCTCGGCCTCCACATCATTTCTTCAGTAAGGTAGAGCTCAACCTGTCTCAGTCCCTTTCAAGTATGAATACCACACAGATAAAGAAGTATGTAATTTAAAATACATTTGTATTTTAATCGAGAACTGTGTGTTCAGGAATTATCACTCACGCAAACAGAGATAGTCATCAATCATAAGTGTTCCTTTGTAACTGCTGCAACTTATTTCAGAGAAAAGTATTTCAGGATTCTGAGAAATTTGCTGTCAGAAATACTACACATAACTCCTTTCCTTTTTTAATTTCCTGCTAGCCCCTGAAAAGAGAAATGAAGTAGGAAGGATATATTTTTTTCATTTGATGTGAGTTGAAAATAGATAGGAACAGACATTCATCTGTAACATTGCTATTCAAATCAAAATGTAAAACTGCTAATACCCATTATAGTATTACTTGACCGTAATTATTATATTAACATATAGTTAATCTTTCCCATATATAGCTGCATATGTGCATATGTAGATATATAATTGGTTTTTAAGACTACTATATTTTAATTGAAGTTCAAAGAGAATATGAGACTTGGGACCTAAACCCAGGATATCTGACTATTTGTTTTACATGATTTTCATATTATATTGCCTCATCGAATTTGTTCTTTAAAAGAAAACACAATAGGAAACATGGATTCGGTTGAAATAAAAAGTTGAGGGATATGATAATTTATGTGTTTTATGCACATAGCTATGAATACATATGTGTGTATGTACAAATATACATTTGATTTAAGAAAAACATTTTTAGTTTTCAATATAGAGACACCTCCAATCACTATTTTCTGTATTTAAATTAACCATTATGAGAACCACAATTAAGCCTTGGTCAGCACAAACCAGAAATGAGACCAGAGGTTTTCTATAAGTTGCTTTGCAAATGTTCATAAATATTTACACATATTTTAACTCTATTTCAAATGCCATATAAGTATCTTCCTGGAGAGAACTCTCTATTTTTCCTATAGCTTATGCTAACACTAAGCATTGAGATATTTGTACAGTGGGCTCTTAGTCAGACATAGCTGTCTGAATCAAATCATGTCGAGCTGCTAAATCCCATGGATGCCCCTTAAACTGTCTTCATCTTCTCTTCGTACTTTCAAGTGTACAGTGGCGTTTTCAAAGTAGTCAAAGTCCTCTTCCATCAGAATGTCCACACCTGCACCGTCCACAGCCTGCCTCTCCTCAGGCAACGGTGTTTTCTCAGGTATTCAGTGTGACAATCTCCAGGTTTGAAATGGGAGATTTCTTGAGAACACAGGACCCAGAGTCCTTTAAGATAATGTTTTCCAACAGTTAGTGGTCTGCTATTTAAAGTTAGGAAAGTCTAGTTGGACTTTCAAATTGTCTATCTAAAAAAAATTCATAGTTTTCTTTCACCATTTAATCCTCTGCCTCTTCATCTATCGGATGGGAACAATCTTGGCCCCCACCTCACTGGATTTATTTGCTAAGGATCACACATTAATTTATACACAACATGTGGGCCAGGGTTTTCTCAAGTTCCTACTTTACGGAAAGTGCTTAGTAACCGTGGCAACAACATCATATATATATATATATATATATATATATATATATCCATATCCTTTGATACTGTGTGTTTTCACTTCCCATTCATTCAATAAAGTGCCAGCTGTGTCAGAAGCACTGTCCTGACCTAGACCTTGCTAAGCAAAAGATCCCAGTTCTGGATACATGGGAATTATACAGAGTACATTAGAGCAAGCAGGATAGCTCCTCAATATTTTGTCTTATGTATTCTGTACTATATTTTCCAACATATTATTTACTGTTTCAATGCTACTATTCAAAAAACCTCACAAATGAATGCAAAACGGTGACTGATACATGTTCCAAAGCCTTTGGAGAGTTCGTGCCATGAGAACCTCACAACTTTTCCACTTTGTGGGATTGACTTGGAAAGTTTTTGTGAAAAGAAAAACAAAGCTCTTATCTTTGAATTTTTCTCCCTATGAATCTTTGAACCACTTTGTTTCAGTCACTGATTCTTCAGTCAAGAGAACACTGGAATGGGTACTCAAGTTTGTCTTTTTTGCATATTTATTATCTTAATCCTCCCCTGTATATTTTCTCAGTAGTGATTGTAATTGAAGTTCATTGTCCTGCATTTTTGGTTTGCTTTGTTTTGCTTTTGGCTTTCTCAATTTGCTATGAAGTACAATAAACAATTATGACCCAAAATAAAGCAGGGATATAAATGAAAAAGCAATATAGTAAAATCGTGTTAATCCAATGTTGGTTCTATCAAAATAACAGTCAAATCGAATCAACAGTTATTCCCCAGTCAAATGGATATGGTTGCCTCATTAAAATTGTTCATTTAATACAAAGCATGCATTATGAATAATTTAAGGCAGAAATTAGGCCCCAAGAGTATCTTGCATTATTAAAGAGGTAAAACAATTCCAAAGGATGCCATGAAACAGCTGTATGTCAGCTACAAATGAAACTGTATCTGTGGACCACTGTGCCTAGTTGAGGCCGCAAGATTTTGTACATAGATTATCATTAATTTGTCTCTTCTCTCAAAAACAAATAACTACAATCTATTCCATACATTTCACAATATTTTCCCAGGGATGGGCTTCCTTGTGTTACTGCTCGCGGTGCTACATGACCTTAGACTAAATTTTCCATTTTAATAGTTAAAAAAACAATAACTAAAGTTTCTTCAACCAAGAAGCTTTCTCTCTACCCCCATTCAGCTTTCTGATCATATGACTCCACTAGGAAATGACTCATCTTAGGGTCATTGATAAAAGTCGATGGTTTTGCATTGCATCAAGTGCTATGCTGACCTCAAAAGAGAATGGTGTAGTAGCTTCACACTGGGTTCATCACCATCAGGTCAGTAGTTTGAAATCCCCAACTGCTTTGGGAGAAAGAGGGACTTTTCACTTCTGTCGAGAGTTCTTGTCTTGGTCTTGGAAACCAACAGGGGCCATTCTCACCTGTCCTATAGGGTCTTTCTGAGTGGGAATAAACTCTTGGCAGTGAGTGTGGATTTTGAGCTGTTAATAAAAGATGCATAAGATAATTGGAATTGGAAGAGCTATTTGCTATTCTTGAAATGGAGCATTCTTATTTATCTGGGAGCTCAGAAAATGACAGCAGTGTGTTTGCAGATATAATCTGATGTCAGGGTTTGAGGACCTGGAGACTAGCAGATTGAAAGTATTTTGAAAATTCAAAGTATGAGTATTGTGTGAAATGTTCTTCACAGCAACATGCCTTGCTGAAACAAAGAAACCATGCTTCCGTCAGCATCGCAGGGGGTATGGATGGTTTTTCTGTTTAAAATGATTAAATAAGATAAGCATTAGCAGTCTGTACAGTAAGTGGTTTCACCTACCAGGCATGGTTTGAGAGCAAGATTTCCCCTCCATTCTAGAATGTGTAGCTGTTGAGAACAATTACTCCCTGCTGGGGCCCAAGTTGTGTCAATATGACATTTGGGAGATTTGTAAATCATTAGAAAAGGTTTGCAGTATTTTATCCCCCTTAGGACCACAATATGCTATGTCACCATGGTGATTTATGACTCCTTATGAATGTCCCTGGGATAGATGAACCTTGTGCAGTTGAAAATCCTCTACTCTTTAAATTAGCCAGCATAACCATCTCTACACGATCCATTTGCCACACAGAGAGGGGTAGATTTGAAGGTTAAATTACAGAGACATGTGAGAGGAGGATATGTGTTTTACAGTCATAATTCATAAACTGAAAACAACCCATAGCCTTAAGGAAAGCCAATTTGTTTCATAGTACAAGCATGATCATAATAAGCTTGCCCTGCTAATATATTAAAATGGGCATGCATTTAGGAGTATTTTTTTTATTAACTACTGTGTGCATCGTGTCCTAGGTGTTCAGGGAAACAAAGATATGTAACTTATGGGCCCCTCTTCAAAAATGTAGACTAAGAATCTTGATTAATTGCTTCTCCTCTGTCATTTCAGCTCCATCAAGTCAGAGTGTAAAACAAAACCAACATCGCTTTTCCCCAGGCCGTGGAGCAGAGCGAATGGTCCTGACCTAACACTAGTAAACCATGCTTTATGCCAGGCAGTTAACTGCAATCTGAAGCTCTTTAAATGTATGTCAAAAGCCAAAAGAAGCAGAGTCAGCTAAAGTCCCCCGGGGAAAACCCTAGTGAGGCTCTCAATCTGAGCATCTTTCAAGAAGTGATTCTGGAACCCTGTGGCTGTTGCTCCTCAAAGAGATGGGGCCTTGTTGATATGACTCCATGCAACCCCTAGAGATTTCAATGATCCATTGCTACAGCTACGACTCCAACTGCAACAGCTACAGTAGAACCACATATGACCATGGGGGAGCTTCTGACTGCTGGTGACTCCATGTGTCACAGCGTAGGTAGAAGTGTGCTCTGGTGAATCGTCTTGACAGTAACCATGGACAGAAGCAGCTCATCAGGACTTTCTTCCAGAAGCGCTGCTGAGCAGATTTGAAGGACCAACCTTTGGTGTAGAAATGCTGACTACTCTTGGTGACTTAATAGGACAGGGCATGACTGCCCTTGTGGGCTTCTGAGACTCTTAACTGTTTACACGAGTAGAAAAGCTCTAGCTTTCTTTCCCGGAGCAGCTGGTGCTTTCCTCTGTGGGCCTCTCAGAGCACAGCCCAACACATAACCACTGTATCACCATGGCTCCTGTGAGGCTAGCAGTCAAGCGCAAGCCATTTGGTCCATCCCTTGGCCTCTCCTCCCTGCTGATGCTCCAGCATTTCTTTCTTCCTGCCCCTGGGCTAACTTTCAGCCTAGAGGACTTCACTCAGACCCAGCTGTGGCTCTGGATGACCCTGCAGCTCCTGTCTCCGGAGCAAGAATGTAAGTGGCATACACCCAGATTTGCTCCTAAAAATCCTGGTATTTCCAGAGTTTAAGAAAATATGTGGTATTTAGAAGGTGCTTAATGAGGTACATGATGGGCTGTTAGACCTCTTTTCAAAATTCTCAAGTTGTTTTGTATAGTAGTAGGTTTATTTTTAAAAATTTTATATCACTTTATTGGGGCCGCTTACAGTTCTCATCACAATTTATACATCCTTTCATTGTGTCAAGCACACTTGTACACATGTTGCCATCATCATTTTCAAAGCGTTTTCTTTTTATTTGACCCCTTGGTACTGGCTCCTCATTTTTTACCCTCCCTCCCTCCCTCACCCTTCTACTCTCATGAACCCTTGATAATTTTTAAAATGTTATTTTTTCAAGTCTTACATTGACTGATGTCTCCCTTCAACCACTTTTCTGTTGCCCATCCACCTGGGAGCGTGTTATGTGTAGATGATTGTGATCTTTTTCCGCTTTCTCCCTTCACCTTCTACTCCCTTCCTGGTATCATTACTCTCATTATTGGCCCTAAGGGGTTTATCTGTCCGATATTTATTTCCATACAGTTCCAGTTCTTATCTGTACCAGTGTATATGCTCAGATCTAGCTGTATTCGTAAGGTAGAATTGGGTTCAAGATAGTGAGGTGGGGGGAGCATTAAAGAACTACAGGAAAGTTGTATGTTTCATCAATTCTATACTGCACCCGACAGGCACATGTCTTCTTTGTGAGTCTTCTGTGAGGGGATGTCCAATTGTCTACAGATAGACTTGAGCCTCCACTCCGCACTCCCCCTCACTCACATTGGTATGATTCTTTTGTTCTGGGTCTTTGGTGCCCAATACCTGATCCCATGGACACCTCATGGTCACACACGCTAGTGTGCTTCTTTCATGTAGACTTTGTTGATTCTCAGCTAGATGACTGCTTATTTCTCTTCAAGCCTTTAAGACCCCAGATGCTATATCTTTTTTTTTTAAATCAATTAACTGGGTGTTCTTATAACTCATCACAATCCACACTTACATCCATTGTGTCAAGCACTTTTGTAAATTTGTTTCCCTCAGGCTGAGTCCTGGTGGCGTGAGTGGTTGAGTGCCTAACTGCAGCCCGCAGGCTTGGTGGTTCAAATCCAGTGGCAGCTGGGTAGTGTCCACGACCACCAGAGGCAGTGATGCCCACCCCAAAAAAATTTTGTTTCCCTTATTGTTCTAAAAACACTTGCTTTCCACTTGAGCCAATGGTGTCCTCTCCTCATTTCCCCTCTCTCTTCCCACTCCCCCTCCCCCATGAAGTTCTGTAATTTGTAAATCATTATTATTTTCTCATATCTTTCACAATCTGACATCTACCTTTACCCACTTCTCCACTGTCCATCCTCCAAGGAGGAGGCCATATGTAGATCCTTGCAATCTGTTCTCCCTTTCTACATCACCTTCCCTCCAGCCTCCCATTATCACCCCTCTCACTACTAGTCCTAAAGGGTTATTATGGCCTGGATTCCGTGTTTCCAGTTCCTTTCTGTACCAGTATACATCCTACAGTAGAGCCAATTTGTAAGGGAGAACTGGGATCATGATAGTGGGGCACCGGGAGGGAAATATGCAAAAACTAGAGAAACATTGTGTGCTTCATCATTGCTGCACTGCACCCTGAATGTCTCATCCCCTCGCTAAGACCCTTCTGTGACAGAATGTTCACTTGCCCACAGATGAGCTTTGGGTTCCCACTCTTTGGGCACTCCCCATCATTCAAAGTGAAATGATTTTTGGCTCTTTGATGTCTGATAGCTGATCCCTTCACTACCTCATGATCACCCAGGCTACTGAGCTTCTTCCATGTGGGATTTGTTGCTTCTCAGATAGATGTCCACTTATTTTCAAATTAGGGCCCTAGACTCTTCATCTCCTGTAACTGGGCACCATCAAGTTTCTTCATGACATTTGCTTATGCTTCACCACTGCAGAATGCCAGATTATTAGAACAAAGTGTTCTTGCATTGAGCGAGTGCTTGAGTAGAGGCTCAATGTCCATCTGCTACCTTAATACTAAACATATAAATGTATTTACAAAGCTCTATTTCCCTAATGTCATATATAGATATATTTACAAATGCATGCTTGTATTTAGACCTCTATAAATGTTCTTTGTCTCCTGGTTTTTCCTCTCTTTTCTTATACTTAACTCATCCCACATATTCACCCTCCATTTTGGTTTCAGTAATTCCTCTTGGCTACATTGTCCTTTTGGGGATGAGCCTCAGTGGCATAGTGGTTGTGTGCAAGACTGCGGCCCAAAGGGTTGGCAGTTAATATCCAGAAGCAGCCCTTCAGGAGGAAGGCTGGAACTCCTACTCCCACCAGGGGGCAGTGATGCCCACACACACACAAATCAAGGCCCACCAGGCATCCTCTACCCTCCTTGACATTGATTTTAGATCACTTTTTGTTCCCTTTTCCCTGCATTGACTGATGACCCCTCCTTTTTCCCCAGCCTCTTCCTCTCCTATTCCCCCAGGAACCAGTTCTGGGGCCCTCCATTTGATTCAACTGGAAAACAACCCTAAAAGTCAACAAAAAGGTCTGAAACTATTTATAGGCTTTTCCTTTTTTGTTGTTGGCTTTCTTTCATTACCATTGATTGTTTCTCTTTTCTTTTGCCACTTTGTTTTACTCTGTCTTGTTTTTAAGCTTATTATTGTCTCTGTGTGTCTATCTCGATAAGAGAGGTGGGATAAACAATCAGGTGAGAAAACAATGGGTAGGTTTATTTCCCATAGCTTCAGATTCAGAGTGAGGCTCCCTGATGGTGCTATAGTTAAAGTGCTCAATTGTTGGCCAGTAGCTCCTCAGACCCAACAGCTGCCCCCTAGGTGAGAGCTGCGGTCCTCTGTCCCAGGGCAGACAGCCAGCCTGGGGAGCCCTAGGCAGCAGTTCTGCTCTGCCTGAAAGAATGTGGCTGGAAGTCAAAATCACCTTGACAACAATGGGTTTGGAGTGTTTGGAATCAGAACAGAGATGGAGAATCTTTGGAGGTTGAGGGTTGGCAAACTGCAATGAACATCAGAGTTATCAATAGCCAAGAATGATGGAAACCTGCATATACTCCTTTCTTCATATGTTCAGTTAGAAAAAGAATGACAATTGTGTTGAGATGCTGGGCAGGTAATCAAAATATCACCATGGCTCATATAGAGTAACTGTGACTTTATGTTCCTTTCTATTTCCCACACATATTATGAGGTGGTGAGTTGCTAGTGGTTTTGTGTGCTGGTAAATGAGTGAATGACAAACTTGTTTCCCGTGTGATGGAAAGGCCACTAGGCCCTTGGCCATGATCTGTAGGCCATTGTTGAGGACTCTGTATTTCACACCTTCCTTTCTGAATCCTGCTGCCCAGATTTGAGTTAATTATAATGTGTGCTCAGCTTCTTGTGATGCAAGCCTTGATCTAAGAAGTAAATCTTTAGATTCCCGAACCAGGCTGATGTCTTCCCGGCACGTGGTAAAAACCCAAGCTATCATATGACACTTTTCTGAGGATTCCGTGTCACTTCTTCTTCACCTGTGTTTACTGATTTGACAGCAGGGTCATCCTCTGTGATGCTCCTCTCTTCTCTATCTCTTCTTTATGTCCCTGTATGTCCCCTGCCCAGAACCACTTCATCATGTAAACTAAGACTTAAGATTCTACAATGAAGTGCTTTGGGAATTGAATAACAAAAGCAAAACATAACGTAACCCTCTCCCCGCTGCCTGTCACTGAGCCCTGGGGCTGTGGGAGCTGCACCTTGGGCTGTGATCCATTTGGTGGACAGTTTGAAACCACCAGAGGCTCCCTGGGAGAATGACGGGGCTTTTCACTCCCATAGACAGTCACCATTTCGGAACACAGGGAATCTCTATGCATCAGCCTTCATTCCACAGCAGTGAGTTTGGTTGGGCTGTGAGTTAATTCTGACACGGAGGAACTCCACATAGTTTTCTAAGGTTCTACATTTTCATGGTTGCACACAACCTCGCCTTTTCCCCAGAGCACAGCTGATGGGTTTAAACCATTGATGTAATGAATCCTCCAACATTTACCCCACAGCACAGAGAGGGCTGGTTTAAATCCTCTCTTAGCTCACTCTCTTGTATTGTAGGGAATGGAGAAACAGAAGTATTGGCTGGGCATCTGGCTTAGTTTTAAAACTAGGAAGTCAGTGGCATCAGAATATTCACTGCGTGGTGTTTCAAGATCACAGCTGGGCTCATCACACTTTTTGTCCAGTATTGGGTCAAGGAATCACAAAGAGCTGTTTTGACTTTTTCATAAATGAAAAAAAAAATGAAAGAAAGAAAGCCCTTCACGACAAGTGCTTGCGTGCAGCTGTCCAAAGGTTGCCACAGACACTCCACGTGCTGCCATCTGAACTCAGCCTGCAGAAAGACGCCTGTCCAGGAGGCAGAGTGGCGCTGTACAACAATCCTGCCGATTATGGGTCAGGCAAGTGGGACGGGGAGATGACAGCCGTGTTAGTGGCCCCTGCTCACCTTGTGCTTCCAGGGTGACACATAAATGTAATTACGGGGCCAGGCTGGTGTGCCTCCAGCCTCTGGGTTAATTAATCGCAGGAAAATGACACCTTCAGGTGTCCTGCATCACAATCGGCCTTCCCAGAGAGAAGCCAGGCTTAGAGTTGATCACCCGGACACCATCAGACCACAGGGATGAAACCAGCAGGGGTGCAAACAAAGAGGGATATAGGTAGCTGCACTGTCGACAAGGTGGAGGAAGGACACATCTTTTCTGCCTTTAGGAGAAGAAATACCATTTAAACAGAGAAAAATGAAGGTGCGATACCCCTTTATGGAATGAGCACTACCTGAGGTTTTCTGCACAAGGAAGTTTATTCTCTGGCCAGCCCTGATCTGTTCACACAAGTTTCAGGAAGATGGAACTCTTCATTGCTGAGCACCTATGCATTCTCTCTCTCTCTCTCTCTCTCTCTCTCTCTCACACACACACACATCTATCTATCTATCTATCTATCTATCTAACTCTACCTCTACCTCTGCCTCTGCCTCTTTCTGAATCAGATGTGTATTGTCCATGTGTGTAAACTCCCACACACCCCAGAACAAACGAGTAAGGAAAAACAGCATCCCCCCACTGCCCTCTACTCCAGTCTAAGTCATAGAAACCAGATATAGAGTTTCCTAGACTCAAAGTCTTTTGGTGGCAGCTAGTCTTATTTCTCTCACACAGAGTGGCTGGAGGATTTAAACCACAGATCTTGCAGGCCGTGCTTCTATGACCCAGCAAGGCCCATGTGCCAGCGCATGGAGAGGTGGGGGTGGGGGAGGCTTGTTTCCAGGGTGATGGCACCCACTCAGCCAGCATGGACTTTCACTTGGCTTCTTCTGCAGGGCAAGTGCAGTGTGAGTGCTTCCCCCCACCCCCACCCCCAAGCCCCTCTGCTATCGATTTGTAAACAACTCAGCTCCGCCTGCTTAATAGGCGACCAGGCCACGCCAGCGCCACACTGTGCCCTTCCCAGCTCCCAGCCAAGTGCACCTGCTGCCTCGGGCTCTGGCTGCTGCGGCGCCACTGCTGTTAGGATGCCCTGCCAGTGCCCGCCCCGCTGCTAGCAGAGCTGGCAGCGCCACTGCGGAGTGGGGAGGAATGTGTATTCGCTTTAATTGGTGCACACGGCTGGACAGTGACATTTGGGGAGTGCGGGGCGTCAGTCACTCTGCACCAGGTGCCGGCTGCGCAGGCAGATGTCGGAGGATCAACTTAGAATACAACCTGCGGACGATTCAGACGCAGCGGCTCCAGCTCGCGCTCCGCTGGGGGGACCCCCACGCCAGCTTCCCTCTCCCTGCCTCTGGGGCTTTCCCGAATGGGGTGGTTGGATTTGCAAGGATCTTATTCGGGGTGCGGGGTGTGGAAGAAACTAATCCCCCCTCCACACAATCGATGTCTGTTCTAGAAACGTAGGCACTTCCTTTTGGTCTGACCCCAGACTCTCCTCCTGCCTTGCGGGTGACAATTCCATATGTTACCGCCACTCCGATGCTTCCCGGGTGATATCCTGCGTGGCAACCTAGCCAAGCTTTTTATACACAAATAAAATGGTTTACTATCATCCTCTACTCCTGTTCAACTCCATAAATACCCTCTCGCTGGTAAGAAGTCTCAAAGCTGCGCGTTCTCGGGTCGAACAGACTTCATTTGTTGGTGTTTAGCTGCCCCAGCCGTCCTCTCCCTAAGTGCAGAGGCGCTAACACCAACCGCCCAGATGGGTCCCCAGGCGGGGGCCGCTTGGCGTCCAGGGGCGCACTGGTGCCGCACAAGGGGACAGTGCCACACAGCCTAAACCTCAGGGACCAGTCATGTTTCCAGAAGCCCTTCCTCGATGCCAGCCCATCAGGAAAGCATTGTTTTCACCCGGCCATCAGAAGCCAGCAACTTGGCTTGGCGTTCGATGTTTCCTTACGCTTTAATAATGGGGGTGCGTGTCACATATAGCTTCTGCTTGTTTATACGTTTATATCAGCGTCTGCTGCTTGGGGAGGGAGCGGCGCGGGCTCCGCTTCTAGAGCGCGGACAGGGGAACGGTGGCGTTCTTGTGCCACCCAGCGGTGACACGCGCGCCACCACCCTCTGGACTGGGAACTGGGCCTGCAGGGCCCAGGGCATCAGCCTGTTAACGTGGACTTCCCTTTGGAAGGAGACAGCGTGTGCACCCAAGTCCGCTGATGCAGTCGCTACAAGTGACCTAAAGGAAAGGGTTTAATGAGGCCGATCTCTCCTCCGTCAAAAGCTAAACAAAAGGCCCTGGGCGGGTAACAATCGCTAGTGCCCCTATTTGCTGATGCAATAAACACAAGTGGCCCTTGCAAGGAACATCCCTCTATGGAGGGTCGTTGTCCAGATTCCCGTCGTTTTGTTTGTTTGTTTACACCTGTTGTTGAGCAATATACTGTTTCAAAATGGAGGGAGGACGCAGGGTGCAGTTTTTAACGAGAAGGAGACTAAAGCCTGTGGCTCATGTCACGTTCACAGTCACGGAGCCAATCCTGCCGGAACTCAGGAGAGAAGGAAAAGGCAGGAGCAACGTGGCTGGTCTACTTTGAGGCGGTTATTCCTGAATCTATCCACGCTGGTCCCTGAAAACAATGCAAAACAGTGAAGTCCTGTCGAATAAGTAGAGGAACGCACATCGTTTCTGGAACACTGCTGAGTGTCTCTCTGCCATAGCCTGACCACCGTAAGTGCTTTGTCTGAGGGAACCGCCCTACTTGTAATCCAGAGCTGATTTCTCTGCAAAAGACAATGGGAATTGGGGGAAAGAAGGAATACTTGGAAAGGTTCCCAGGGAAATACTCTAAATACCAGATGAGATAGTTCCAGTGATCAGTAGTGAGAGATTTAGATACTGCTAAAGGTGTAAAAACTGCAGAACTAAGTATCATTCTCCCTCTAAAAAAATAAGAAGAAAACAAAACCTATGCATAATTTATGGATGCCCCAGGACAGTCTTAAATTATGCAGCCCACATATCCATAAAAAGTTGCCTAATGTATTCCTTAGTTACTTCATGACTATAATCAGCACCCCCAGCACACATACACACACACACACGCACATGCACATGCACACTCTACAGAGACCAGTCACACAGAAGCATGTCTGTTTCTACCATGAGAGCATCTTGAATTTGTAAAGGAAATATACCAGTGCGCAGGGAAGCACAAAAGACATTTGCTAACTAAATGCTTCTTTTATCAACTCAGTGGTCTCCCCTGCTTAGAAAGCTTCTCAAATGTGCATAATGGGATTAAAAGCACTCTCAATAAAGTTCATTACCTTAGTGGTCCTTCCCATCTTCATGGGAAATTAACTGTATCTCCTATATGTACATCTACTTAAGGTGGTAATTTAATGGCAATAACATCTATATCTAAGAGGGTTATTTCCCCCTTGGATCTGCTTCGCACTGAGAGATCATTTCATGTTGTTTAGGAAAGAAATCAGAGACGCCGTTTTCCTTCTGTTTAGGGAAATGAAGAAGATAGCAGCAAAAGGAGAAAAATCACAGAATTTTAAAGGCAATCATCCTAGGAAATAATGATGCTACAAATGAATAGATGAGAATGAATACTCAATGGGGGAGGGCAGCATTGCAGCCATAATTGATTCATATTACATAATTTTCACGAGTTTTGTATTTCTAGTCAGTCTGATATCGATTGGGCCATACCCTTCTCCCCCTCTGTCTTTACACACATGCGCACTCGCGTGCATGTGCGCGCGTGCGCGCGCGCAGACACACACACACACACACACACACACACACACATTCCCGTAGCTTTTCACTGCTCCAGATATTCCTGCTCCAGAGTCCCTGGGTAATGGAAATGGCCAGCTGCCAAATTCAAAGTTCCCCACAGACACCTTGGAAGAAAAACCTGGTAATGTACTTCCAGGTGAGGGACAGTTGAATTTGGATACAGATTAGCCAGGAGTCAGAGTCACCTTCAGGGCAATCCTTATTCTTACTCTGCATTAGAAAGAGGAGGATTGCATGACCCATGTGCTATCTTCCCTGCACCTTTGTGAGTAGAAGGAACCCCAGTGGTGGAGGTGTCATGGGTTGGGCTTTTCTGAGCAAAGTCAGTAGTTTGAAGCCAACGACTGCCCTGAGGAAGAAAGCTGAGATTTTCTCCTCCCTAAAGTGTCAAGATTAGGGTGAGGGTTAGGGTTAGGGTTAACCCTCCAAGTCTCACAAGGGCAGGCCTACCCTGTCCTGTAGGGTTGTTAGGCATCAGTCAGCATCAACTCAATGGCTGTGAGTTTGCTTGTTGGCATTGTGGGTAGAGGCCTGCTTTGCCTTTGGAATTCTCATATCCATTCTTCTCCCACGGCTCTTAGAAATGGAACTTCAAGCTCCAGCATGACACTTCTATTTGCGTAATTCAGCAATTAAATCTCCTCATGTGAGTGATCAAGAGGTAACATATTTTAAACTGTTCAGAATGGATAAAAACTGAATGTAAATCAAATAAAGAACCTCACCATTGGGCCAGTAAGTGACATCCTCACAAATGGAGACAAGTTTGAAGATGTCAAGGATTCCATCTGTCTTGGGTCCACACTCAACACCCATGGGAACAGCAGTCAAGAAAGCCAACGATGTATTACACTGGGTCACTGCTGCTCAAGACTGCTGGAGAGTATTGAAGAGCAAGGGCATCATGTTGAGAACCAATGTGCACCTGCCCCAAGTCATGGCATTTTCAGTCGCTTCATGTTCATGTGAAAACTGTGCAGTGACTAAGGAAGTCCAAAGAAGTATGGACACATGTGAATTATGGTGCAATGGGAGAACAGCAAGAGTACCATGGACTGCCTAACGAACAAACAAACTGGTCTTGGAAGAAGTATAACCAGAGTGTTCCTGAGGGCAAAGGGTAGCAAGACTTGGTCTCACCTGCTTTGGACAGATCGTCAAGAGAGACCGGTTCAGGAAAAGAGCATGATGCTTGGTAAAGTGGAGGGGTGCTGAAAGAAAGGAGGAAGGATGCTTGATAACAAGGGTCGACTCAGGGGTTGCAACTTTGGGCTCAAACAGAAGAACCCTAGTGAGGATGGCAGCTAGTCTTTCCTTCTGCTCTGCATAGTGGTGGCTATGAGCCTGAGTCGACAGAAGGGCACCTCACAACACCCACAGCATGTGAACTTCTGCTCTGTGTGATGGGAAATGTGCTAAGGAATGGAAGGAAACTCTCAGATGGAGATGCAGAGAAGAGAGGCTGTGTTGGCTTCTTTGGCCAGTGCCTTTCCTTAGGTATTCTGGTATTCCTCCTTTATGATGCTGGTACAGTTCGGGGAGCTTACGCTTTGAGCTCTACTTACCCAAGAGCCAGAAAAGCAAATAAACATGTGCTGCTGACAAGTCAATTTCAACTCCTAGCAATGTCATACGGGTCTCCAAATAGCCTTGTGATCAAAAGTTTTTGGATTCTGACCTTTCTGAATCAAAGCACCAAGCCTTTCTTCTGGGGTACCTTTGAATTGATTCCAGTAGTGCCTGCCCTTTGGTTCAGGGCACAGGACTATATTTTTTGTACTACCCGAGGGCTAAGCTTTAAATATAAATTTAAAAGGATTTTAGTATGCTGTGGTAAAAAATGACTCTTTTCAATTCTTTGCCTAGTGGCCTAAAATGGATTAGAATGCTATCCTAAGTATGACACCAGAAGCTTCCTTGTCCAATCTTGGAGGATTTGAAGACCTTTTGCCTTGTCAATGTTACTATGTGAAATTGCCCTAATCTCTCCCCATCCCTTCCCCTGGTTACATGCAGTCATCCATCAAATTTTATAGATCTTACTTTCTAAATATCTCTTGAATGGGTCCTTTCTAATCTATTCTAAATTTCGCTATTTTCAGTTAAGGTGCTCATAATTTTTCCTGTGAACTAATACAGCCTCATAATTCCTCTATTTCAAATAAATCCTTCAGCCAGCCCTTAGTGTGATACTTGTAAATTCCACATACAATAGACTTGTCCATGCTTAAATGCATTCCCCTAACTTCCAACCACATTCAGGTTAAGACTAGACCCTTTAGTGTAGTACGGAGGCACTTCTGATTGGTTCCTGCTGGAAAATCGTGTTTCTTTGTCCATCCCTGTTATCTTTATCTTCCATTGTTAACCATACCCCCAAAATCATGGAGCTAGTGTTTTTATTATTATTCCTTGCTCTGAACATTTGCCCATTGCTTCCATCTGGCTGTCCCATAACAATGAATTCCAATTCTAGCTTATCTCAGTTGATACCTTGATTACACTGTGGTGAAATTCTGGAGAGGCCAGTTCTCGCTCACTTCCATTCCATCTCTCTGGCCCTCTTATTTGCTCTGTCACAGTGCTGGACAGTGCCCCATTATTTTTCCCCCTCTCTGTGTGGGAACTTGTTGCATTAGAACATAGGTACCCAAACTTAGTTGCCCTACTGTGCCCTTTTCAGAAAAAAAAATATTACTCAGTGGCCCTCTGGCAAAGAACCCCTGTCTTTTGGGTGTATATCACAATCTAGGATAAAGTACAGCTATTGCTTTTGCCCCCCTCCTCCCACATGCACACAAACACACACCTCATCATATCACCATTTCCCAAGGGTAGAATTGCCCACTGTGGGAATCATGCACTGGGATATGAGCTTTCGCCAGCGCTGAAGCATATGTGTCTTTCTCAGCACCTCAGACAAGCCTTGCATCTGGGACACTAGTGGCAGACCGAAAAAGATGAGAGTTTCCTAGAACTGATGTTGCCTCATGACAACAGCATCCAGACTGCAGTTGAACAGTGTTTCACAGGGTTTTCAATGGCTAATTCCCTTTTCCTTTTATAAATACATCTCCATACTTTTCTTCGAAGTCCGCTTGGGTATATACTCAGCCATCCAAGCTTGCACTTACACTGTTGGCGCAACCCAGGAAGGCTTGATGCAGAAGTTGCCTCAATAGTGGCTGATTGGATAAAGAAAGAAATCACTCTGAACTGACATTTATATCACCCTGGATGCCAGCATAGCTTCTCAAGGTAAAACCATTTACATCTGAATATCTTAATATGATTGGCTAGTTCAGAAAGATACCTAAATGCCCTGTTGGAACCCATAATTGCTACAAGACTAACTGGAAATTCATGTTTTCACTGTTTCCTTTGAAATTTATTTAACTATTATATATTTGAGTCAGAAAGCTAGTTGGTGGGAATAAGACAAGTAGAATTGAGATCTCTATATTTTGAGTCCAATATCTTTCTCTAAAATATACTACCAGCAATCCCTTAGTTACAGACAAGATCAGTTCCTACATGTTTCTTTAAGCTGCATTTGTAGGACTGTCAGAACAGATGCACTTGGCTCTTATTTAGCTTTCTTCTGTGCAAAGTGCTAGAAGAGGCGAGATGACTTTTCAATGATTCACAAGCTACATACACAGCAAGAGAAGGTGGTTGTGAAGAAGTTGCTGATAGTTCAATGATTTCAATGTGAGGGCAAATTTGTCTCACATTGAAGTGCAAGCAGGATTGGTGGATAAGTTAGTGATCTGAGGATTGCCTGTACTTCAGACTTAGCTTTGTCTGAAACCTATTGGTTAAAACTAAGAACTTTCATTTAAATGAATAGCTTCTTCTTAGAGATTTACAAATGCCTTATATGTAAAATTGCTTGAGGAAATTTCTTAACCTTCCTATAATCTTCTTTCTCATTTAAAAATGCTGGCAATAGGATTTCTCATCGTTGTTCTTTGTTTGTTTTTGCTAAGGAATGATTTTGGTAAGCACCAGTAAAATTATTTAAAGAAATAATTTAAAGCAAGTCTAGATGAAGAAATTAGAGAGTTCCTGACTATCAGATAAAATAGCATATTAGGTCTTACAGGATTGTCACCAAATAAACAGCCATTAAAGTGAGATGTCAGTTAGATACACGTGGAAGAAGTACAGTATCATCAGCCACCAAATGATTGTGAATCATGTAATCCAAAGTCAAAGGAAGGATTAGGATCAGAGCCTAAATTGTAATATTCTGCTTTGCAGGAGGTTATGGATGACAGTGGGAACCCAAGATTCGTTTGTGGGATCTACATAGGAAAAAATATCTACATAGGAAATAGGCCTCCAATGAACTCCTTCTATCCAAAATCGAGGGACGGGAGGAGAGTGTTTACTAAAAAGAGTGCATTTGGAGAACTGAATATAGAATATCAAAGATCACCTGATCTGAACAGTTAAAACTTTGTCAGATGACCCCCATGTAATGCACTTTGAAGCTGATGTTTTCCAGCATTTTCTATACTTTTGTTGTTTTTGTTCGTAACAGGCTGTTATGCCACTAACATTAGGTTCATAACAGAAATGTTCAGCCATTAGAGGTCACCCTATAGAAGTTCCATTATATGTCTCTCTGTATTTTGGTATATGAAACCCGGGGTTGATGAACCTATAGGGAAAACAAGTAGAATAAGGTTGTTGTTTGGGGGATGGGAATACAGTGGTGGTGATGGAAGGGGGGGAGGGTAAAAGTGAGACAAGCTCAAGTAGTTCAGGAAGGAAAAGAATGTTTGGAAACTGACTGTGGTCACAATTGCATAATATTACTTGATGTGATTAAACTATAGAATGGTATGATGTATGTATTAACTTCTAATTAGTGATACTTTTATTAAAATCACAAAAAAATTAAACAAATAAAAGCAATCTCAGAACACTCAAGAGTATCCTTGATGTCGTTGTTGGTTTTCAACTATGCTGCTCTAGGACACAAGTAATTGAACACAGTTAAATTCAGATTATACCCCCTTCTTTAGTTACCAGAGAAGTGATGTGAACCAAATATAATGCCTACAAAGCATCATTTATATGTATCTTTCAATGTTATGAATGGAGTCCATGATCTTTATATTCAAATGCGTTTATATGACAAGTACAAAGCTATAAGGCTTTGATCTCCTAACAGGTTTTAAACAATTCCACACATATCTTGAAATGGTGTACATTTTTATTTTACTCAGAATGTAGCAATATAAATAAACGGCGTTTTTAGGGGAACAATGCCTCCATATGTATAAGAAATGAAATCTGGGTCATCTTTCAATTGTAAATAAATCTGAGTTATTCTGATAAACAGCATATGCAACAGCCTCTTCTCTGCAAAATTACTTCTTTCTTCTTTAGTCACCATCTCAAATATAACCATATCAGGAAAGGGATTCCTGATATTTCTGTTTAATTTGAAACACATTTCATTATTGATTTGTTTTGTGTTTCCTCAGTGAAAATACGTTCTGGAATCTTAGCAGTTGAATAGGTGGATGTAACCGGGTTTGGATGTAGAGTGTTTTTGTTTTTTATGAGCCATTATCAGTGTAGGGGGGGTGTTAAGCCGGTCGCTTTTGAGATTATAAAGGTGCCTAGTAAACTGGGGGAAGCAAGAACAAATGGGGACAGCCAGAACTTTCTTGGAGGAGAACAAGACCGATGGAAACCGTGCTGAAGAGGTGGAGACAAAGACCTTTGCACAGAGTAGACACTCTATATTGGGATTTCTCACTTTCTAACGGTGAGAAAAATACATTTCTAGTCATTAGAAAATTCAACTTAGACTATTTCTGTTAAAACAATCCTAGAAGACAAGGCCACAGGTCTTTTAACTTCATCTCCTTCTCCCTTCTCCCGTTTGTTATTCTTCTCTGACTTCCTGAATTGACCTCCTTCTCTTCTATTGGACTTGACCCATCTCACAGTCAATGAAACACTTTTATGGTTTTACTTGATGTACTCCATATCTCTTTCCAACAGAACCTAAGTCTTATGAAGGCAGAAGCACCCACTGGTTTCTTTCTTATTGCTTTACCAATGCTATCAACGGTGTCTAACAGGTGGAGGTGTTCAATACGTACCAAACAAGAAAAATTAGCAGTTTACACATGAACATTGTCTCCAGAGAGGATATGAGGATATTTGTTTCCTGAGACGTTTCACCTGCTTTGTGCATATTGCATTCATGTTTTGTTTGTTTTCTTTTCAACCACATTGCAAATAAATATATTTATTGCCTTCAACTGTAATTCCCTGAATTGTTCTTAGCATTTTTTCTTTGTTTTGTTGGGGGGGGGGTGCATCACTGCCCACTGGTGACAATGGGAGGCCCAGCCTTGCTCCTGGAGAGCTGCTGCTAGATTTGAACTGGCAACCCTGTGGACCACAGTCCCACACTCAACCACTACGCAACCAGGGCTCAGCCCTGTTTTTATCATTTTAAGGAGCTTTGTTAAATGTTTCCATAAACACTCAAGAATGTAAACATTTTTTATCTAGGCATCTAATATTATTACAACTTTCAGAAACATACCCAACTGTGTTTTTTGAATTTCTAATCTCTAGGTACTTAAATCTCATGGGCAAGTATACTTAGTTGATTGTGATCGGTTTTTGTGTGTGTGCCAAAATAACTTCCATAAAGTTTATCCTGTTAATTAGGTCCCAGCTTCATTGGAGGGTGACCAAGATAAATGGTTCTCTGAGGACAGCCACTTCTTTCTCCCTGGTTATCTGACCGATGTGCTGCTACTTGAGTTAGCTGTTCTAGCTCAACCATATGCTGCACTACCTGTGTGCCTAGCCAACCCATGGATGGAGGTGGATCATGAGGCTCCATTGAGACTTGCTTCCTTAGGCAACTCTTTTACCCCGAGACCATCTGCTCCAACTGATCCAATGGTGCTAGAGGTGTCAGTAACAGAGAGAGAGGTATCAGATAGATAGAGAGATAAAGAATGTTACTTTCACAAAATGCCTACCCTGAAAGGAAATTAGCTGGCCATGCCTCAATAATGGGTTTAGAAAGGAACCAGGCACGCATTGAACACCTATGGACCGATCCAAAACTGGACTTACTCAGACCCAGGTCACTTAGGTCTAGGTGGAAATCAACCTGGCCACACCCACATGGCACCAACAATATTATATCACACATGTGTGCTTAAAGTTAGCCAACAAGAACAGTTAATATCTTGAACATGTGCAAACTGTGGGAAGAGAGGAATGGGTGTGGGGAGCAGGTAATTGCAGACTAAGAACAGAACTAAGACTAAGGTCTATTCTTCGTTTTGCAGGTTGGAGGCTGGGATCTCTTCCATGTTTGGGGTGTGCACACATGCCCCCATGCTATCCTGGCTCTGCACTCTCGTTCCTTGCTCCTGTTCTGGTACTCCTGAACATGGGTTTTTGCACTCTCCATTGCCATCTTCCATTGCAAAACGCTTGTGTGGTCCCCTCCTGACCTTGCATCATTTCTAGAGACTGCATGTACTTTTTGAGACTGTGATACATGTACCTTCCCTTTCCAGCATAAAGGCTACTTGGATTGACAAGTGTTTCTGCAGCGTGAATTCTTTCAGTGTTGGCAAGCAAGACATGAAGTAAACCAGCCCAGAAACCTATTGGATGCAGTGTTGAGTTTTTGCCGAGCCCCTATTGATGAATCACAGTGCAGACCCTTAGTATTTTGGAAAAAAGTTCTGCCATCCTCTGGAGACAACTACTCCCCTTTTTAAAAATAGCTCTTGGCCTGTCTCTGAGCCATAGTGGAGATTGAATGTCTCCCCATATGCCATCAACTCACCATGAGGCCTAAGCTGCTCATCATGAACTGAGTATTATCTGACCCACAGAGTCTTCATGACTTCATGCTATTGTTAAATGGAGATAGTGTCTATGAGATCAGGCTAGAATAGGACCTGAAGTTATAAGGAAGCTGCGTGAGGAAGTGGCCCTAATGTACACAGTCTCTACTTCTGTAACAGAAACTTTTTTCTCACAGTCTGTACCTATGGCTTCCTAGGGAGTTACTTATGATAAGTTGACTGAGGAACCAAAAATTCATGCTTGGTTTACTGATGGCTCTGCACAATGTGTGGGTGCCACTTGTAGGTGGACAGCAGTGGCAATACACCCCTTTCTGGGATCTCCCTGAAGGATAGTGATGAAAGGAAATCCCCCCAATGGGCAGAACTTGGGCAGTGCACCTGGTTATTCAGTTTCCCTGGAAGGAGACATGGCCAAGTTTGCAATCGTATACTATTCATGGACTGTGGCTAATGATTTGTCTAGATGGTTAGGGAATCGATAGAAACATGATTGGAAAATTGGTAGCAAGAAAGTTTCAGGAAGAGGTATAGGGATAGATTTCTCTGAAAGGGCTAAGAAAGTAAAGATAATCATGTCTCATGTGAATGCTCACCAAAATGTCACCTCTGAAAAAGTGGATTTTAACAGTTGCATATATAAGATGACACATATTCTGAAGACTAGTGCTCTGTCCCCCACCACTCTTGTCTTTGCCCAGTGGATACATGAAAAGAATGGACATGGTGGCAGGGATGGAGGTCATATGTAGACTCAGCAACATGGACTTCCGCTCACCAAAACTGACTTGGCTACTGTCGCTGTGAAGTGTCCGATCTGCCAGCAGCAGAAACTGACATTGAGTCTAAGGTATGGCACCATTCCCTGGGGAGTTTGGCTAGCAACCTGGTGGCAGATAGATTACCTAGGACCACTTGTGTCATGGAGTGTTTTGTTCGTAATGGAATAGACACCTGTCTGGATATGGATTTGCCTTCTCTGTGTGCAATGCTTCTGCTCAGGCTACCATTTCTGGATTCACAAAGTATCCTCTCCACTGGCATGCCATTCACACAACACAGCTTCAGATCAAGGATCTCACTTCACAGAAAATGAAGTGTGGCAAGGGGTCCATGCCCAAGGAATGCACTGCTCACACCATGTTCACTATCATCCTGAAACAGCGTCCTTGAGAGAATGATGGAATGGCCTCCTAAAGACACAGTTACAGCATTAGCTAGGTGACATCTTGCAGGGTAGGAAAGCATTCTCCAGGAAACTGTTTATATTATAAACCAGTACCCAATATATAGTGCTGTGACTTCAATTGCCAAGATTCATGGGTCCCCTAAACAAGGGGTGGAAGCCAGAGTGGCACTGCTCACTATTACTTCTAGTGATCCACTTGCAGCATGTTTGCTTCCTGCTCCAGGAAGCTGTGTTCTTCAGGCCTGGAGGTCCTAGTTATGAAAGAAGGAACACTTTCACCTGTAAACACAGCAATGATTCCTCTGAACCGACAGCTGAGAATGCCCCATGGTCACTTGGGATTCCTCATGCATTTGGATAACAGGCTAGGAGGGGACTATACTGATTAGTGTGATTGATTCAGATTACAGGGGGTAAATTGGACTGGTGTTGTAAAATGGAAATAATGAAGAATATGTCTGTAATCTAGGAATCTCTTTAGGTTGTTTCTTAGTATTACCTTGCCCTGTGCTTAAAGTAAATGGATTACGGCAGTAACTCCATCCTGGCAAGACTGCTAATGACACAGAACCCTCAGAAATGAAGGTCTGGGAATATATATATATATATATATATATATATATATATATATATAGAGAGAGAGAGAGAGAGAGAGAGAGAGACATACAGAGAGACAGAGAGAAAGAGACACAGAGAAGGATACAGTGGCCCACATAGCAGTACAGAGGGCTCAGTACACCTCACTTTCACTTTCATGGAATAGTTACTATACTGAAGGTCATTCCTACTGCTGGTCCAAGGTCAGGGAAGCAGAAAATGTCTGTCAAGAGCTCTGGAATCTGCCTGCAGGCAAGGAGAACAGTGCCCACCTGCAGGCAGGAGCCATGGTAAGGTGGAGCAGTTACAACAGGAAGTTGAGATGCTGAGGCCTAGAAGAATCCAGTAGCACAAGAGTAGTGTAGCAAAGCAGGTTGTGATGGAACCTCAAGACATGGCACTGCTCAGCGAGGTGACACAATCCACAGGTTGGCTCAGTCCACAGGTGTTCAGCACACAATTGAGGCAGAGCAGCTAACTCAGGCAGTAGTGTGCTGGTCTGACCACCAGGGAGAAAGAGGAAGAGGTGAGCCTCAGAGCCATTTATCTCATTCACCCGACAATCAAACTGCAACCAGATTGATGGGCTAAACTCTGCCCACAGGTCCCTAATAGCCATTTTGGCATCAAAAAAAAAAAAAACAAAAATCAAAAAACCCTATCACAGTCCACCCCTTATTAACTTCACACTTGCATACAATTCTTTAGCCCTATTTAATCTTTGAACATTAATGAAATCATACTTATACTTAATTCATATAGGTAGCATACATATAAATGGAAACACACTGAACCTACTTGTGTCTAGTATATTTAACATGGATAAGGGAAAGATATCCAATAAGCTCATAAAAGAAGGAATACTGACAATCACAAATCTCACAGATATATATGTGTGTGTATATATAAATATATATATATATATATTCATGTGTCCTGGTTTTGTTCCTCTAGAGAACACTGCCTAACACATTGACATAAGCTAAAAAATAGCTACACTATTTCTATTTAAGTAATTTTTATTTAAGTAATTTAAATCACACAGACATACATGAGTTGCAGCTCATGATGATATAACTTACAATAATATGCTGTTTTTCTTGTTTAATAGTACACTCTCTTACAACCTATTACAAGCAAATATTATTGACAATCCATGAAAGCTACAGAGCAAAGGGAGGTAACAGAGGAAAGTTTGTTTCTAAGACAACAGCATTTTGATTTATGCCTTATGGTATAATAATAGAATAGCCCTTGGAAATTTGTTGGTATTAAAAGAGTGTAAATTAATCAAACAATTAAATGTCCTTTCCAAAGGATCAAAAGAAACAAATAGAGCCAATACTGTTTTTATGTTTGAAAGTGGTCAAATACCCTATAGCAATTTGTAACATGATTTTATGTCAAAAAAGGTACAATTCAAATATTTAAAAATAGGCAAACTACATTTTAATTAAAAAGTGGCAATCAATGGGAATGCAAAGGTTGAGAAAGTTCTTTACTGATTCTCAAAAAATAATAGACTGGCATAGATGGTATTTCAGAAATTATGCTGCCACTCATTTCACTATCTTATGAACTTACTGCCCTGAACATACTCAAATATTCTTTATGAGAAGAGGCAAGGCTCATGCTGATAATGTTCTTATTTGAATGAAATGACAAAGTAAAACTCTCAATGTATTATCTCAGTTCTTTCAGCTTGAGGTATGCTCGATGTATTCTTCCTCTTTGACATTCTAACTTCTGATCATTTCTTCTATGATTTTTCTCTGACTTTTTCTATCCTCCTCTTTTATGTCAGAACCTCTTCTATCTGCTTTAATCACTCTTTGTCCAAAAGCAAGTTTCATAATCTCCTCTAATCTCCAGTTTCACCTTGTCTTTTTAATAACCTCTTGATTCCTTAGTGTAAATGATATTACTGACCTCATCCTACAGATCATCAGATTTTCTAGCTTTAGTAAGTTCCCCAAATCAATTCTTGAGGCTGAGCCCTGGTGGCGTCGTGTTTGAGACTGCACCCCTGGGCTTGGCGGTCCAAATCCAGCAGCAGCTATCCAGGAACAAGGCTAGGTAGCTCCCATGACCACCAGAGGGCAGTGATGCTCCCCCAAAACAAACAAAAAATCAATTATTGAAATGTTCTTAAAATTCAGATAGAGTATATTTGCAATCATATTTTTGTTCCCATGGACCTATTTTAATTTAATTTAACTTCAACCTGGATTTAAAAATGAGCAATTGATAGTCTTTCCCAAAGTTAATACCTGGCTGATGATAGTGAGCTTCCCGATCATCTCTTCCCACAGTGAGAGTGAACATGATTCCTGTGCATTTTGTTTGGCAAAATCCAAGTATCTATTGGCCACTTATGATGTTGAAAAGTATTTGCAATGAATGAGATGTTGGTTGCCTTGTGCTTATGTTAATTTTATGATTGAAATGTAGGGGTGGAGTCTAGCCTATTAATCTGGAGATAGCCATTGAGTGGCCAATGAGACCTCTGTGTGGGCATGGCTTTCTCCTGAGACTTCTGGGAAATCTTGCGATATTTCCCTCATGAAGATTAGAAGCTATCTTCCCCAGTTGTTGGGAGTTAGTCTCAGAGATGATTAATCACAAACAAGATGGCAGTGTCCAAGAAGCTGGAGGAGCCGGTGGAGAGACCACGCGGCTTTGCCCTCATGGAGCCAGACCTCTGAAGCTACAGCGGCAAGCTGTTGATGGACCCTGAGCCCTGGAAGTGAGGAGGCATAGGGAGACCCCTGCCAGTGCCAGAATTCTGCAACCACTGACCTGTGACTTCCTGAGTCAGAAGGAATCTTTGTAGACTGATTTCGGGCATATGGATTAATATCGGATTTATGACTTTGTACTGGACTGGATTGGGATGCCTTCTTAGTGTCGCATTCTTTTGTATTCAAACCCTTTCCTTATGTTGATATGCGTGTCCTTGAATTTGTTCCTCTAGTCTACCCGGACTAACACATTGGTCTTACAAAATTCAATCATAGAATCCCGGCTTCACTTTTGTAATCAAAGTCATATTTTCCAAGCAATTATTATTCCTTCTCTGTCTCCAATGTTTGTATTCCAATGGCTAATAAGTATCAATGGGCTTTAATAACATTTTTGACCAATTTCAGTCTTAGGAAGTTGGTGTAATTATTCAATTTCTTCATCACTAGCATTAGAAGTTTGTGTATAAATTTTAATATTAGAAAAAATTTTAAATAGGGCAAGAAGCATAAAAATGGAAAAAATATACAGTCACTGTACCAAAAGATCAAGCCAACATTCAACCATTTCATGAGGCAGTATAGGATCAAAAATCAATGATACTGAAGGAAATATTCTAAGCTGTACTGAAAGCATTAGCAAAAGACAGGATTCCAGGATTTGATGCTTCAACAAGCTGCTAAAGCCCTGGAAACACTTATTTATCTATGCCAAAAAAACTTGGAAGATTGATACCTAGTCAACAAAGTAAAATAGAATAAAAATTACTTAACTAATAAAAAAAATAAGATGCAAAAACCAGTACTAGGACATTAATAAAGGAAGCATATTCCAGCCATCATAAAAATGACAGCAGAATGTAGAAATTATGACATAATACTATATCATTAATATCACATTCAAGTAAAATTTTACTTAAGACAATTCAACATGGTTTCAGGAGCACATCCATGGGGAACTCCCAGAAATTCAAGCCAGGTTCAGAAAAGACCTGGCATGGGGATTATCAATGCTGATATTGAGTGCGTATTGACTGAAAACACACAATATTATAAAGGTGTTTACTTGTGTTTTATTGACTATAGAAGGCTGCATGATCATACAACTGTGGATATCACTGAAAAGAATAGGAATTCCAGAATCCTTTGCTGTGCTCAGATGAAACCTGTACATGTACAAGATTTAGTCCTTTCACAGTAAAAGGGTTTCCAATCAAGAAAGATGGACTTCAGCCCTTTCTCCTTTCACTGTGTGTCAGTCCAGGTAGACTAGAGAAACAATCTCATACAAATGCATATGAATATAAGGGAAAAGTTTATATACAAGAGGAATTCAACATTGAGAAAGCATCCCAACCCAGTCCAGCCAAAAGTTGTAAGTCCGATATTAGTCTATATGCCTGATATCAGTCTATACAGTCTTCTTCCTACTCATGTACTCACAGGTCAGTAAGTGCAGAATCCTGGTGCTGGCAGGGTTCTCCCCATAGCTCCTCACTTCCAGGGCTCGGGGTCTATCAATAGCATCCAGTGGTGGTAGAAGCAACTCAGTGCTGGCAGGATTATCCACATGGCTTCTCCAGCTTCAGAGGTCTGGTTCCATCAGGGTAAAGTCATGTGGCTTCTCCTCTGGCTCCTCCAACTCCTGGGATACTGCCATCTTGTCTTTTCCCTAGTTCATTGTCTCTGAGACTAACTCCTCATCTCCACGAGGGAAATATTGCAAGACTTCCCAGAAATCTCCGGAGAAACCCATGCCCACACGGAGACCTCATTGGCTACTCAATGGCTATCTCCAGATTAATAGGCTAGACTCCACCCCTACATCTCAATCATGAAATTAACATAAGCACATGACCGCCACACACTGTGCTTATTTAACTAGTGTGCTGAACAAGTAATCCCAGGAAATAGGCTATATAAAAAGCAACGTGAAATCAGAATTGAAGAAGACCTAGTAACATCCTGTGATATGCAGATGACACAACCTGGTATGCTAAAATCTATGATGATTTGAAGCACTTGTTGGTGAAGGCATGGATTGTTCCCCCTTAGCATAACTTGAAGCTCCATGCCATGAAAATTAAAATATAACTGATCAAAATAGATCATAATAAGTGAGAAAAAATAATTTTTCAAGGATTTTTGTCTTGCTTGGTTCACTGGAAATTCTTATGGAAATAGCAGTTCAGAAATCAAATGATGCATCTCATGGGGATAATCTGTACACAGCTCTCTTTAAAAATGATGAAGAAGAAGAGATCATTTTGAGGACTAAGGCATTTCTGACCCTAGCCATGGTAATATTCCATCACCTCATAAACATGTAAATGTTGTATACTGAGAAAAGACGTCTGAAGATTAATTGATGCATTTGTATTTTGATGTTGGTGGAGAATATTGAATGTTCCATTGACTACCAGAAGAAGGAACAAAATACCTTGGTTGAAGCACAGCTGAAATTGTCCTTAGGAGGGAGAAGGCAAGACTTCATCTCATGTACTTTGGCAGGAGAGACTAGTACCTGGAAAAAGATATCATGATCAGTAAAGCAGAAGGGAAGGTGAAAAGAGGAGTGTCCTTGAAGAGATAGATGGACACGGTGGCTCCAAGAGGGGGTTCTAATAAATGAAAAAAAATTTGAATGACACAGAACTGGGAAATGTTTTGTTCTATTGTTTGTAGACTTGCTATAAGTCAAAATCACTCAATGGCATCCATAACAATAACAACATACACTTTGAAAATTATTTTTGAAAACAGAATACATCAGAGACATGACTAATTCACTACTGATTTCAGAAGACTCTGAGTGGTGCAAACTATTAAAAGTTCAGGAGATAACCAAATGCCTAGCAAGAGGATCTCACCAAGAGCTACCTGGGAAGAAAGAGATAGTTATTTCCTTTTGGAAAAATCAACCATTGGATACCTTATGCAAAACAATTATACCCTGTGACATAGTTTCACTTGCCTCATATACATGTGCAAGTTGAATATTGTGTAAGGAAGGGTAAAGTAAAATTGATGTATTTGAACTATGGTTTTGGCAAAGTATATTGAATGTACCATGGCTTATTAAAAGAATAATCAGATCTGTCTTGGAAGAAGTATAGCTAGATGCCTCTTTAGAGGTAAGGGTGATTTAATGTATGTTATCAGGAGAGACCATTTCCTCGAAGGGACATTATCTTTGACAAAGTGGAGAGACAGTGGAGAAGAGGAGGACCCTCAGGAATAAGTTCTTATTTTGAATGTCGTTCTAGCAGGACTAAAATCATATAGATGTTTCCATTCATTCCTGCTCTTCTTTCAAGGTCTTCCAAAATGTGCACCTTCCTTCCTTTATGGTTCCTCCTCACAGTGAGTCTTGGACCTTGAGTCTTGGATGTCCATTTGCTCTGACCCTCTCTGAGGACACAGTCGTGATTGTACATCACCATCTGCTTACCTTCCTGCAGGCAGGCCATCTCCAGTGCTGGTGTGGCTCTCAGATCCAGGATATTTCACATCATTTTAGGTGTAAGATGTTATTAAATACTGTATCACACACCTCACTAGAGATCAATACATGTGACATCCACCTGTATGTGGCCTTTAAGTACTGATGTTGCAGCCTGTGGAAGCATGGCCACATTAGGTGTTCCACAAGTTATGTAGGCGACTCTGAGTGGCTCCACAGTAAAGGGAACAGCTTCCAGTGGAAAAGTGGGAAGTCAGGGGGAAGGAAAGGTGGGGGAATAATGAAGAACTGATCACAATAATCTATATATAAACCCCTCACAGGTGAAACAGATGAAGGTCAGTGTAAGACATGAAAAAATGACAATAACTTATAAATTGTCAAGAGTTCGTGAGGGAGGAAGAGTGGGAGTGGGAAGGGGGGAAATGAGAACCTAAATACCAAGGGCTCAAGTAGAAAGAAATGTTGATGTCAACACCTGTACAAGTGTGCTGGACACAATGGATGGTCTGAGATAAGAGTTGTATGAGCCCTAAAAATGATTAAAAAAGAAAAGTGGGACGTTGGAACCTATCCAGAGGTATCTTGAGAGACAAGACTTGTGATCTCCGAATGGAATATGACAGCCTTGAAAACCACACAGAGCTCCAGAAAACCCCACAGAGATCCGCTCTGCATGTACAAGGGCACACTACATTGAATAGCAACAAGAAATAGCTACAACTTACATGGAATACATTATAAGCAAGCTTACATCTTGAGAAATTTGCAAAAGTATTTTCTTAAATTTTGTATTTTATTTTCCTGAAGGGAATGATTACAGATACTTGAATACAATATTCCAGGTGAATCTCTTCACATATTTTCAAAATTATGACACATTTGTCTTTAATGTTTTGTATACTTTAGGTACTATGATTTCTGAACGGCAATTATTCTTTATTTGATAATGTGTTAATTCCCTTAAGCAATTTATACACATTATGTTGTCAGTTTTTCATGATTAAAATACATTTTATAATTGGATGACTTTACCTTAAATTAATACAATCTGTGTACCCAATTATCTAGTTATTGGAAAACTAGTCGGTGGTTTAATGTTAAAGGTTTTGACTAAATTGGAAAAATATGTCTGCAAGATACAAATCAATGTTACTTTCAGCATTTTAAAGAGTTACAATGATGGCATTTTGTAGTCTACACACTAAATGAAAAGATCTCCTCACTAAACTTAAATCAACCACTTTCTGTAGAGCTATCAATGAATACCTCTGATCAAATTTACTTCCATAACACTGGAAAGACAAGGGGGAGTCATTCAACATTATCTATTAAAATAACTAACTACCACCAACTTCATCATGATTATTTGGGGGTCTAAAATTACTAGTAATTTCTACATGTCTCAAATTTGCTTTAAAAGTATAAACTTGGAGCTTATCAAATCTGTTATCATATCCATCAATATATGAGGGCTCAAAAATATTTTAAGGACTTGGTGACTGTTTCTTATTGTTCACTCTGCTTTCCATTAGAACTAGTTTCTCTGAGGAAGCTCTTCTACAAGCAATAACAGTATCTCTGAACAACTGTTTTCATTTCATCATCATTCAGCTAATAATTCTAAGATAAAGATAATTTTTCTCTCACATCAATTTTAGTAAGCATCTAGAGATTAGATCTTACTTGACCAACATAGATTTTTGCACCATCTATAAATAATAAGCTGTGCTCACATAGATTCAAAAACAGGGTTAACCAGTCTGAGATAGCTAGCCATGAGCAAAGGCCTAATGGAGGCCAGTCCAACCAAATCCCATAACTCAGAGCAAGGTGGGGTTTGTTGCCCAGAGAACAAATCTTTAAGAAAAAAAGATTTATGCTGGCCAGGGAAAAATAGCAGATATTTTTTGTCCCTGGGTTAGGCAGGTTGACTAGAGAGATAAATCCAGAGATAATCATATATCTGTAAGAGTTTTATGCCATAGAGCAATTGCACATAGGGAAAACACCACAGTTCAGTCCAGATCAAGTCGAGGAGTCAAATATTAACCCTTATGTACAATATTAGCCTATAAATCCCTCTTCAGCACATACAATGATGATGGGTGCAGGAAGGTCACAGGCCAGTGGATGTTGGATCCAATGTCTCGAATCATCTTGGCATGGGTAGAGGTCTCCATGTGGCTCCTAAATAGGAAGTGAAGCAGAGACAGAGAAGGGCTCTCCTCTTCAGATGGTAGAATCAAGACAGAGGGAGTTCCCAGAACCCTCATGAGAAGGTCGTGCTCCCAAGGATGGGTCATCAGGCTGTGAACTGATTGACAGACTAGACTCCACACTCCACCCATTCATTTTTTTTTAATCAAGTTGTTATGAAATTCTGCAACAGCCCCATTCGCAATAAATGCAAGCAGTTTCTAAATGTGGTACATTGTCCCCCAATCTCTCTTCAACTACACCAAATGTCTACAAAGGCTCTACACAGGTGTGAAGAGTAAAAAGTCTTGACATTGCAGATCATTTATAGTTTTTGTCCAATATTCTACCCCTAAACTAACCCCCACCCCAGCCCCCAAACAGAAAAAGTTTCTTAGCTTGAGGGCTATACCTAATGAGATGGCAGGGATTCATTTGTTTCTTGGGTCATAAGTTCTCAACCTCTGCTCTAGGCATTAAGTTCATTCAGAAGAGAAGTCACGGTGTGTTTGTGTGTGTGTGTGTGTGTGTGTGTGTGTCTTAAACCTAATAACTTCCATTATTGTGCTAAAAATTCAGAAATGATTAGGTTCAGGACAGTTCTATCCTACCTACAGACTCATTAACATAGTAAAATAAACATTACTGCTGAATTGGATTGTACTCATTGACATGGTATTATAATTCTAGTGCATGTATTCTAATGCATATATATGTACTAATGGTATATATATGTTGATATGAGCCACAATTTGATCTATAGCATAGAGACAAATGGGGAAGTAGTTATGTTAAGAAATCAGTCTTTATGTGCTTATAAAAACCAAAGGAGTTTCATTCAGGTGTGTAGGAGGAAATAAATGCATAGTTTCTTGAGGTATCACATAGATGAGACCATCATCATCACACAGCTAAAGAGCAAGTTTAGTGAAGCAAGTGAGCATAATCTAGGGGCAGCTAGGAATGCTTATTAAAACAAACAAAAGAAATAACAGCAAACAAACGCATTGCATTCCCGTCAATGCTGATGCATAGTGACCCTACAGGACTGAATTTCAAAGCCTAATTATTTGTGGAAATAAGAACCCTCATCTTTCTCTCACAGAGTGGCTAGTGGTTTCAAATGACTCCTTTTGAACTCTTTCAACCTTGTGGGTCACAGTCTAATGCATAACCACTCTACACTAGAGCTTCTTGAGCATGTCAGTAACAGCATTGTAGAGTACAGATACAAATTGACGTAGGTTTTCAGGCTCCTCACAGACAACACATTCTTAATCTCTAGAGCCACACATGATACTATCTAAAGGCACAATAATAAGTGAGGCAAATGGAGCTTTCACATGATGCTAGCTTTTCTTCAACCTTATATAACCTTATAATCATTTGACCCTAACATTTTGTCTTTTATACCTTTGGCTTCCTCTTACAGTTTGAAATAAGTAATCCATGGAGTGATGTCAACAAACTCAGTTTCATCTTTCAGTAGTTAGAAATCACTCACTCCCTGTGAGGGACTCACTTCAGATTCATAACAACCTTGTAGGACAGAGTCAAAAAGACCCCTGTGGGCTTCTGTGGAAATCTTGATGGGAATAGAAAACCTCAACTTTCAGGCTGAGCCCTGGTGGCGTAGTGGCTGTGCACGGGACTGTGGCCCACTGGGACGGAGGTTCAATTCCAGCTACACAGGAGCAAAGGCTGGGTCTCCTACTCCCACCACCAGAGGACAGTGATGGCCTGCCCTAAAAAAAGTGTTTTTTGTTTTGTTTTGTTTTTTTGTTTTTTTTAGGCATCACTGCCCTGGTGGTGGGTAGGAGGCCCAGCCTTTGCTCCTGGAAGCCGGAATCGAGCCTCCATCCCAGTGGGTCACAGTCCCATGCAGAACCACTGCGCCACCGGGGCTCAGCCCCTAAAAAAAAGTTTAAAAAAAGAAAACCTCAACTTTCTCTCTCATGCTCACATCGTAACCCAAGGAACTCATGAATGTTACCTTGTCAGAAAAGTGTCTTTGCAAAGGCAGATGTGTATGTTAAGTTCCTAAGATGAGAGACAATCCTATATTATTCAGGTTGACTCTATATTTAATAAGTGTCCTTATAAAATACACACAGAGAAGAGACACAGAATACAGAAAGTGATGTGAAAGCAGAGCCCAAGACTGGAGCCCTGCAGTCATAATCTAGACCAGGCACCCAAAAATGAAGCTCCAGAGTCATAAGCAACTTTTCCAGTATGCCCAGTGTGGCTGTGATAGTTACATAAACTTGGGCAAAGGGGTTGAGTTTAGACTGCCAGTCATACCTTAATGTGGACATGGCCTTCTCCTGAGGATTCTGGAAACTTTTATCTTCCTTCCTGGAGGCAGTGCACACACACTCTCTCTGCTTTGTCTTTCTGCTGACAAACCACATGAAGCTGTGCTGATGGAGCCAGAGCCCTGGAGCTGGTGGAGTCATGTGCTGAGATGCTTATATTGCCACTGGATCCACAAGATTTTCTACCCACTGGCCTGTAATCTTCCTACATTCAGCATCATTGCATGTACTGCCTGAGTCTAAAGAATTTATGAACTGGTATTGCACTTATGCATTAATATTAGATTTAAGGATTTGATCTTGACTGAGGTGGGATGTTTTCTCAATGTGTAATTGCTATTCTATATTGGGCTCTTTCTTTTACACATGAGTGTTTATTAATTTGTTTTTCTAGTCAGCCCAGACTAGCACAGTGGTTCTTATATAAAATTCAAAAACAAAAACTTACGGGTTGTTATTTGGATAATAGTGATCTTACTTGCTTGTAAAAATATAATTATGGGGCTCAAATAATCTTTTAAGTTGTCTCAGTGGACAGGATTAACTTTTTCTTCTCAAAAATTTTCTGACTCCTGAGAAGAGGAGGGGGCAGTGTTATCAGGGATGCAGAAATTGGGGTAAGGTGGACACAGGTCAAGAAATGCTTACATCCACGAAATGCTGGAAATAAAACATAAATGTCCAGCTAGAACCTCTAAAGAGAGTGAAGCCCCACCAACACCTTGAATTTTGATTTCTGGACTCCATAACTATAAGAACATACATTTGGGTTTTAAACTTTCTAATTGATTTTATTTGTTACAGCCATCATGGTAACTAAGGGACTCCTCTACTCCCTCAGTATACTGAATCACTCCAAACCTCCACTATCTCTGCTGCTGCTCAAATGTAGAGAAAATACACAACAGGTATCATTTTATGAAGTCCACCATCACAAATAATTCATTCTTCTTGCTTGCCCAAAGGATTTTTTTATCCTCAATCTCAATGTACAGTTCTCCTTTTGTTTTTCACTGAAAACAAGAAGAAACAATCCAGTAAGTTTTTTAGACATTCCAGCATCAAGAATAGATATTAACTTGTGCTATACATTCAGAACAATTACTCATACTTCTTTTTGTTTGTGTACATATTTTTTCCCACAGAGAGATTTATAAACTGCTGGAACAATATCTGACACTAGTAGATACTCAATATATTTATCATTTATATAAAGTCAATAAGGCCATTTTAATTCCTACTTTGTGTCAAATATGCTATGGATCCTTGAGCAATCATCTAGAAATCCTTTTTAAAAATACTATGTCAATAATTTAAAGTTCTAAATATAAATGACCCTTCTAGATGTCTACATATTATAATTCTATTATATGTGGGGGAGTTAAATAATTCCATGTCAACTAGAAGGGGTAGAGTCTAGCCTGTCAATCAGGTCACAGCCTGATAGTGCCTCCTTCCATGAATGACCATTTCATAAGGGAGGTCTTGGGATTCTC
This sequence comes from Nesogale talazaci, assembly GCA_004026705.1. Classification (NCBI taxonomy): domain Eukaryota; kingdom Metazoa; phylum Chordata; class Mammalia; order Afrosoricida; family Tenrecidae; genus Nesogale; species Nesogale talazaci. The sequence goes on from PVJH01001080.1 coordinate 111,311, forward strand.
CTCTAACTCTGTTTCACCCTCCTTTTATCAAGTCACACAGCTGATACCTGCCAGAATCTTGTGATGCTTCCATCACCATTGGATTCAGAGGACATTGCAACCAATGGTTTGTGATCTGCCTGCATTCTGCATTGTTAAATAAACTATGTGAGTCTGAAGAGAGATTTATGGATTAGTATTGGATGTATGTACTATTTCAGACTTATGGACATGCTATAGACTGGATTGGGATATTTTCTTGGCATATAAATATTCCTTGATATAAAGCTCCCTCCTAGAAATATATGAGTGTCATCGGTTTGTTTTTCTAGTAAATCTGACTTAACAATATATTCAGGTGGTGGATTTAAAACATCCTTACTTGATAAATATGAGTTCCTTTCTCATTTGTTATAATCAATCATTATAGATAATAATAATAAATGACATTTACCAAATACTTACCTGATAAGGAAGTTTTAAATCCACTGCCTCACTCAGTTGCAACTCTGTTAGGTAAGGCACTACTTTCCTCATTTTATAGATCAGCAGTTCTCAACCTGGGTTTCCCAATTAATAACCATAGCAAAATTGCAGTTATGAAGTAGCAACTAAATGATTTTTATGTTTGGAGATCATCACAACATGAAGAACTGTATTAAGGGTAATGACATTAGGAAGGTTGAGAAACACTGTTGTAGATGAGATATCTAATTGATGTTGTAAGCAGAAAATCTGAAACTCAGCTCATCTTACTCCAAAATGGCTAATCACTGTAAACACCCAATTTCTTTGATTAGGTGGAGAATTTCTGTGCTCCTTCCTACCTTCTGAACTTCCCTCCTCCTAGTCACTCCCAGCTTCTATTTTAAATTTAGGTCTCAAAGAAATTTTCACATTTAAACAAGATCTATTAGTGTTCAATGAGATGGTCTCTAAAATCAAATCGGATATATATATCTGATATTACATATATATAATCAGATTCATATATCTAACAGGTTCTCATAGACCTGTTTTAGTTTTCTTCAGTTTGAGCTGGAATTTGGATATAAGCAATTGGGGGTCTGCTCCCCGATCTTCCCCAAAGCCTCATTTTGACTGATGATGCTGAATGTCAGCATCACCACCTTTTTCCACATAAGTAGTCAATTTGGGTATTAATCTAGTGAGAGGTCCACATGCCTTTATGTTGTAAATGGATTTTCCCATGAAAAGTCATGTCATTGTTTTGGGAAAGTTCTATCATTAAATCCCAAGTATCATTTATATTATCAAGACCATAATTTTTAAAGCTATATCCATGTTTTTTGTTTAAAGCTATATCCATGTTTTTTGTTTCCATAATTTTCATTTCAATCACTAATATTTACAAGTGCATCTTGATTACATGTTTGATCAATTTCAGCCTGATATATTTGGTAATTGTTTTCATTATCCTTAACTTTGATCTTAGTAAAAGATGTCTACATTTTCGTATAAGTTGTATTTACTGGTCTTATTTGTAAATATATGAATATTATCATATTGCTTATTGCATCATACTAAAGAATTGATTTTGAAATGATTTATTTGAAAATTAATTCCATGCTGTCCTTTTTCAATTTTTCATTCCTGGATTAGCAGGTAGACAATTTGTCCCACTAAAAATGTGAGATATCAATGCAGTTCAACCCACTGGTACTTTGGATATTTCAAAAATTTATTCTAAATTTTGTGACAGATAATTCATAGTCTGTACAATTTTATCTTTATTACTCATAGATATGATTTCTTTTAATTTTGAGTTCATATCAGAACTGAAGATTCAGAATCCTTTACTCCACCCCTGGCATTATGGTGACTCTGTCTTGAGGAAATAATACTTCTGAGAGATAAAAGAAAATTGTCTTTGAACAAATACAGACAAATACTCTTTAGAAGAGAAGATGGTGAGAATTCATCTCACATACTTTAGACATGGTCTCAGGAGGGAGAAGTTCCTGGAGGATTGCATGCTTAATAAATTAGTAAGGCAGAAAAAAAAAAGAGAAAATGCCTGAACGAGATAGACTGAAGCTGTAGTTGCTACAAAGGGGTCAAATATAAGCAATGATTGTTAGAAAGATACAGAACCAGGGAATATATCATTCTGTTGTACATAGGGCCACCATGAGCCATAACCAAATCCACAGCATGGCACTAACAACAATAACATAAAATCTCACAATGTGACTATAATTAATTGATATTGGAGATTTATAGCTTACCTATGCTCACTCATCCACCAACTTTTCTTTTAAGTCACATTCAGAAGTGGTATATCTGTCTATGAGGAAAGTCAAGTTGGATTCTTTAAGATTTCTAGGAACCCTTCTCTTAAAAGAGATGGTGATTCATACATGCAAAAAGATGTGAAGAAAATGATTGGAGAGTGAGTTAATTCTTGGACCATCTTTCAGATTCCCTGTGTTTCCAGCTCTTATCTGTACTGTGTACATGCTCTGGTCTAGGCAGATTTGTAAGGTAGAATACAAAGCCCACGTGGAAGAAGTACATCAGTCTGTGTGATCATGAGGTGTCAATAGAATCAGGTATCATGCATCAAAGACCCATTACAAACAAATTGTAACAGTGTGAATGAGGAGGGGTGTGGTATGGAGATTGCAGACCCAAAGCCCATTGTTAGGCAATTGGAAATCTCTTTACAGAAGGATAGTGAGGAGGAGAAGAACAAGTCAGTGTGCAGTATAGCACGGATGAAATATACAACTTTTCTCTAGTTCATTAATGGTCCTGTCCCCCTCCCCCACTATCATTAAACTGCTTTGCTATCCTTCATAAATCCACTGAAATATATTCTATGATGCAAAACTTGACTTGTCTTTCTACTTTCCTTTACATATCCATGGTCAGATACCACTTTTGCTTGAAAAGAAAGAACACACAGGCTGGATCAGAATAATGCCTTCCAGAATTCCCAAAGGAAATAGGATCCTTACATCTCTGTTCTAGATATTCTTATCAACCTCACTAAAACAATTGCTATCAAGTCAATTAGACATGGGACAACTCCCATGTTTTTGTCTGTTTGCTTTCTATTTAATTGCAAATTAAGTTGGGGTTTACATTCAGATTATCAATATATTAAGGCTATAGTCTACTAATCAATCCCCCAATAGCTTTCCCTTCATCTGCTTCTTGATTTGTGTTTCCCTCTGGGAGACTGTTCTCTTTGATTATGTGCCACTCAAGCTAACTTCCTCGATACTCTAGTAAGTTGCTTCTAGCCCCTCCCTTGACACTCTTCAAAGTCTGGCTCCATAGATTCTTTTTTGTTTTGTTTTTTGAGAATCAGTGTATTTATTTTTAAAATTTTCAGAGAAGCCACATAGCACATATTTCAGTAGTGCAATCACATTTTGAAGAGTTTCGCCACAAATAATTTCAGGCATGTTCTTTTTCCATGTCCTAGTTGTTAACTCCCTATTTCCTGCTAGCCTCCCTTGGCAAGTTCCTTTGAATCTATGGATCAAGTTCTGGCCATGGTAGGTTTCCCTAAACTGGGTTTCGTATATAGAGAAACATACAAAATCCATACAAAATAATAACAAATGATCCAATTTAAATGACACAATGAAACAAACTTTTTAATTTACAGCAAGGCAAAATAAATATTAAAAATTGGAGCTATTACACATTGAGTCATAAAAAAGGGTCACTAACAAAGTGTCACATTGATCTGCAACAGTAATTATTGTAGTCCATCCTGCAATGTACTCTATCTGGTAATGGGGCCTTTCCCATCTCTGGTTCACTGAGGATGATTCAGAGGATTATCGTTGAAACCCTTATTCTCCTGGGGGGCACTGGCAAATGGGCTGTGGGATTCACTGTCAACCACATCCATCTGCAATGTGAGTTTTCTGGATTTAAGCCTTAATACCATTCCTTCCTGCAGATTTGGATTTTGTTATTTGAAATTCTCTGTCCATCCATACCACTGTGCTTCTTCTGTGTGGACTTAGCCTACATCTCATTTAGATCACTGCTTGTTTTAAGATAAACCTGTTAGATCCCAGATGCTATTTTTTCTGATAGCCAAGCCTCATCTACTTTCTGTTACACTGGACTTCAGCACCCATATCTTAAACATCCACTTCATGGAGGTGAGTATTGAGCAGGATCGTGTCATAAAGACTTGTTGTTTTCAGATTGGGGTTATCACCAAGTACAAATTCAAAATCCCTCTCTATATTTATGACTTATATATGTGCCTGATTAACTTAAAAGATATGATCATTATGTTCTATGGGGATCATTTATCCCAAAGCATTTGTCATGGCTGATTTTATAGAGGTAGATCCCTGGACCTTTTTTCTGAGGCACCTCTGGGTAAACCTGAGACAGTTGATGTACTCAAGCTAATATAAAATTGACAGCTAACTTTAAAATTGGTACATTAACCACTGGTACCAAGGAAATTCTTCACCTTGCCAGATCTGATCCAGGTGGAATCGCTGAGAAGCACACTTCACAAGAACGCATCCTCCCTCTCCCTGTTCAATACTGGAGTAGAGAACAGACAGCTTGGGGATGTTCCCAGTTTCCCTTTCTGTGATATGCAAAAAGAAAACAAAATCTGTGATAAAACACCAAGACCTTTTATAATGTTAAAGAAGAAAATGTCAACATTCAGATAATATTTCCCTACTGGGTAAACTATGTCTCAAGCCTATAAACACATCAAGGATTTCAAAATTATATCTAGAGTGTCAGAAGATCCATATTGCTTTTTCCTCTTTCTCTTTAAATTCATAATATCCATAAAGATTTTGGTACATAATGCTGAAGGAGAAGACCATGTATGTGAAATTAAGGGGTAAAATGGATGAGAGAGAGCTACTTGTTCTACTTTATATAAAGCATATATACTTTATATAATTCCTACACAGTAGGAATTTCAAGCATATCCCACATGGATAGTCTAATGAACAACATTGATCTATATATCTCTTCTTTTTGTACATTCTAGTTCTTGGCTCCTACATTGACCAATATTTGGAACCTTATGAGGATAGAAGACAAGAATTCTTCTTACTTGAAGGCAAGTCTCTAGGCTTAATTAGGCAACCTTGAAATCACCTCTAATTTTTGCAAGTTGCTCCTAATATATTACTATTGTATATTTCCCCTAGTTTTGAATCACTTTCTTTTTGTGCTTAACAGTCTCTGCTTTAATCTGAAATGCCTATTATTCTCACATCAAAGGGCTTTTCCCCATGGTAACATATCATAATGTTATTCTCTGATTCATTAAATAATATTTATTTTGATATCTATATTAAGTTTTAAAAGTAAAATCACTGATAAGTCATCTTAATTCGAATATATAGGTTTTTCTTGCTGAACTTTGAAAGTTTACTTTTGAATGACTTTTAATGACAGTCATCTTTTTCCATATTAAATTGATTCTTGAAGAGCCTATTTTTCTCATAGGAGATACACTAGAATTAACCTGAGCAATTTTTGATATCTTGGTGAGTTATTTCTTAAAATCTAATGCAAATTATATTCTTAATTAAATAGCAAATGTGCTACCATCTATTTAAATATGGATTACATTTTAATATAAAGAAAGCACAAACTCTCACAATGAGACCAATAAGCAGCATTAAGATTGGCAGAAATAGTGAAGTTGTCAAGGATTTAACATTTCTTGCATCAAAAACAGATAATGGTGGATTCAAATGAATTGAATGAGGCAAATCTGCAACAAAATATTTCTTTAAAGTTTTAAAATTTGAAGATATAAGTTTGAAGACTAAGGTGTGCCTGACCTACACCAAGATATGTTCAAGCATATCATAATCTTTCAAAATATTTGTAGTTATTAAAGGTGTGAGAAAGTAGTGATGTTTTTGAATTATCAGGTTGGTGAAGAACACTTAAGATACCTAAACTTTCAGAAAAATATACAAACTTGTTTTGTAAGAAGTCCAGTAAGAATGCTACTTAGTCGTGAAGATGGGAGCTGACCTGGTGTGCGTGGGACAGCAGCACACTGGGTTGGAGGTTCAAATCCATCAGCAGCTCTACAGGAGCAAGGTTGTGCCTCCTGCTCCCACCAGAGGGCAGTGATGTCTCCCCCCCCCCAAAAAAAAACCAAACCTAAAACAAAACACACACAAAAAAGAAGTGAAGATGGTGGAATTTTGACTCAAAAATGCTATCAGGAAGAACAGTCATGGGAAAAGGTCAAAAAGGTTGATCATCAAACCAGCTGTCATTTAAGTGAGATGTCAATTAAGTCAACATGGAAGAAGCACACCATTATCACTCACCAAAGGACTGTAATTGCTTGGTGAGGGAGGAGGTCAATCAAACAGAGCAATCCTGAAAAAAGAGGGTGTGGCACTCTTGCTGCGGCAATGGATCAAGCATCACAACCACAATGAGGGTGAGGGCACTGCAGGGCCCGCAATTGTTTGTTTTCTTATCCAAAGATTCAATATATGTCAAAATTGATATACTGACACCTAACAACCACATGATTTGAAGCCATCTTTTCCATATCTTCTCTATTTTTAGAAAACAGAATTTTGCATTGTAAATTGCATTTTCTTTTCAAAAAATGTTTATTATTAATTGGGTGTTGCTATTACTACATATATCATAGCACTCCATAGCTCAATCACATCAAGCTGTATTTTACAGTTGCTACCACAGTCAGTTATAAAACACTCTCTTCCTTTCTTGAAATTGTCTCACTTTTATCTGTACCCCTCGAAACAGAACCTTTATTCTACAGGTTCATCCGTCCCAGGTTTCATGGACCAAAAAACAGAGAGTGTGCTCCCTCAGTGACTTAACACCTCTGAGATAAACTTTAATGTGAAAAGCAAAAACAAAACAAACATATGGAAAATGCTGAAAACTGAATCAGGTTCAGCATGCAACAGATGGGGTGTGGATGGGGGGGAATGGGTCACCCGACAAAGTTTTAACTGATCAAGTCGGGTTTATCCCTTTGATTTTCTGTACTCATCTCTTCAATGCACTCTGTTAAGTAAACACTTTCTTCCCACCCTCCATTGTGGGTCCAAGGAGGTCACTGAGTCTTATTTCCTATGTAGATCCCACAAATGAACATTGGACTCTGCTGTCATCCCTCACCTTCTGAATACCAGATTCTCTGTATTTAGGCTCTGAGACGAATGCCTCCTTCAACTTTGGTTTAGGTGATGTTCAGTCCTCCATTGACAGAGATGGTGGGCTTCATCCATGTGGACTTAGTTGACATCTCACTTAGATGGCTGCTGGTTTGAAGATCAGTCTTTAAGACCTCAGATGCTATTTTGTAAATCCAGGCACCATCTATTTCTTTTCCATGTTGTGCAATAGTGCCCATGTCTTCTGTGTTCCCTTCCTGAGAGTGAGTAACAAGCAAAACCATGCTAGAAAACTACTTGTTCTTAAATTGGAGCTAGGACTTAATGCAAGCCTCATACTCATTCCTGGATCTATATATTTTCTGTTGGTTTGTTTGTATACCTTTGGCTCCCTTTCAAAACCTCCTTGTTACTATATTGTAAAGAGTCTTATCGATCATCTCTCTAAGGCATAATGAGCTTCCATTAATATTGTATTTCATTTGTCCCTAGTACTAATTTTTAAAGCCTCATTGAATGAGGGGTAGTGGGCCAATGTAAGCTAATGCCTTATCGCAGTACCTGAATTATTCACTTGTACAGAATCAATCCTTTCATGGCTGGATGCTATTTAAACAAATGAGGGGGTTAATTGTCAGAGATATTTACAATAATAAGCACCGAGCTTGCTATAATGTTTGCTATAATGATATATCTTAAGTCAGTGTCTAGGGCATTGATTGTAGCAAGACCATTCTTGTCCACCTGACAGTTCGACACTCTGAGTCCAGCTGCCTCTCACTTCCTCAGGCCCCGTGTATTTTCCAGCTTGCCCTTGGTTAAAAAAGTGTCTGAGGTAGAGGCCATTTCATCCCATAGTTTGCGCATTGGTTCTCACTGATCCAAGATCTAGTGTTGTAGATCTTCTCTCATAAAATGTAACACAATTGCTTGAACCCCGGTGGCATAGTGGTTGTGTGTGGGATTGTGGCCCACTGGGAAATGAGGTTCAGTTCCAGCAGTGGCTCCACAGGAGCAAAGGGTGGGCCTCCTACTCCCACCAACAGAGAGCAGTGATGCCCAAAAAACAAAACAAACAAACAAAAAACAACAAAAAAGGTAACACAATTAAGATTGAGCATGAAATAAGGAAGCTAAACTTCAAATTTAAGCCAGCTTCACAATCATTCTCTAAGTGAACTTCAGAAATACAAAACACCTCTGAACCATATTTTTAATACAATTGACAGAAAATAAATAGATGCGTTGTCACCCACTGGATTACATTTTTGGGCATGTTTACAGGGAATAAGATGAGTTTTAACTTGTTTGGGGAAATATGTTTGTACAAATGCTCAGAAGAAGAAATCCCGGGCTGAGCCCCGGTGGCATAGTGGCTGTGCGCGGGACTGCGGCCCACTGGGATGGAGGTTCAATTCCAGCTCCCAGGAGCAAAGGCTGGGCCTCCTACTCCCACCACCTGAGGGCAGTGATGCCTAAAAAAAAAAAAAATAGAATAAAAAAAAAGAGAAGAAAATCCCTGGCATCTCTTTGTGTGCTCTGTTACTTTTCTGTGCTTAAATTATTATCAACCCCTGGAAACATTTGTTCCTGTAGAGCAGCAGTTCTCAATCTGTGGGTCATCACCCCTTTGTGGGTTGAATGACCCTTTCACAGGGGTCACCCAATTTGTAAAAGTAGCAAAATTACAATAACAAAGCTATGAAGTAACAGCAAAAATAACTTTATGGTTTGGGGTCACAGCAACATGAGAAATGATATTAAAGGGTCATGGCATTAGAAAGGCTGAGGACCACTACTATAGATTGTACCTTGACCCCCCCCCCACACACACACACACAAATTCCTAGAACATACTTATTTTTTGTAGAAAATTATATAGTAATTCATCAATATCCATTCTCCTCTTTCTGCCTCCTTTTACCTCTTTCTCATTGAGGTTGGACCTGGCCACTTCATGTACCTTAGCTAACAGGAGACTGGCAGGGGTTAGAAAGTCAGCCCCTAGTGGACTCTTAAAGATTCACTGTACGTTTTAGACTGCCTTTCTGCTCTCTGGCTAGAATAGAGTTTTTACTTCATACTATGTTTCCCAATCAAATGTCATATAGAACAAATCCAAAACTGGACAATACCTTGAGCTTATAGAACATTTTCTTAGACTGTGTTCTCTAGGGAAGCTTATCTGTGTATGTATACCTAATTACTACTGATTCCAACTCATAACACCCCTATATAAGACTGTAAGTTTGTAAATCTCTATGGAAGCAAATAGCCTCACCTTTCTCCCAGCTGATGGACTTGAATGACTGACTTTGTGTTGAGCCATATAACAGTAATCCAACTGTGCACACAAGGATATATGATTCTATATATACATATATATAAGCAGTATATATATAACTCTCTCTGTATGTGTTTTATATATATATATATACATATACACACATATGTGTGTGTGTGAAATGGCTCATATACTTACTGAGATGTGTAAATCTAGAGCCCAGAGATTAGGAATTAAATTGAGGGTTTCTACTGCCTTTTACAACTGCAGGGGCTGATGAACCCAAGAATGGCAACTGAAATGACAGGCCTACAGGTGCAAATACAAGTGAATCCAGTGTCAGAAAATGAGCTAACAGACTGCTAATGACTCCTCAAATCTGTAGGCAATATAGCACAACAAAATGTAGATTATATGGTGGGCTAAGGACAGTATCCAGAGCCTCCAAAGAGCTAACGAACTTTTCCACGGCATCCATTTATTTTAGAAGCATGTCATATCCTCAAGGAGATCTCATCCTTGAGAGCTTCACTTGCTCACTGCTAACAACTTTACTGATCATGTTTCTGTTACCTTAGCACTGACTCCATTATCAAATTGACAAATTTATACATATTAAACCATAAATAATCTCTAAATAAAGAGAATTATAAAGCTGTATTTGTGCCTAATATGTTTCAATGAACATATGTATAATAAGAAACCATACTGACCCCATTTACATCTCATATTTTATACTTGAACAAAACAAAAACTTCTGACTCATACGTGCGATGATAAAATATTCTTAACAATTACTGGTGTGTCCTCATAATAACTACTGATTACATGGTTATATTTAGTATTTAGACCTACTCTTGTACCACCAATTCAAAATTCATATCCTCAGTGCTCAGAAAACCCTTCAACCGATGGCATTTTTTGTTACTTGGTGAGGTGATCCATATGCTCATTGTTGAAAGGCCTGGGCCATTGACAATAATTTTGGAAATGAGATGATATAGCTTACCATGGAATTTAGGCCCAGAATATGGTAATACTAAGAGACATTTTAAGAAATCTCCTGGATTCTAGTAGCATTCTTCTTTATTTCCAATATGTATTACTAATCCATAACTGGTAATCAGAATCAATCTTGCCACCCAAAATATTAGCTCCCTTCTTTGCCTATTAATCCAGAGGATTGAGGATTCCATGTCATCTGGAGGCAGTCTTAACTGCAAGCTAGATCACGTCAATGGTGGGAATATGCTTCCCTTTGAATATAAGGCTCCCGGATTTGAGGAGTAAAGGGCCACAGGAATAGTGTGAAGGTGATGGCTGTGGAGTTAGAATGCATAAAGGCGGAACAGTATAGAAAGCACAGAAGGCTACTTAGTCTTTTAGAGTGGGCCTGAGAAGCAGCAAACCATCTCTCCATAAAGTTGGCTCTCAGCACACTGGTGAGACATAAAGCTGGCCCTGAAACAAGTTAGCTCTGTAAGCTTCCACATTGTTTTGCTTGCTCTAGCCCATGGCAAAGCTTGCCACTTCTTCACAGTGCAGCTGAAATAATCTTATAGAGATAAATTTTAAGAACAAGGAAGTAAGTGTAGAAACAATTGACTGGCTTATACTCCCTATCAAAACAGTATAAAGTCAATAATAAAAAAGATCTGCTTCATTAGAACCTGGTCTCTGGAGTCCGTATACATGTGCCATCAGTGTCTCTCTCACGCTCACCCATCTGCATGCTAGACCTGGTCACACAGGCCAGGAAACAAAAAAGTTTTCAGTGGCTTACTGGAAGCAACAATGTGTGGTCCTGCCCCCATTTTTATCCTTTGGTCCCTGGATCCATGAATCCTAGAGAGAGGGGGAACAATACCAAATATTGCATGATTGTTTAGGACATATATATTATCCTAGAAAATTATACACATGGATTTATCCATATAAGATTCACAGAAGTCAAATTGACTAACTCTTTGAGAAGAGACAATTGAGAAGCTCAATATTGTCAGCTGAAACAAGGCCAGGGGCTGACTGTCAAAGAGATGACAAATGACTCACAAGGAAGTTCAGGTTGGAGCAGAAGTAAATTAAAACACGTTTATAAAAGATAAAATATAATCTTGAATATTTGCCCCCTCAATTTGGAGAGCATCTGAAGATTAGATTTCATGCATTGAACACAAATATGGAAGGTACTGATGTGCTGTGGGAACATCGTTTCTGAGGAGAACAAAGGGTCATTAAAAAGAAAGGAAAAAAGGAAAGAACAAAGCAGATGTCAGAAGAGACTTTGAAATTTGCTCTTAATAGTAGAAATAGCTAAAACAAGTGGAAGAAGTGATGAAGTCAAAAAACTGAACAGTAAATTCTAAAGATCTAGAAGACAAAAAAAATGTGATAATGAATCTTATAGAGATCTAGAGTTAGAAAATCAGAGATAATTAGCTAAAAATAAGACTTCAGGAATGACTGGAATACTGGTTGAAATTAAGCAAGCCTTGGAAGCACTTACTTTTCAATGCCAGGAAATTTGAAATAGCTATTTGGTCAACTGACTGGAAGAGATCCGTATTTATACCCATTCCAAAGAAAAGCAGTCCAACAGAAAGCTAACTCTCGGCTCTGTCCATGATGTCAGGTGCAAGTAAAATTTAGGGGAAGATCATTCAACAACAGCTGTAGAAGTACATTTGTCAGGAGCTAGACTTTCAGGTTGGATTCAGAAGAGGAAGCAGGAAACAAGTCCTATTTTCTCTCTGACATTTTTCTTGAACATTTCCACTATGCTCACTGTTTCACTTTAGACCTTTATTAACTTTAAACCTGCCATGGGAATCTTCTAACTTATTTCTCCTCCTACATATTGATGAATAAAATCCATTTTTTTCTATGTGGTCATCAAATTGATTTAAAGGCAGAGTTGACACTCTGGACACACCTAGAATTAAACTTTATTTGTGTTTCCTGCCACCAAGTGGAAGAAAAGTTCATGCTCAAGTTCAGGATCTTCCCTAGGTTAAATTGTTGCCTGCTGTCCCCCTTTGCCTTTTTGTCCTCACAGTTGTAACATTAATATTAAATGGATAAGAAATAATATCAATATTTAAAAATATTCCTCAGTTAACTTATTTGCAGTAGATGTGGATTGACCAAACCAACTTACCTTTGAAATCTTTCAACAAGAAATACAAATGGCAAGTGCTGGACTGATAAGGACATCACTGTTACCCTTGTTTGTTGTTCTCAGAAATTCACTCTTCTTTGAATAGAAGTCATCTTACTGAACTTCTTATTTGAAGTCAGCCAAATTGAATTCCACATTCAGGCTGAGACACTTTATTCTGCTGCAATATATATTGCCTTAAAAGAACAAAATAATTATGGTAACATGAGGGAAAGATTCGAACTGTCAATATTAAGAATGAAAGTATTTATGAAAAGAAATAAGTAACTTTGGCAACTCCTAAGATTCAAGACAACCCCAAGGCAGGTATACAACTCCTAGTTTATATATGAGTACATAGAAAAATGCACATCATTACAAGAAATGTCATCTGTTTTTACTACATTTTCGTGGTTTTCTACATCCTGGTTTCTTCAACCTTAGGACTTTAGAAATTTCAGGCTTAAGCTTTGTTGTTGTTGACAACATAGAGGTAAAGAGGAGGGAATTAGTATGTGAGATCTTCATCAATGCCTGTGGCCTCTCTGTATCAGATGCCACTAGCACTCATTCAAATTGTGAAAAATATTTTAGATAGTTTCAATGTCTACTAGAGGAGAAAAAATTGATCCATGGTTGAGAACAGCTATTCTACTGTGACAATTTTTTTCTCCGATGTTCTCCCATACTTTACTCAACTAGATATCTGTGTACATGCTTAGTCTCCTAATACATTAAGATGTCTATCTTAATGGATTTTCTTATATCATAGTTATGATGGAAGAAATTCCACACTAGACAAGACAAAAACGCTTCTGTCGTAGCATAGCACAATTCATAGAGCATTAGATATTTAGCAGAAAGATCATGTATTCAAGATGTAGCTTTCAACCATTCTACCAGATGAAAGCTTTTAGAAAATAAGTCAATTCCCTTGGTTTTTTTCCTGATATGAAAAACAAAAATATCTGTCTAGTCAAATTGATGGCTTATAGAATGTCTGATGAGATGTGTTAATGCCAATGCATTCTTAAAAATGTATTATTAATTCTGTTTGTCTATGTCCAGTTGAAAATTTAGATACCTGTTTAAGTGACATCAGGTCTCCTCTCATCTCAATTCTCTAAATTAAAGCACTGTCATGAGGTCAAGAAAAGATATGCTAATAGTTAACTCTTTTAGTGTGAAGTGATGTAGCAAATATTCTCTGAACCAGTTAAATTTTAATTGCTTGTACATGGATGATTCTATGGTGCTTTACTCAGATAAGTGCTTAATAAATACTAGTGGAATTGAATTAACTGAACCAAGAAACATATTTCCTTCTAATAGATCTAGCAGTGTGACAGTTACTAGTTCTATCATGTGGAAATAAATTATGAAGCTTTAAAGCAGCTTCCTATGGAATTGATAAAACACATTCAGAAAAAATATTCTATGTTCAATTCTTAGTATTCTATATTCCATATTCAAGTCTATATTTCATGTAAAGTATTCTATATTCAATAAAAATCTTTGTTTCCTTTATGTTCATGCTAATATAATGAACATTAATAATGGCATTTTAATTTACCTTGAAGCTGATAGTTAACATAGAATTATTCTCATAATATTAATACATTTTCTCATTCTACCCTTCTGGAATGGCCCTTCTTCATAGATAAAAATTGATTTCCACCTTCTCCACAAAGGACTCACACATGCAAAGCTTTCATAATTACTCAGACAAGATTTTTTTTTGGAATTTCCTTTAACTAGTAATGCACAAAATTAGAACGCTTCCTGCTTCACAATGTTGCCATTATCTAAAATGTCTCTGTGTTTTGCATTTTACAAAAGTTGAATTTAAATATTTGTTAGTTTTGCCTATCCATGGAAAGTATAAGCTCTACAAATGTAGGAACAATGCCTTAAATCTATTTTGCATTCCATGAGTAATTCTCCTTTCAACAAATATTTGCTGAATATCTGTTATAGGCAAGTCATTGTGTGCGGTGCCTGGGGGATACAAAGAAACGCCAGCTGCTGTCCCTGTCCTCCAGTAGTTTAGATGTATAATTGATAAGTGGCCTGAAGCCTCTCTTATAATTACATGAGTTCACTCATTTTAGGGTATTTTAATGTTTTCATTTAATTTCCACTAACACCTGTTCACTATTTTGCTGTTGTTGATATTTTTAAAACTCAATATCTAAAGAGGAATTCAAATGAATCCCTCAGATATCAAAATTTCTTCCATGTGTGATGAAATCCCTGGTTTTACATTTCCATTATATTTCTTCCCTTTCAAAAGATAAAAGGCAGCACACACTTTATACGCAGTCAGAATATCTGATCTCATATGGAAGATTTTCTCTACCCCTGAAGCTTATCCATTTAAAAGTCCAATCAAGCTTTAGTACTCGTTATGCATTACATTTATATTTACAACTCTCCTATTCTGCTTCAGAAGATTTCCCTTTTCTCTTTCCAAGTCTGACTGCTCTGCTTCCCTTTCAGGCAGCTGAAAAATAGAGTGACCAGCTGTCTCTGTGTAAATAAAAGCTGGATAAATAAATTTCTACCTTTTCATGACTGTACCCATAAGATTCCATAATTGGGATAACGAATGCTACTCAAGTTGTAAATAAATGCCTTCTCATTCCAAAATATAGTTTGGTGTGATATGTTTTAAGATCAAATGTGTGTATATATATATGTATATATACACACACACTCATAATATATGTATATAGTTAGTAATTCTCAATTCCATCTAACAATTCTCGATTCCAGCTTTTAAATATCTGTTCTACATGTTACTTTCTGTGCTTCCTGCTTCAAATATAAGTCCTTTGGAATAATTTAGAGGTCAAAGAGTTAGTACATTAAGTTTTAAGACTACCTGTGTCTGAACTTACTGCAGATCCTTTGAAACAAAGAACTGGTAATATGCATATAAATTGTCAGCTGTTGGAAATCTCAAGTGATGCAGTTCTATGTTGACACCACTGGAGTTTATACGAGTCAAAATCAACTAGAAGTCAATTGATATTATGTTAATTCAGCTCTTTAAACCATAGACTTTACTTAAAGAAAACAAGGTTCTGGAATTATTGGATAGTACTTATCCATTATCTGCTTTTGTGTATTATTATTTTGGTAACTAAGATCCTGATGTTAGCTATAATACCAAATGGAAGTTATTAAGCACTGATGTTGACAATATAGTACCAAATAGAAGTTATCTCACAGATACTTTTATAAATAGTTTGTATTAGTTCATTTGTCATCACACAAAGTTTTGAGGTACAAAGTATTAATATCTTCATTTTATAGAGTGAAAATTAAACAGAAAAGGTGTATAATTTACTTTTGGTGATCCAGATAGTAACATAGTCATGATCTAATTGAATAGACTTCGTTCCTACATTTCTGACATGACATTCTTCATAGATCAACTACTAAATTCTTCTTCTATAATATCGTCTGTTTTATCTCACTGTGTAATGAGCCATGGACAGATTTCACTAATGAAAATATACAATATTTAAAAATATAGAGTTTCTACCTCCTTATATTTGAATACATAGCCTCAATGAACAAGATGTCATACCTAGAGATTGAGTACAACAAATGGCTTCCTCTATTAAAAAATTGCTTATAATGCTCATACTATTTTCTGAATCTATTTATGTATAGACAAGTGTGGTCAAGAGATACTTCAAATTGTCTTGATTTTACTGGAAAGTCTTCAAACTTATTCAACCTAAGACAAAACTCCAATCTATTGTTTTCTTTTTTTAAGTTGCAAACATCAATCTGTGAAATATAAAGAATCCATGAAATAGTAACTATAAGTTAAAAATGAAATCATGAGGAACAATGATGCAAAAATGACTTCCAAGGCATGCATCAATGGCAACAATAAAAGGAGTTAAAAAAAGAATTTATGCTATTATTTCAACATATGTCCACCACTCGTCTTTCAATTTGTCTTACTGTAAAGCTTGTATGCTAATGTAATGCTAGAAAGTTTGCTATCCAGAAGAGTATTCCAGAAATTCCAGAAGAGTATTCTTGGATGAGATGCTTTCTGTGGAATTTACAATTGAAAGTGTACTAAACACAGTAAAACCACTTCAGAAAAAAAATAATCACTGATGACCTTATGAATAACAGCAGAACATTAACTAAGAGGTGCGACCAGATGAACTTCTCATTTTAGAGAAAGAAGATGAGAGAAAAACTGCCTCCGCACAGTAGGATCAACCCTACAACCTGGGTGGAGCAAAGAACTAGAGGTGTTCCTTCAATGACGTGTACATCATGACACAAAGCTTCCTGGCTCAAAGCATGACTAAAACTGCAGGCTTTCAGGCAGGATGCAGGCTTTCAGAGTAGGGTGAGCTTTGAGCTGTTACTAGCACAGAAAGTGCTTTATCACACTTAACTGAACAGAACAAAGAATCATGTGACCTAGATTGAGTACTACAGAAGGTACACATGTCTACTAGCATAGGGGTGCTAACAAAAGAATATATCCTTAATATATCCTTAATACTGAATACTTCTGATACTGACCACACATTCCAGATTATGATCTATGAGTTCTGGTTGTCTATTACAACATATTATTGAATCAGCCAGAGAAGCAGAATACTCTCAGGGCGATTATTAGGATCAGAGTAAGGTAAAGACATTTTAAAGCTTTAGGGATATCTGACTTTTGCTTTATGGAAATCAGCCTTGGACTGGCTTATAGCTAGATTCCCCATTGTGTGGTTTAGGGAGGTCAGATATGGCCCTCGCATCATTTCCTTAGAAATGATGGAAAATGTGCTGAACATAACATAATAGAATTGTGTTAAGTTCAATTTCCTATTCATTGAAAGTAGCTATTTTCAAAATAATTAACAAATACACACAATGACCTCACGAGATAGAATATGAAGTGTGTCAGGATGGGTTGACTAGAGAATCAAATCCAGTGACACTCATATGTATCATATATACTCGAGTATAAGCTTACCCAAGTATCAGCTGAGACACCGAATTTTACCACAAAGACTCCGTACAAAGTAGACTGAAAAGCTTGACTTATACATGAGTACATATGGGATGTGAGAGAGACAGTATATTGGGCTGAGCCCCATTGGCATAAGTGGTTGAGTATGGGACTGCGGCCCACGGGCTTGGCAGTTCAAATCCAGCGGCAGCTCTCAGGAGCAGGACTGGGTAGCTCCCACGACCACCAGAGACAGTGATGCAAACCCCACCCCCCCAAAAAAAGAGAGAGACATTATATCAAGAAGTAATTATGCATCAATAAAGCATTCTAGCACAGTCAAACTCAAATCATTAAGTCAGATAATGATCCATAAGTACCTCTATACACTCACAAAGCTACAAGCCATGATGCAGAATGCATCAGTATTAACTGGTGGGTGTAAAGTTTTGTGAATTCAATGGCAGTGAACACATCTCCAAGGTGAGCTAGCATAGGTTTCCATGTGGCATTAACAGGAAGTGAAGGCAGAGAGACAGGGGAAGGTTCCCAGGACCCTCCTTAGGTGGCACCATCAGGCTGTGACCTGATTGACAGGCTAGACTCCATCCCTACCTACACTTCAAATTGACATGAAATTATGTAACTGGCACAGACCACCCTTTGTCAACTCAATACTTTTGCACAACTCTTTTGCCATAAATACTTTTAAAAACAAAACAATAGTAAAATCATATCTGTGACTAGCAAGATACAAGTAAAATGCATACAACTAAAATTGTGCCAGTCCCATTTAAACATAGTATTCTATACGTGAACAAAGAAACAATATTCTAAATTTAGCAACAGCAGTTTTGTGAACACATACACCATGATCTTATAATTCTATTAGCACGCTCCCCAACCCTACCTGTGAAAGTTGGTAAGCTGCCTATTTTATTCCTTTATCCTCCCCATTTTGAGTTTCCAATTCCTATACTATGCATTTATATCAACCTAGTGTTCTGAGGGAATAAACATGTTATTTGATGTGAAGAATCCTCGGTTAACTTGGAACTTTGAGAGTCTGCATCCATAAACACGGTCAAATCCAGAACAGGCTATCCATAAAATAAGTAGCAATATTCACCAATTCACAGATTCAAAAATCTTATCCTCATAGGATTTTTTTCTGGTAAACTCCATGTCGCTTAGCCTTATCCAAGTACCCACTGGTCTCCTTGCTTTTTTGACCAAGAGCCCCTTCACAAATGTTTAAACTTAGACCCCTTGAGTTAAGTCATGCCATAGACTCAGGTTCCTCACAGTTCTTTGAACATCAGGTCAGCTAACCCACTCTGCTTTCATTTAGTCACTGTGAACCAGGTTCAACCTTCCCTATATTGCTAGTTTTCTCCCACTTCTACTCAACAAGTGAATCCAGGTGATCACCTAGTTATCCACAGGCTGTTGGTGGGCTTCTTTTTTTATTCCGTGCTAGAGAGGAGAGTTTCTTCATGATTTTCCAGCTTCAGGAGCAAACCTCCAGTTGAATAGACCTCACCTGATCATTTGAAGATAGATTTTACATACTGAATATAAATGAAGGAAGCCTGGATGAATTGTGGGATGACTTCAAAAACATTGTGCATGAAGAAAGTAAAAGGTGATTTAAAAGACGGAAGAAAGAGGAAGCATCGAGAATAGAAGAGACAAACTTTTCTTAAATGTAGAGAAGTCAAAGCAAATGGAAGAAACTACAAAGTGAAATAGTCATAAAAAACATCAAAAGGCAGAAGTAGCGGACAAATAATGATACCAAAATTAAAAGGAACTCTATTTAGAAAACCAAAATTTAAGAAAGCTGGACACTAAGTAGGAAACACATGGAAGACCCGGGAAGATATATTTAAATTATGGTGTTAGAGAAGAGTAGTGACAACATTATAAATTGTCAGAATAAAAAACAAGCACGTATTCAAAACATAGCCACAATTCTTCTTAGAACCGAGGATAGTGACATAACAGAATGTGGAAATTATTGAACAGCATTTTGTCTGATATACTTAGGTTTGTTGTCAGGAACGATCAAACCCTGGAAAAGGATATCATACTTATCAATGAAAAAAATTAAAAAAAACAGTAGCTGCTACCATGTCTTCAAGTTGTGAAGATGACACAGGACAATGCTTCTTCTTATAGTACATACGATTGCTGAGTCAGAACCCACTCTGATGCACATAAGAAAAATTGATTGGCTAATTTTCCCACTGGAATTACTACCAACCATTGACACCAAATTTATTTTTTTCTTTATGTTTTATTTTGCACAAAAATATCAAGTGTGCATCTAGTTCAATTGAACTGTAGAATAAACTGTACTTTATCACCCGTGATACTTTATCACCCTTTTTGAATTTTATAGCCATCAAAGATCAAATTGCCTTAGATGGACAGAGGACATTGGTGTCCTTGGGACATTGGTGTCTGCTAAAATGCAGGGATTCAAAGATCTGCCTTGATTCTTGATATGTCAGACAAAATGCTGTTCAATAATTTCCACATTCTGTTATGTCACTATCCTCGATTCTAAGAATAATTGTGGCTATACTTCCTGGGATACATACAAGAAGTTCTCGTGACCAGATCACCAGAATGTCTTGCTGCTTAGATGCTTTGAAGTTCTTTCCAAGGCATCATGACCCAATGCCCAACAGTGCAAGCCCTGCGTGGTCCTGCACCAGCCTCACGAGTGTTGCTTTACTTAAGCTCATTCTGTCAGCCATTCTTTCTCTCCATCTTGTGGACAGACCTTGTATTTTACTAAACATTATGTCCTTCTCCAGGAGGTAGTGCTTCCTCATAACAGGTTCATGTGTTTGAGACAAACTTTCTCAATCCTCAATTCTAAGAAGATTTCTGACCATCCCTCTTTGAAGACAGACTTGTTAATTCTTCTGGGAGTCATTTATATGTTCAATATAAATACCATAATTCAAAGGCATCAGTTCTTTTATGGTTTACTTTATTCACCATCCATTTTCTACTGATGTGAGACAAAAGCACTGTGGCTTAGGTGAGGCATACTTTCATACTTAACATGACAAGGCAGCCTAAACTAATGTTATTTCCCAAGGCTGGCTATTCAGCGTCATTTTAGAATCCATCAGATACCATAATGTCATACCAACGAGTACATTCTTTCATTCATGCTGACCAGAATTCATTTTTCTCCCTTTCAGCTACAATACAAAGAACTACAATGACACCTTTACAATTAGAATCTAAGTTTAAAAAAGACATGTACTTGTAAATTTCCCCCACAGCTCTTCCCTGGAAAACCTCTCACTATACGGGGATAGCTTTCTTTTCACATTTAAAAATTAAATATATTAATTGCTACAGCTTTTATCAGTAAAAATACACTAGGTAAAAATGACAGCACACTTTCATTTTATTTCTTTGAATGCTGAGAAGAGTAAATTCATTTCAACACATTCTTTGGTCTTTTACCTTTCTTCTTTTGTAAAATGTCAGTTAAACTACTTTGCTCGTATTTCTGTTGGGGTCATACTTTTCACATGGGAAGAATATCAGTTCTTCATTTGCTCTGTAAAATATGAATTCCCAACATAGCTTTATTGTTTTATTTTTCCTTATTGGCAAATAGAATTCTTCTCAATTGAAAAATAATCAAACCTGGAAAACTCGTGTATGTTTGACCTTCTGTTTGATTATAATTTTCTATCAACTATCTTTGCTTATGCTGATATTTAAATTTAGCTTTTACCTTCACGCTTTCCTTCATCTGAAACTCATATTCACATAAGCTGGAACTCTAACTCACCTACTCATACCTTTTTTTGAAGATCCTTCCTTCCTATGTGCAATGGTCCTTTCTTCACTCATTCAAAATGTACCTAGGAGTTGTTATCAGTGATATTGCCCTTCTGCTTTTGTTCCATGACCTTTATAGCATCATTCTATTAAATGTGACAATGGGCTGATATAGAACTGACACAACCAATTGGATAGATACCTGGGAGTTTAACATTTGGGAAGATGGACAGCATGTTGAAAACTATTGAAGCACATTTATCTGAGTTGAGACTCTAAGAAAGGTTTCCCTACATGTCCCTACCTGCACTGCTGGAACAATACGTTTCCTCTGACCTTTGAGTATAAATCTTCAGCATTCAATTCCCATTTGATCTATAATTCACAAAATATACTTCTCCTTTCATGCACTAATTCTTAGTCTGTTTAATTTTGTGAAAACAATTTTCCCAATAGCTGATGTTTTCATATTAATAGAAAGATATTTGAAGGAAATAATAGAAACACATTATTGATAAAAAGCAATAAATATTTATGAGTAGAAAGAATTGGGTTGGTATTTAAGGCCAAGATGGCCAGGATGCTACCCAAAGCAGATTCTACAGAGGCCATAATCATGAATGCAAACTATCAGCAATCACCAGCACTTCAGGGAAACAGTGTGCTAGGTGTCAGCACCAGAAGTTTCATGAGAAATTCTTAAATGGAATAGGACACCATAGCAATAGAAAAGACACTCTTTATATGCATGGAAGAGCACAGTGTCAGAGAATCGGCCTCCAATATATTATCAAGTGTCCAGTAGGTGCAATTATATTGGATGATTAAAGATTATAGTAAAGTCATAGAAAATATGAGAGAGAAAAACTGGAGTCAGACACATTTCATCATAGCATGCTTACCTCAGTCTTCTTGGTGCTTCACATGGAAAAAGAGAAGACTGGTTTATTCTTGACCAAAGCTTATATAAACTTTTGGGAACATATGAGCCCCCTAATCACAGATAAAGGCACACGACACCAAAAGGGGATATCCTATAGGCTATATAGTAATGATAGGTGTGATCTAGAAGCACACATGTGATAGGCAAGGGAAGTATTGGGATCCCTATGTGACAAGGAGGGTGAACCCCAGATTCATGGTGAAAGTCTAACCTTGATTGTCCTTGGGCAGGAAATTTGATTTAGCGAAACCTTCCAATGAAGTAACCCATTGTCCTAACAGCAGTGAGTCAATCCTACCTTTTGTAGGAGAGACAATGGCCTCTGGATAGCTGGGGCCATTAGGAAGATTATCTTTAAGGTCGCACCAAATGCTGGCAAATAGTTACTAATATTTGCTTAATGCTTCGGAGGATATATAATTGTAGGAAAGTACTAAAGTC
Source organism: Nesogale talazaci (assembly GCA_004026705.1). Lineage (NCBI taxonomy): Eukaryota > Metazoa > Chordata > Mammalia > Afrosoricida > Tenrecidae > Nesogale > Nesogale talazaci. Next base: position 134,069 of record PVJH01001080.1, read on the forward strand.
CTCCAACAACACAGAACTCTGTAGTGACATAACTTTCCTTAGGAAGGGCAACTTAGAATCCAGTTACAAAAGGATCTGAGACTAAGATAATGGCTCACTTAATTCATTCTAGTGCAAGTCTATGGCATACCTGTGTTTTCTCACATTGGTGGAAGTAGAAAAGCACTGGGCATGAGAAATAAAATTTCATTGCCATCACAAGAATTCCAGATGCTGCAAAATAGAAAGGAATTCCATAATGCATTTTTGGAAAACTCTTAAAACAGCAGAGGGCCAAGCCTTTCTTCTGCAACACCTGTAGGAAAGGCGTAGCCACCTGCTTGGTGAATAGTTGGCACAATCCATTTGTGCCACCCAACTCACAATACCTTAGTGTCATATTTAGGAACTCTAATAACAGATTTGAAACTGTGATTCATCTCCCACCCATCCCCCACAAACTGTTCTATTGGCAGATAATTCAAAGATCATACAATTCAATACTTCAATCGTATGAAGAAGAGTTCTATTATAATCATCACAAGAAATTTTAGAACATTTTCTTCTTTCTTTTATTCATTAGTGTTAGCTGCCTTCATACCCTTAAGAAGCTATTTTTAAGAAGCTATTAATTCAATTATTGTCATGTAGATTTTACCTATCCTGGATTTCATATACAGAAAGCATACACATAAAAAAAGAAACAACCCCTCCCCCAAAAAAGCCTATGAACAATAACAAAATAAAACAGGCAAAAGTCCAATTGAAAAGACAGTAGAATATATTAAAAACTAGAACAAATTTTAAAATTTTAAGTGAATCAAAAAGGAGATCAAGTGATAAGATGTCAAATCTTAACCTAACTACAGCTACAAGAATCCATTTTTCCAATGCATACTGCATGATAGAGAAGGTATACACATCTATAATCGACTTTAAAATGCTCTTTGATAGTAAGGCTATTCGCATCTCTTGATGATGGCCAGAGGGAATTCACCAGAGACTTAATCTATTTGGGAACACTGCAAGTGAAATTGGGGCTTCCCATGTCATCCACATGCCTGTGAAAACTTGTTGTTCACAATTTAAGTTCTTATACCATTCCCTCCTTAGGGTATAGATGATATTACTTACAATCTCTGCATCATACATGCTGATAGTCTTCTATTCCCTCCTTAGGGTATAGATGATATTACTTACAATCTCTGCATCATACATGCCGATATTCTTCTTCTATGTGAACTTAGTTGATACATCATTTAGACAGTTTCTTGTTTAAAGGCAAGACTTTAAGACCCCAGCTACTATCCTTAATGGTAAACAGATACCATCTAGTTCCTTTGCCATGCTTTTCTATTGCACCCATATCTTCAGCTGTCTCTTCATGAGGGCAAGTATTAAATAGGGTCCTGTCATAGAACTAACTATTCTTAGATTGGGGCTAGAATTAAATGTGAGCTCCAAATCCATTCTTAAATTTATGGTTACATGGTTACATATGTCTTTGGTTAACTTTAGATATGCCATTATAATTTTATATTAGAGTACATTATTGATCATCCCCCTATGGTATAAGATAATTTTACTGATAGTGTCATTAATTTAGCAAGTGATACAGAATTTAAAACATTGGTGAGAAAGTGAAATTATACAAGTATAAACCAGCCATGATTTTCATTATATGAACTGTTGACTTTTACAGATTAAACTCTTAAATGATTTAACAATATATATATACCACTCATGGGGGCTGGTGACAGAGCAAGGCTTTCAGTCATGTTCATTCACACCAGCAGAACCATGCATTTCACATGGAAACATGTCATGATAAAGTAAGGAAGGCATTGAAATGGTAACTAAATGGGGCTGAGCCCCTCTGGCATAGTGGTTGTGCACAGGACTGCGACCCACTGGGACGGAGGTTCAATTCCAGCAGTGGGGCTGGGCCTCCTATTCCCACCACCAGAGAGCAGTGATACCCCCCCCCACAAAAAATTTGTAACTGAATGGTATCCCTGAGCCACTATTTATTAGGCAGCCAAAAGGAAAGAGATCCGAACCCAAGTCCAATGAACTCCTTTTATTGAGCTAACAGTCGCCTGTGCTTCTCACATTAAGGGATTTCAGCCTTCAATCCAAGGGCTACAAGTGAATTTGTGGTATAATCTTGTTCACTTGAAGTTTCCACGTTGACTCCTGCTGATGTGGCCTATGAAGAAATGTATCCTACTCAAAAGAACAAAGCCTAGTGTTGAGCTACTTAGACCCTATTCTAACCGGAACAATATTCCAGCAAGAGTTTATGGGTAGGACTCCACTTTTAATGCTAACCACTCTCTAAGTTATAATTATGTTATATTTTTACATAAATCACTCTCAAAATGTTCTTCCTAGATAGTAAATTCTATAGTTTACTCCAAATGAATGAATGCAATTCAATTTCTCTGGCTTATACGGCATGCCAACTTTATCAAAATGATACCTTTAATTCAGGTAATGCTTGTCTTACCTTTGAAATACCCAGATTTGATTTCTCACCACTTCACTGCCTTTTCTTTGCTCAAATCATGATCATCTTCCGCCCACATTAAGATAATAGACTTTGGGACTGAGCCCCGGTGGCATAAGTGGTTGAGTACGGAACTGTGGTCCGCGGGCTTGGTGGTGCAAATCCAGCGGTGGCTCTCAGGAGCTGCTCTGGGTAGCTCCCACGACCACCAGAGGGCAGTGATGCCCCCTCCCCCCACCAAAATAAAAAAAGAAATGCTCTCTATAAAAAAAGAAAAAGATAATAGACTTTGACCCTGTACTTTTATCACTACAGCCCTTCCAAGCATGGCTGCTAGCCTAATGCTATTAGGAATTGGTTAGATTACTTTTCACTCAAAATTTCCCATGATTTTCTATCTCAAGTACAATATAAGAAATCATCTGTCACCAAGAAGACATACTGTGATTTGACTCTTCTTGACCTCCTGAGGTCCATCCACTTCCTCATCCCATTCTTGGGGCATCACAGAGTTCTTCTTTGTGTTTGATCCTCCCTTTGTCTGGAACCTGAGACCATCATCTCCCCACACCCCACTTCAGTTATCTCTCCAAGGATTACCTTCACTACTTTCCTAATGAATAAAGCTCTCTCATGATCCAAAATTTCATATCCCTGTTCTATACTTCATATTATCTCCCTATTATAGCCTGTTATCTCTATCTTTTTGAATTTCCTTATCCCTCTAGTCCATGTTCAAATTTCATTTTTGGTAGGAATATATACAACAAGACTGGTCATACTTCAGTTTTTAGACATAGAAATAAGTTACATTGGTTAAGATCTTTATTATTATTTTGTTATTAGCTGGGAATTGATACATATATCATATTAGTCCATCTGTCAATTACATCAAGAAGAATTGTACAATTACTACCACAATCGTTTTCCAAACATTGTTTTTCTACATGGACTCCTTGATATCATCTCCCTTTTACCCTATTACCTCCACTGTACCTTCCCTCCACTTCCTGAACACCTTATTCTACTTACTTTCTCTATACATTCATCAATTCTGGGTTTCATGTATCCCAAATGGAGAAGAATATACCACAGCTTCAAGAGGGTGACCTTCATTGACCTAACATCTCTGAGATACACTCTATAATGAACCAACAAAAAACAAAGAACTCCTTATACACCAAAAATGCAGAAAATTTGGGAACTAAATTGGGTCCAGCATGCACTGTAGGTTGGATCTACTGATAAAGTTTTAACTGTTCAAGTCTAATTTATGTCTGATTTTTCTATACTTACCACTCCCAATCACTCTCTTTAGTGGCCATTTTCTTCCTATGTCCCAAGTTTTGTTCTCTGGAGTCTTATTTCCTAGGCTGCTCCCTAAATGAATCTTGGGTTCTTGCTATCTTCCAATGCCTTCTGCTCAACAGATTCTCACAACTCAGGCTCTGCTATTGACCCCTTTTTTGATTTCTGATTACGTGGGTTCTCATCCTTGGGTGACTGATGATAGTGTGTTTCTTCCATCTGGACTTAGTTGACATCTCACTTAGATGGCTGATTATTTGGAGACAAACCTTTAACACCCCAAACACAATTTTATTGGACATCCTGGAACCCTCTCATTTCTTTGCCACATGTTGTGATAACACCCAAGTCTTCTGTGTTTCCTTCCTGAGGGTAAGAATAGAGCAGGGCCAAGATATTAGAATGATTGTTCAGAAGGCAGAACTAGGTTGCTATGTGAAACTAAAACCCATTCCTGGATCAATGCTTCGGTTTTGTTTTTATTTCCTTTTAATCTGCTGTAACTTGGGAGTTAATATATGTCATATCATTCTATCATTCAATCACGTCAAACAGAATAGCACAATTGCTTCAAGAAACATTCTCCATACAGATACCTCCTTCGTGGGGACCATTGCATCATCTTCCTTGGTTATCGTTTGCCCACATCTCCCTCAGCTCCCTCAATAGATTGTTCAACTTGCTTCCCTATAGGCTCAACGCCTCTGTGTTTCATTTAGTGACAGAAAAAGAAGTTACACAACTTCAAGAAGGTGAGTCCCAAGGGAAACACACCTCTGTGAGACTTCCTAATAAGAGCAAGCAAAAGCAACATAAAACAATGTCTGCTATCCCTTGATACAAGATTCCTGGAATAATACATATCTTAATACACCCTATTGAGGTAACAGGACCTTGTTTATCCACCAAGCACCACCACGCTCGGTATAGCTGTCTTGTGCTCTCTCAGACACCATGTGCTTTCAGTCTTAAATCCTTGGGTTTCAAGTGTGCCTGAAGAAAGGTCAAGTTCCCCAAGTAGACTTCCTGCATGGGATCTCACTTCTGCAGCCTCTAGATCATGTTGTGCTTTCCAAACATCCAGCTTTCTGTGTCCCAGCATCCCATTGCCCCCAGCTGTACCCATCTCCTGGACACCCGCAAATATGTTATTTCAGTGTTGCCCAGCTGCTATACATCAATAAAGACTCCCCCTCTTTCAGGCACTTAGAAGTGTCTTCGGTCACTCCTTCCTTCACTCCTGGAAGTCAACCCTCCCTCCCCTCTCACCAATAGACCTGTACCTATATTCTTCCAAATATGACCTTTCCATCTTCACTCTCCTGTGCTGCCCCTCCATCAGTATGCCTCATCCCTCTGACACAGCCTTCTGTCTTCCTGTTAGTAGGACCTCACCCCAAGTAACATATGGCAATGCCTGCATTCCCTCTCCCTCCCCCCAGCTTTCCTCACACAGATACACACTGAACATTTGATTCCAGCTGTCCTGGGGTGCCCTCTGACCAAGTGATCTGCACTCCAGGTATCTGGAGGAGATGGTATGCTTATTGGCAACTGGTCTAGCTATTTAACAAGCTGTGTAGTTGCCAGCCAGAAGGCGGGGGACCCTACAAGCTTGATCCTGTGCCCATTCTGCTCTTTGTTCCTACTACAGAGCAATCATGCAGTATTTCTCCTTTTATGCATAACTCACTTCACTCAGCATAATGTTTTCCACATCTCTCCAGGGGGTGAGGTGTTTTATGGTTTTGTTGTTGTTCTTTAGGCATAGAGAGTATTCCATTGCGTGTATGGACCAGACATTCATTGTCTTTGTTTCTTTCTTTATTTGTAATCTACTCTATCATTTTTTACAATCTATTGATAGGAATTTAGGCTGTTCCCAGCTTCTTGCTATGGTCAACTGTGCTGCAGTGAACAAGGGATAGCAAGCTGCCCATGATAAGTTTCATATTTCTTTTGGATATATGCCCAGTAATAGTATTGCTGGATCACATGGTAGTTCAATTTCCATCTGTTTTAGGTATCGCCATATTTCTCTGCACAGTGCCTGTTATTTACAAGTTCACCAGCTGTGGATCAGAGTTCCCATCTCACTACACTGCCTCCAGCATTTGCTGTTTTTCATTGTTTTACTTAATTGGGCTACGGGCTATGGTTATGAGTGCTAGGGCTTTTCACGTGGTTATTTTGGTTTGCATTCTCTAGAAGGCTTGTGACCTGGCACATTTCCTCATGTGTTTATTAGCCATTCAAGTGTCATCGTCCTTTGTTATTTGTCTCTTGAGCTGCTTTGCCCACCTTCTCAGAGGGCTGCTAGGTTGTTTTTTGCCACCCCCACCCTTTGGTAGCCTTGTAAACTTATGGAGATTTTCATAACTTGTCTTTTGTCTGTTATATCATTCCTAAATATACTTTTCAAATCTGTGGACTTGCTTTTTTACTCTTTTAATGAAGTATTTGGGTGGGCTAAAGTCCCCATTATTTCTGCTTTGGTTGTTTTTACTTTCATTTATTTAATCTCTCTGTCCCCCAGCTTCCTAACATAAGCTTTAAAATAGATTTTGAGCATTTGGTTCTATATAGGTTCCTGCTTTGTTTTGTTTTAGGCATCACAACATTCAAGAGTAGCAATTCTTGAGCTAAATTATTTATTTACATGTAACTCCAGGAGATATCTTATGTACTTGTATATAACTGAGGTTTTTCAGCATATTTTTTTATGCAGCCATTGTGGTAAAATTAGCTGTCTCGGTTGGTATTCGGGTCGGCTTATACTCAAGTATATAGGTGAGTTTGAATTCAAATTTTGAAAAGCAACTCAGGACCACTGTCTTGGGGAAGTCAACAACCTCAATAGGCCCAGTATACTTAGATTCACTAATAAACTGAATTTCTATTTTACATTTTAATTTTTTGTTATGATTCCTCTACTGTGCTACTGGTAAGAATATTCACGATTCTTATCGGCACCGCCTGCTGCTGTCTCAAGGAGACAACATTTGCTCATAAAACCCTGACGCTTATATGCTAGCTCTGTCTGAACATTTTAAATCAATTTGTTGGGAGTTGATGCAGACATATCATTCCATAATTCAATCATATCAAGTGGTGTTGGACAGTGTGTACTACGATTAGTTTCAAAACATTCTTTTCCTTCCTGAACTCCTTGACTCTTTGACATCAACTTTCTTTTACAACCACCACCTCCTACCACACCACCACTGCACGCACCAGAAACCCTTACTCTATTTACTGTCCCTCTAGAATCACCAATCCTGGGTATCATATATTGAAAAACAGAAGAAAAAGAAAGGCAAACATATAAAGAAAAATTCAAGAGGGTAGTCTCCAATGACATAAAACAGCAGAGATATATCCCCATATGAATAAACAAAGAACAGAAAAATACAGAAATGTTGAAAAACTCATCAGGACTAACCTGCTGCAGACGGGGAATCAACTGACAAGACTTTAACTGTTCAAGCCAGGTTGACTATTTTGATTTTTGATAGTCATCTCTCCAATGTACACTCTTTGGAAACCACTTTCCTCCCACCCTTAAATTTGTTATTTCATTCTTTCTCTTTTGTTCCAGTGGAAAAGGGGGTAATCTTCATTTTAGATGACCATTTGTGTGTTTTAAGACCCTCTCACCTGAAAGGCAGAATATCCACTTTCAAACACATGTTATTTCTTGGATTGTCTCATGAGAAATAGGCTCACTTCTCTCAATCAAGATCATTAACCCCACGAAGCAATTTGTTATGCTTAATTAGAATTCGTATTTTCACCCCCTCCACATGTGGGGTTGTTATAAGCACAAAGTAATACATAACTAACCCCAAGCCCCTCCCCCTTTTTCTACATGGATGGCGGACTCATAGCAGTCACCTGAGTCATGTCTTGCACACACCTCCCATTTCCCATTTCTATCCACGAACAATGACTCCTGCCTAGACAATGCATGCCCCTCCTCTCTATTCCTCCCACTCCCTATAGTAATCAGGAATGAACATTAGCTTCCATATATATGCACACATATTCATACTTACATACATATTCATGTCATTTTATAAAAACAAGAAAATATTATATTTACTTGTTGTTAGTTTTTGTGTATATGTGAAATTAACTTTTTTCCACTCAATATAATGTTGTCTTACTTCATCTACAGTGTATGACGTTTGGGAAATATTTTTGTTTATTGCTAAATAGTATTACATTATGTATGTATATATACATATACATATTCTATCCACTCATGTGTTTATGGCAATTTGGATGGTTTCTCACTCTCTGTAGGTCATCTTACAGTACCCAAACACATAGAATACAAGTTCTATTAAGTGCAGAGATGTTTTCTTCCTTACAATGATCTCCCCTCTGTCCTGTCACTAAGAGAGGTACTTTCTGAGCATTTATTGAAGGAAGGAAGGAATATGTGATGGAAAGGTTCTTTCCCTAGTTTATATATAGATAGATGATAGGCAGAGTTTCTGCAACAGTTTTTCACTGAAAGTTTCTGTTGGTTCTAGTGTTGTTGAGTTTATTCCCCTTCCTAGTGACCCCCTCTTATGTAGAATGACTCCATTCTTGTCTAGTCTCTATCTGGAGGCAGTTCACCAAGCATTTCTCCATGGAGCCTCCAGATGAGTTTTCACTGGTCAAACTTAAGTTTAGATCAGTGAACTTAAACTTTGTATCTTTGGGGCTCCTTCTGAGAACTTCTATAGGAAAACTACAGTAGTGAGCCAATTTCCTCATTAAATATATTAAAATTCTCTAAAATATAAAATGCTTACTATAAGTTTATTAATAATGATCATCAGGAAAGACACAGGGGCTCTTACACAAAGCATCAAAGTTACCTAATTGTAAGTTTTAATGAGGGAACATGTGATTTGAAAAGGTCCACAGAAGAGAAAATTAAAATAGCCAAAGGGATGTTGTATCTTCCGTTGCTAAAAAAAAATGTTCTCCTATCTAGAAAATGCCTATAAGGGCTATGTCTGCACTTGTAAGATCATTACAGGTGTGACTAACGAGAGCACAAACTTACCCAATTATACAGAATGTTTACAAGAGGAAGCAATCCTTGAAGCTATAGAAAACAAATTAGGGTAGAAGCAAAGCCCTTCTCCATTATAAAGTGGGTTATAAAATATAGAATTCTTTAAGCATATAGAGCAGATACACCAGAGAATAGAGACATTAAAAAGAATTTGGAAAATATATAGGCAAAATTAGCCCATAACAAGTATTTAACAAAGAAGAGGACTCACGATCTATTTCTATCTTTACAGATTTATGTCAGAAAGAACAACTACTAATCCCCCTAAATCTCCCTGATGACCTTGTCAGAAACAGGATATTGGGAAGTACCTTTGGTCTGACAAACTGTAATTTATTTTATGTCTTAGGTCTAAATATCTCAGCTCCATCTGGCTCAACTGTGTCTATCTAGATCCTGCTACACTTTCTTAAGTAATAAAAGAAGTTTACTAGGGAAATAAAAATAGCAAATGCTGATCACTGGTTATGAGTTGTGAAAGAACATGTTGCTTGTAACTATAGATATACATTCTAATCCTGATGAGTAAGAGTTTATGATTGCTCACAAAACTAAATTAATCTTCTATTCCTATGGAGCAGTGGGACAAACCAATGTACAGGAGGATATACCTTACCATCAAACAATGCAAATAAATCTGATAATCAGAATAAATTAAATATGAAAATTAAAATTAAGTATAAAGTAATAATCAAAAGCAAAATTCAAATATAAGCCATGATGCAACTCACTTAACTATTTCTGTCCCTGAAAAAGTGAGGTCAAGGCTAATCATGACAATGATTTAGGGATTTTTTAAAGTATAGTTTTATAAGTCAATTTTCTAAATATCTTATGTATGCTTGAGGGCAAGAGCTAAGAACATTAATAAACCATTCATATTCAATGTTTTGGATAACTAATAGCTGTAAAGCAATAATGGGTAAAAACTGTTCTTCATCAAAGTTGTCCTTGACCCTTTAAGATAAAATCAAGTGACTATAAAAGGAATCAATTTTGATCTGTACTATTATCAAATTCTTTGAAAAATATAATGATTGGATTTCAAAAAATTGATTAAATAAAAGTTTAAAGTCTATAGAAGAATACTGGATTTGCATGCAGTTGGGATGCCAAGGGTAACTTAGTTTGGAGGAAGCTTTAGGGGTTCTTCAGAGTTCTTTGGGTAACAAGGTTTAGTCATCACATTTGCACAGCCACTTATGGAATTTCAAACAAAACAAGCAAATGAAGCCAAATTAAACACACACACAAATATAAAGAGACGCTAAAGTGTTCATCCTCATGGTGTTTGTCTTATTGGCAATATTTTAACAGATTTTCTCATAATTTCACAGTATTGCTTCCCAGTTTCCCTACTAGTAAGTCTGGAAAGCTGGGTGTGTGGATCTTTCATCACAAAAGATGCTCTGCCTAAAATTGAGTACCTCTGAGAACTCACTCCTACCCGAAGTTGTTTCTCTGGTTTCAAAATTCAGGTTTGTTGTCGGACATCCTACTAGAAGTATTCCTTTTAAGTCCAATTTTTCCCAGAATGATTTTTGCTATTTTAATATGCTGAATGAGTAATATTTTCTATTTTAGGACATGAACACTGATTTTTTTTCTGTCTCTTGCTTACCATTCACTAGAAGTTGACTAGCAATCTTGCTCCTGATTTTAATTACCAGCATGTACAGTGTCTTGCATCACTGTCATGAAAACCCTCTCAAAAGAGTTTTCTATATAAGATATCTTCACTTCGTCATAGCATGCAGTTTTCAATCTCAGTTTTCACTTATTCAATTTAAACAATAGTTTAATAATTCTCCCTATAGTACTAAATAAAGTCAAATATAGTACAAAATAAAGTCAAAATCACTGCCATTGAATTGTTTAATTGAATATTAATTTTCTTTTAAACTTAATTTTCAATTTATCTAGTTATAATCATCAGCTAATGGCAAGATAGTTGGTTCAAACTCATTTGTCATTCCTTTAGGGAAATTAAGACTGTTCCTGTAAGGAATTACTGTCTCAGAAATCCTATCGATCATTGCTAGGAGACAGAATCAATAAATAAGCCTGTTTTGTTTGGTACTGTTGCCATTGTAACCATAGTGCCCACCTACCCCTAGACTATAGCAACTTACTTTCTGACAAATATAAGAGGTGTTTCTACTTATAACCCTGCCCTTTTATTATTCTTTTTCCATATATGCAGAGATGTTAATGGCTATGTAGGAAGACAAGTTATCCTTCCCATTTTAAAAATTCATTTGGTAGTTTTGGCAGGATTGTTATCAGGGCTCCAGTCTAAAAAGCTAAGAGGTTGAACTTTGTTTGATTAAAAACACCAAACGCAAAACAGCAACAACAACAACAACAACAACAAAAATCGAAGCTACGAGCATGACCTACAGTGACTACACTGACCGCCAACAATCCCTCCAACATTTGTAACTGAGCTTCTGGGTTTGTGTCTTCCTGTTCCCATCTAGAGTTACTGTCTCAGAAATCCACAGGGGCCCATTCTGCTCCGGTCTAGAGCATTGTTAGGAGTGGGACTTGATTTGAGGGCAGGGATTTTCTCCGGTGACTCTCTCTAATAGCACTCTACTAATTCCCAATGAGGTTTCCTTCTATACCCCTCTGTAATGAGAGGTGTGTCCATGTGCAAAAAGTGTCTCTCTAACACAGCACTCTTTAACTCCTGATGGCAATTCTAATGATTCACCTCTGCCTCCCCAATTCATGCCACAGACTTTGATACTTCTAAGAACTCATATGTTTTCTTATGGATGAATAAATGAGAATGTATAACATTTTGTTTTCATTCACAATATTAGTTCTGGAGTCAACAAGTACAAGGCTTAGATAAATATACTATCAGTGTGAGTTTGAACAAAGACAATGGTGAGACATTGCTCTTTAGTTTTCCTTAAAAGCATGCCTAAAGATTTCCTTTGGGGACCCAATCGCACATAAGAGACTTCTCCTGGTATTAAGTGCCTCACAATTTCAGCATCTAGTCTCTAATATGCTACATTCCCCAATTTCAAAATTAAATCTCTGAAACCCACTTTTTCAATTGTAAAATGACAATTATAGCTGTACTTGCCTGTATCATTTAGTGCCCTTTCTGTTAGAGCTGACAGGATTGACTTAAGTCAAATGAAGATGTATTGTGTGTATTTGGGGTAGTACTGTCTTGGGGCTCATTTGATGTAGCAATTTCAATGATATCATCAAGATCAGATTTGTTCTCTTTTATTTTTTAATCAAAACACACTTAGATGTTAAAAACAAAATCAATCTTAAGAAGAAACAATCACAGTTGAAATAAAAAGACCACTTTGCAAATATTAATTATCCTTACCTACCTTCCAGATGTAATCACTAAGTCATTTGCTTATATATTTTTATAATATGTGTGCCTAATTAAAAAAAATAATGGAACATGTACTAAATTAAGCTTATTTCACCAGTACTTTGTGGAGATTCTTAGGTACTTTGCTTTTCATGATCAACAATGTCATGAGTTATATACAAGTAAAAATGCACTTTTATAAAGTTTATATACATTCGTATATATGGTATACACACGTGTATACATATATGCATACACATATATAACTAGCCAATCATATACATATTTATACCCATACATATAACTAGCTAATTTAATTTAACAACTATATAATATTTAAGTTTCTGCTGTGGGTCTTTAAATTCCTTCCAACTTTATGCTGTCAGAACAAGCAGATATCAGAAAGCAAAATCCCTGACAACTTCACTAGTTTTTCTTTTATGATGATGTTGCTTACTTGTCCAATTGAGAGGATTTATGAACTTGAAGATGTATTGCATACAGAAGAAGATAGACTTTGATCATCAGTAAGAGTTTCAAGTTTTCCTCATTTTAAGCAATTACTTTTCTGTCATTTGCATTTTGAAGGCTGTCAGTGAATCTCTCTCCAATATTGATGCATGTTCTTTTGTTATCAAATGCAGTCTCTCAGAATACTAAATCAATATAAATATTTATTAAGTATATTGAAAGGAAAGAACCCTGACACACACCTTTACTGATGTTAGCCCATGTAGAATCCTCTTGATTTGATCTTAGAACTGCCTATTTGTCTATGTACAGATTTCACATAAGCCCAATAAACTGTAATTTCATCTCCTACAGTGTTACCATATTTTTAATGATCCAAATAATTGAATGTTTTCACAAGACCAATAAAACACAGGAAAGTATCTTTTTGATATTCCTTCTTTTCAGTCAAAATGCACTAGATATCACTAGCTATCTTATTCCACATCCTCCTCTGAATTTAGTTTAAATTTCTGGCAGCTTTATGTAGTAATATTTTATTGTCTTCATCAAAATTTTATTTGCATATGAAATTTTGGTATTATTTGACAATTTTTGCACTCTATTTGAACACCATTCTGAAATACATGCACATTTTGATTTTGTCTAGTCATTGGGTGAGGTGGCTATCTTTCCAATTTCCTCACACAAACATATGAGTGCTTCTAGTGTTGAATTAATTGGTTAATTTATCTCAATCAATACTTTGTCATTTCCAGGGGCTTTGCTTCAGGGCAGCCATTCTTTATCCCACATCTCCCAGAATGAATTAATGTCAACCAATTATATTTGGTACAACTGTGTATTTCTTCCATGTTCTTTTGCTGTTTCCTGAATATTTCAATATTTTGTCAATAGACTCCATCCACATTAAAATTTGAGGCTTACTTTTTGTTTGCCTGCTTCCATTTGAGAAGTGCTGAATAGGTTCTTTCTCTTCAGTTGTCTAACTCTAGGTCTTTGTACATTTCATTGTAATCCTTTACTTTGTCATTTTGAGTAACACACTGCTCTTTATAATTTTCTGCAAGCATCTATTTTTGTGAAAAGTTTTATTGGCACATAATCTACATATCACACAATTTAATACTTCAATATTCTTAAAATATAATTATATAATCATTACCACAATCCATTTTAGAACATACTCTTTCTTGTATTCATTGTTATTAGTTCCCTATTTCCTCCCAACATCCTTTGACATACCCCAAGGAAACATTAACCCAGTTACTGTCTCTATAGATTTACCTGCCTACTTGCAGACCTCAGAGCCATAAGCTAAATATATGAAAGCCCCTGCCAATGAACTCAGCGGCACTTGGAGAAGTCACCACCACCGAAGGTTACGTCTGGACAAGTAACCCCCATCAGCCTGAAAAAACTTTCTGCAGGATAAAATACATCAAGAAGTAATCATTTTTATTTTTGTACAATTTTTTAATGTTTAAAGTATTTGGAATTAAGACTAATTTGCTTCCTTCCTGTAGATGGAATAGGCGTATGAGGGTGATCAAAAAGTTAGTGTGAAATGAAATCAAAAAGACATTAGCCCTTTGCCCTAACCTGCTTGAAGCCCCCGTATATGCATGCACATCTCTTTTATGTTTTGTGAAACTACCTACTGGTTTCTTTAGAGCAGCGATATTCTCTTCTATTATCTCTTTTATCCGCTATTTCTTTCATTTGTTTTAGCAATTCTATGTTGAAGGAAAAGTGTCAGAGTATCTTCTGACTCTTGCTTCCTTTCTTTCCTTTCTTCCTTGCCTTTTAAAAGAAGGTTTGGCTTCTTAATGTGCATGACATCCTTGATGCCATCTCAAAACTCATCTCAGTGTTCAAAGCATTAAACCTAGTCTGGAGATGGTTTCTAAATTCAAGTATCTTACTTTGGTTCTCGTGGTTATTTCACTCAATGAACTCTCTTGAATAAATTTTTCTCAGCGTCCTCCTGAATTGCATACAAGTAATTCGTGTTTTGCGTTGCAAGCCTCCCATAATGTTCTCCTAAAGGATGACATTAAATTTTCCCAACTTCTTTTTCTGGTTTTTCGTTCAGTGAAGTCCAAATGGGTGGTCAAAATACATGTCTAACTTTCAAAGTGATGTTGCAAAATCCTATTAAGGGATCTCTAGACAGTTTTTATTATTTTTTAAATCATTTTATTGGGAGCTCATACATCATTTTTCACAGTACATAAATAAACATACTGTGCCAAGCACCCTCAAATGTCCACTGCTATTATCATTCTCCAATCATCCGCCTTTTCCCTTGAGCCCCTAGTATCAGCTTTTCCATCCCTTCTCCTGTTACCCTGCTCTCTCCTCCCCACCAACCATCAATACTTTATACATTATTATTTCCCTGTCATATCTTACACTAGCCAACCTCTACCCCAACCCAGCCACTGATGCCCATCCTTCAAATAGAAGCTTATGTATATATCCTTGTAGTTGGTTCCGTCTCTCTAGCCCACCTTCTCTCCACCCTTCCAGCAGCTTCAATCTAACCACTGGCCTGAAGGGGCTCAGCCATCTTGGTTTCCCCATATCTCCAGCTCCCCTCTCTACTAGTGTACCTTCTCCAGTCTGTCTGGATTTGTAAGGTAGAGTTGGGACCATGCTGGTTGGGGGGGGGGAGGAAGGCTTCAGGAACTAGAGTAAATTTGTATGCATCATCACTGCCCGGCTGGCCCTTGACTGGTCTGTCTCCTCCCTGTGACTCCCCTGTAAAGCGGTAACTAATTAACCACCAGTGGATGTTAGGTCCCCACCCTGCTCTCCCCCCCATTCGTAATGATGTGATTCTTGTTCTTTGGTGCTCGATACCTGCTCCCTTCAGCCCCTCTTGATCACACATGCTGGTGTTCTTCCATGTGGGCTTTGCTATTTCTGCACTGAATGGTGACTCTATTATCTTCAAGTCTTTGAGACTCCAGACATTCAATCATTTGGTAGCTGGGCACCATCATTTCTTCTACTCTGTTTGCCTCTGTATCCATTTGTCTTCAGTGATATCAGGAGTCAATTGGTCCATAGATTTTGATTTTTGTTCTTTGATGCCTGATACCTGATGGTTTCAGCACCTCATGATCGCACAGACAAGTTACCTTCTTTTATAGTGGGTTTTGTTCCTCCTGAGCTAGATGGCTGCTTATTTATGCTCAAACCTTTAAGACTCCAGATGCTATATCTTTTGATAGCTGGGCACCATCAGCTATCTTCACCACTTTTTTTCATGCTCCCACATGTCCTCAGTTGGCACTTTGGGGATGTGTGCACACAGTGATATGTTTTCTTTTTTCTCCCATTTGATGTCTATTGCCTAGACCTTTCACCACCATGTAGCTACACTGGTTGTTGTGCTTCTGTGTGGGTGTGGTCTCTTCTCAATTAAATGGTCTATTGTTTATCTTCAGGCTTTTAAGACCCCAGCCGATTTATCCTTTGATAGCTGGGCGCCATCAGCTTTCTTCACCACATTTGTTTGTGCACCCATTTCACTTCAGTGATTGTGTTGGGCCAGTGAGCCTCAAGGAATACCAGATTCATAGAACAAAGTTTTCTTGCATTGAGGGAGCACCAGGGTGAGGGTCCAAGGTCCACTTGCTACCATAGTATTTGGTCTATAGATATGTTCTTAAATTTATTCCCACCTTATAATAGATAGTTCTATTTATGTATGGACATACCTATGTTTAGAACTCTGCAAGTGCCCTTTGCCTTCTAGCTCTTTCCTCTATTTCCTTCCATCTCCCCCTGTCCCACCAACATATTCAACCATCATTGGCATTTCAGTGTTTCCTCACAGAGTCATTGTCCTTGCTTAATTCCGACCAGGCCTCCCATACCTTCCTTTCCATCAATTCCAGACCACTTGTTGCTCCCCATCCCCTGTCCATGTGTTTGTCCACACCCCCTTCTCCCCTCTCTTGTGCCCCCAGGAATCACTGTTTGCCCAGTCCTTTCTGTGGCACATTGGGTCTCCAGAGGGATGTATTACTCTGAGTATCATATGTCGGCATGGAGTTTGGACCAGCTCTCTTCCTCTTCCTCCCTTTTTGTCTTTGTCCCTGTGTATGTGGGATGCTGACCCCTCCCCCAATCTGTTCTCTGCCACGCCCACTTCTAGGGATGGGGTCCATCTGACTCTGGTTGTGTCTGGCTCTGCAGCTCTCTCTCTTCTTGCATTCTTCCATGCATCCACATTGTCCTCATGGTTGGGTGCTTCGTGGTAGGAACTGCTCGCCCACTCCGGTTTCTGTGGATACAAGATCAGTACATCCCCCCGGGTGGATTAGTGCCCTCTTCCTTCTGTTGTCCTTTCACTTTTGAACTACCTTTTATCTCCCTATCCCCTTTTCCCCCTCATCCTTCTCTCATTACTGTGTTGCACCCAACGTGTACCTTCCTGGGTTTGGTCCTCCCTCCTCCCCTTACCCTACATCTTGGACCAACTGTTATGTTATAGGAGTCTTCTCTTTTATACTCACCATACTGTTTCTACATACCTCAGGGGGCTCATGCAATACTTATCCTTTTGTGATTGACTGACTTCACTTAGCATAATTTCCTCCAGTTCTTCGCATGCAGAGATGTGTTTCATGTGCTTGTCCGAGCTTTTGAGTGAGGCATAGTACTCCATTGTGTGTATGTGCCAGAGTTTGCTGATCCATTCATCTACTGAAGTAAATTTATATTACTTCCAAGTCTTTGCGATTGTGAATTGTGCTGCAATAAACATTGGCATGCATACAACTGGCTGTGGTTTATTTCTTGCCTCTTTTGGATAGATACCCAATAGTGGGATAGCTGCATCATAGGGTAGCTCAACTTCCATTTTCATTAAATATCGCCAGACTGCTTTCCATAGTGGCTGTACTTGTCTACATGACCACCAACAATGTAGAAGTGTTCCTATTTCACCACATCCCCTCCAACATTTGTTCCACTCTGATTTTCAGATCTGAGCTAGCCTCAAGGGTGTTAGATGATATCTCATGGTTGTTTTGACCTGCAATTCTCTGATGACTAGTGGGCAGGAGCATTTTCTCATATGTTTATTGGCCATATGGACCTCCTCCCTAGTGAAACTTCTTTTCAGATCTTTTTCCCATTTCTTAAAAGGGTTATCTGTTTTCCTCTTCTTGCAGGAAATGAGGGTATTGTAGATTTTACATTAAGCCCTTTGTCTGTTGTATCATTTTAAAAAATCCTCTCCCAGTCCATGGGTTGCCTGGCTACCCTCTTAGTAAAGTCCTTTGATGCACACATGTGTTTTATTCTAAGTAAGTCCCATTTGTCAATTTCAGGTTTCCTTGCATGTGTACCCTGTCCTATTGCAGTTAGCCTTTGTATTCCCTAGGTCAAGGTTCTTAGATTTTCCCCGATTCTTTCGCTAATGGTCCTGATGGTTTGTGGTTTTACTTCCAGGTCCGTGATCCACCTCGAGTTTGTTCTTGTGCATGGGGTGAGGTTGAGAACCTGTTTCATTTTTCTACATGTAGATTTCCATTATCCCAGGACCATTTGTTAAATAGGGTATTACCCTCCAACTTGATGCTTTTGGGACCATTGTTGAAAATCAGCTGTCTATAAGCTAATGGTTTTAATTCTGGGTTTTCTATTCATTTCCATTGATCTGTGTATCTGTCATTATGCCAGTACCATGTTGTTTTGACCACTGTTGCTTTGTAGTAAGTGCAAAAGTCAGGTAAAGCCAGCCTTCCAACTGTGTTCTTATCCTTAAGGAGATTCCTGCTAATTCTGGGCTATTTCCCTCTCCATATGAAGTTCTTAGTCAGTTTTTCCAGTTCTTGGAAGAAGGTTGTTGGTATTTGGATTGGGATAGCGTTGAACTTATAAAGTGTCCTGGGTAGGATAGACATCTTTGCTATATTGAGTCTCCCAATCCATGAGCATAGGATGTTCCTCCATTTGTGAAGGTCACTTTCTTTTCGTTTTGTGTAGTAGGGTTTTGTAGTTTTCCTTGTATAGATCTTTTGTTTTTTTGGTTAGATATATGTCTAGGTACTTCAATTTATTCTTGGCTATTGCAAATGGTACTGCTTTCTTGAGCTCCTCTTTTGTGTTCTTGTCAGATGTGTAGAGTAGACCAATTGACTTCTGTTTGTTGATCTTGTATCCTGCCACTCTTCCATATTCCTCTATTGCTGTTAGTACTCTGGTGGTGGAGCTCTTGGGATTTGCGATGTACAGGATCATGTCATCAGTGAACAATGATAACTTGACCTCCTCCTCTCCCATTTGGGTACCTTGGATGTCTTTCTGTTGTCTTATGTTATTTGCTAAGACCTCCAGTACTATATTGAATAGTCGGGGGGATAAGAGGCATCCTTGTCTAGTGCCCTTCTTCAGTGTGATTGATTTAGTCTTTACTCCATTGACTATTATGTTAGCTGTTGGCTTCTCATAGATAGCTTGTAATAACTTGAGGAACTGTCCTTCTATTTCTATCTGTCTGAGCATCTTGATTAGGAAAGGGTGCTGGATGTTGTCAAATGCTTTCTCTGAATCCATAGATGCTATCATATGGTTCTTATACTTCATCTTATCAATATGATGTATAATATTGATGAATTTATGGATGTTAAACCATCCCTGTATCTCTGGGATGAATCCTACCTGATCCTGGTGGATTATGCTGTTTATATATTTTTGCATTCTATTGGCCAATATCTTGTTGAAGATTTTTACATCTATTATCATTAGAAATATTGGTCTATAGTTCTCTATTTCTGTGAGATCCCTCCCCTATTTGGGTATCAAAGTTATACTGGCTTCATAAAATGAATTGGGAAGCTTTCCATCATTCTCTATACTGTGAAAAACCTTGTGGAGGACTGGTGCCAGCACCTACCTGAAAGCCTTATAGAATCCACAAGTGAAGCTCTCTGGTCCAGGAGCTTTTTTTGTTGGTATATTCTTGATAACCATATCTATCTCTTCTCTTGTTATGGGTTTGTTCAGTTCCTTGACCTCTATCTGTGACAGTCTAGGGAGGGATTGTTTTTCCAGGTTTTTTGCCCATGTCTTCCAGATTATTGAACTTGTTGGAGTACAGATTTTCATAGTACTTTGTGATAATCCTTTTAATTACATTAGCGTCAATTATGATTTCCCCCATTTCATTCCTCATCCTGTCTATTGTTGCTTATTATTTCCTTTCTTTGGTCAGGTTTGCCAGTGGCCTGTCAATTCTATTGTTCCTTTTACAGAACCAAGTTTTTGCTTCATTAATCTTTTGCATTGTTTTCTTTTTGTCTTCCCAGGATCAACTCTGCCCTAATTTTAATTATTTTTTTTCTTTTACTGTTGGAGGGATTATTCTGCTGAATCTGTTCTAATTGTTGGAGTTTTTGTGAGAGCGTGTCTGCCATAAGACTCTTCCTTTTTCATATATGCTCCTACTGCAATCAGGCTACCTCTGATAACTGCCTTCGCAGTATTCTAGAGGTTTTGATACGAAGTATTCTCACTCTCATTAATTTCTAGAAAATGTTTCTAATCTGAGTCATTACTCATTCATTCCTCAGATGTTCCTTATTCATTCTCCAACTGTTTGCCCTTGTTTTACTACTGGTCCTTTTATTAATCTCCACCTTTATGGCATGGTGGTCTGAGAAGGACATCTGTATGATCTCTATGTGTTTGAGCTTACTTATATTTAACTTGTGTCCCAGCATGTGGTCAGTTTTTTAAAATGTGCCATGTGGACTTGAGAAGAATGTGTATTTTCTGCATTTGGATGGAAGTCTCTAAATATGTCTATCAAATATAATCGCCTTATTGTGGTATTTAGTTCTATAGCCTCGTGGCTGAGCTTCTTTCCCAAAGATCTGTCTTTCTCTGATAGTCGTGTGTTAAAGTCTCCTACCATAATTTTTGAGTCTGTAACATCTTTTTTCATGTTCTGAATAGCCTGTTTGACAAATTTCATGGGTCTCTCATTTGGTGCATATTTATTTATTTTGCTCACTGTTTTCTGGTTAAGTGTTCCCTTGAGCATTATAAAGTGTCCTTCCTTGTCTCTTTTTATGGCTTGAACCTTGAGGTCCGTTTTATCTGACTTTAGGATTGTGACCCCTGCTTTTTTGATTCACCACTAACTTGATATATCCTCTTCGAGCCTTTTATTCTTAGTTCATTGTTGTCAGCGAGCTTAAGATGTCTTTGCTGCAGGCAACAGATTGATGCATTATGCTTTCCAAGCCAGTCAGCCAACCTTTTTATTTTAATGATGGAGTTCGGGCCATTGACATTTAGAGTTATTATCCTAATCTGTGGGTTCATTCCTGGCCTTTTGTTTTGTGGAGTGTGTGTTTTCTTATTCCCCTTTTTATAGTTCTTTTGTGTTTTCATTGGGGATTTCTTTATTGCTTTGTTTTCTACCTGTGGCCATATTTTCTTGGTGATTGGGTTGAGTCTATTGGCTCCTTGTTGAGGTTGGTGTATAGGATGTTCTCTTGTTTGTGCTTGGTGGGTGTTGGTCTTCTGGCCATAGTGAGTCAGCAAGGATTTTCCTCAGGGTTGGGCGTCTCATGGCATATTCTTTAAGTTTTTCCTTTTCTTGGAAGACCCATATTTCCCCATCTATCTTGATAGATCGCTTTGCAGGACAAAGAATTCTAGGGGAGACATTGTTTTCCTTCACCTTCTGGAAGATATTGGTCCACTCTCTTTCCTTTTCATGGTTTGGGTTGATAGGTCTGCACATATTCTTACCTGAGAGCCCTTATATGTGACCATCCTCTTTTCTCTCTCTGCTTTCAGAATTTTCACTTTTTCCCTGAAATTGGATAGTTTAACTATTATAAGCCTTGGTGAGTTCTTCCTCGGGTTAGTCTACTCAGTGTCCTCTCTGCTTCATGTATGATAGACTGGTTCTCGTTTAATAAGTTGGGGAAATTTTCTTTCAGGAATTCGCTTATTAAATTAGCTGTTGGTTTCTTCACCTTGTCTTGTTCTGGTAGGCCAATGATTCAGATGTTGTTCCATGATTCAGATGTTCCTTTTCACAGCATCACTCATTGATCTCAGATTTTCCTCTGTGTCTTTTTTTATCTTGTTTGTGGTCACGTTTTTTGTGGTCAACCTGATTGTCTTCAAGATCACTGATATGAGCCTCAGCCTCATCCAATCTGTTCGTGAGATCAGCAACCCTGCGTGCAGCTTCTGCTATTTCCCTTGTTAACTCCTGTATTTCCCTCTGATGCTTGATCCTCATTCCCTCTATTGTGGCCTTCATCCCCTTTGTCATTGCATCCATTGTCTGTGTAGCTTCCTTCATCTCTTTTATTTCTCATATCAATCCTTTAAGAATTTCTTTTTGTGGCAAATCCACATCAGACTCTTTTATGAGTGTAATGAGATCTGTTGCTGTGGTTTTTCTTTCTTGTTTACTTATTAGCATTGATGTGGTATTCTATTGTTTATGTGATGCTTTTGAAGAGGTTGGTGCCATGTTCTTCAGTCACCAAAGACCTCTGTGTACTTTCAGAGTGATTGGTGTTGGTTTTTTCACAGGGTGCCTGTGTTTTACTGTGGAGATTGGTCCGGTTGCTATGTAGGCAGGTACTGTGTTGACTTAAAAGTCAGCTGTCCCCTTGTTTCCATGCAGATTCAGGTGTACACAGACTCCCAGGAACACAGACTCCCAGGCACACACACTCCCAGCCACAGACTTCCACACTGTATAGTGAAGCAGGCTCCGACCTCAGGCGCTGAAGTTGCAGCAGATCAGTTTAAGTCCTGAGCCAAGCAGATGTCCTCTTATTCCCATTCAGATTCTGTGCACACAGGCTCCTGGGGGCAGACCCTTGGCCCACAGAATCCCAGGTCCACAGGCAACCCAGGCTCTCAGCTGCCAAGGCCATAAAAGTTAGACTAAGAACCTGGATCAGACCAACTGAACCCTTGTTCCCCTACAGACTCCTGTGCAAACAGGATCTTAGAGACAGATTATGGGGACCAAAGGTTCCTTGGGACCCAGATTTGGGGGTACACAGACTTCCACTCTCAAGAGTAGAGCAACCTCCCTGCTCCTGCTCAGAGATGTCAGAAATTCAACTAAGGCCCTGGGTCAGCCAGCTGACCACTAGTTCCCAAACAGAGTCCGTGAACACAGGCTCCTGGTGACAGACTGGGGCACACAAGCTCCCAGATGCACACACTCCCCAACACACAGACTTCAAGACACACAAACAACACAGGCTACCAATTGCTGAGGCCGCAGACGTGAAGCTAATGTCCTGGAACAAACCAGTTACACCCTTGTTTCCCCACAGACTCCTGTACAGACAGGCTCCTGGGGACAGACTCTGAGTCTCACAAGACCCTTAGGACAGAGTCATGGGCATACACACTCCCAGGGACCCAGACTCAAGGGCTCAGAGGCTCCCAGGCACACAATAGGTTCCCAACTTGTGGTAGGCAATAAGCAATGGCTCAAGCACCCAGATTCCCATTGTCTGCCCTGCTCCAGAAGTAAGAAAAGCGGGGCAGCTCAGGACCCATGCTAGAGAAAGTGGGTGGCGGGCCGCTAGGCAGTATAAGATCCACGCCACCGAACTCAGGCCAGTGCGCGACTCAAGTGACCAGGCTCCCCATCCAGGAAAGGTGGGAGGAGGATCGCAGGGCCGTGCCAAACTCAAGGGGGCAGGTTCCCTAGCTAGGAAAGGCGGGAGGAGGACCGCGGTGCCACCAGAGACTCGATCAACCCGACTCTCGTGCTAAGGCAGGCAGTAGTGGGACCGCGATGCTGCCGGAGACTCCAGAGGTCTAGCTCTCGCTAGGGAAAGTGGTGTTGAAATGCTCCCACCTGGCCCTTTCCACCCTAGGCGCATGTGCTTAGAGGGCTAACAGAGCTTCCCTCGACAGTTTCTATTATTAAGGGCATATTTTCCAACTAGTTCTTTTAGTTTCCAACTTTGAAATTTCAGTATGAGAGACCAGCATGATCAGTGCATCTTGACTGCATAGTCAGTCAATTTCAAAATGTGGATGTCCACAGAGCATCACGAATGTCTCACTCTTTTGCATTTGCAGTAGGTCTACATCTAAGAGCAATGGCATTGACTCTCTTCCAAGTAGGACACAGGTTCTTATGCTTTCCATTTCATTTTTGATGACTTCCAATTTTTTTTTTAGATTCATCATTTGTGCATTCCACATTCTTATCATTAATAGATATTTTAAGCTGTTCTTAGTTTGATTCAGGTTCATTCAGCATAGAAGGATTAAGATTAGCATTTGGAAAATATCATCCCTTTGATAGAAAGGTTGATGGAGATTGCACGAATGAATTTTGTAAGATCAATAATTTATTTATGGAAAATTCCATCTTTCCAAAGTTAGAATCAATTTAAATGCAAACAGATGCAGAAGAAAAAGGTATGTTATCTGTATCAAATTTGAAAATATAGAGTTAAATCTATGTCTGATTTATGTCAATCAGGGATATATTAGTCAAATGGATAAAAAGGGTAATTGCTAGTAAGTAAAAGAGCCTATATTTGCTGCGACAAGATGTGCGATGCTATGTCGATTGTGAACCCTGATGGCATAACGGGTTACTCATTGGGCTGATAACTGCAAGGTCAGCAGTTTGACGCTACCAGTTTCTCTGCAGCAGAAAGACGAGGCTTTCTGCGTAGTAAGAAGTTCCAATCTCAGAGCCCCACAGGATTAATCCTTCTATGTCCCAAGATGGTGACGAATTGGAATGACTAGATGGCAGCAAGTTCAGAGTTGTTGGATAGTCAACAAACCAATACAATACGAAAACTCATCTAGAGACCTTGTGTTTCACAAGAGAGTTACTATTGGCAAGCTAAACCTTCATTTTCTTAAAGAAAAAGTGGAAATAGATTATAGGATACTACCTATTTATATTATAGAAGAATCCAAAAGAAGATCTAGAAATAAAAATATATTGTTTTGACTATGGAAATTGGGTCCTACAAACTGTTGCTTTGCTTTATAAGTTCTTTTTTCCTTTTGTTGCAAAAATAGCACCCCATTTGCTAATTCAGCAATTTTCCATATATACGATTAAGTGAGATCAATTGCATAGGTGTGTGGATATTTTAGAACATTGATTTAAAATAATAATAAAAACCATGATACAGTATATTAGATGAAACAACAGATAAATAGGTTAGGTAGCCCAATTCCATAAATAACTGCTAACGTGTGTAATGCAGCTCAACCTCATTGATTCAAAAAAAGGAGAATGTTGTTGTTGCTGTTAAGTAGATTAATGGGCTTTCCTTGGTTGACAGAGGGTTCCAATGAGAAAAAGAACTAGGAGTGGGTAATGACAGAGCTGGGTTGTAAAGAAACTCAAACCATTTCCTCATCGTCAAGATAACTTAGAGTAGTGGTTTAATAAAGTTACCATAAAATGTGGGCCCCTCAGAGCATACAAATAAAGGCAATGAACTATTATAAAGAACTTTAAAACTGTCAAGTAGAATGTCTTTATCAGTAGTATAAACAAACCAATAAAGTGCTTGTTTACTATAATAAGTATATTGTGTCAATCTAACATTATAAGATCTATTATAAACATCATTTTCATTATTTTAAAAATCTAATGGTGTCTTCTGTTACTTGGAGGATGGCTGAACATAAATACCTTGTTTAAAAATTTTTGATGACTAAAGAGAAAATTGCTATTTTATGAAAATTACTTTTATAGGACTGCAAGTATGGCTAATTTAAACATTTTATGCTCTTTTACTTTTACTTATTTCTTCTCTAAAGAATTTTTCATACATTTCAATATACTAAAAATAACATTCTCTTTTTTTAAAATAATTTTATTGGGGGCTCTTACAGCTATTATAACATTCAGTACATCATCTGTATGAAGCACATTTGCACACATGTTGCCACATACATTTCCAAACATTTTCCACTTGAGCCCTTGTTATAAGCTCCTCTTAAAAAAAAAGCTATTGCCTCCCCCACCTTTTATATAATAAATCATTTTATTGGGCACTCACACACCTCCCTTCACTATCCATACATACATCAATTGTATGCAGATCTCATTTGAACACTTGTTGCCATGATCACTCTCAAAATATCCTCCCTCCACTTAGGCCCCAGTTCCACCTCTCCATATTTCCCTTCCTTCTTACCCCCCTGAACTTTTAATAATTTACAAATTGCTCTTTCATATCATATACTGTCCAATGTGTTCCTTCACTCACTTCCCTGTTGGCCATGCCCCAAAGAGAAGGTTATATATACATCCCTGAAATTAGTTCCCCCTTTCTACTCCACCATCCCTCCACCCTCCCAGTCTCAGCCTTCCCATTACTCATCCTGAGGGAATATCTATCCTAAGCTCCCCAAGTTTCCGCCTCCAGTGTACATCCCTTGTTCTAGTCAGGCTTGTCTGATAGAACCGAAAGCATGATAGTGGGTGGGAGGAAGCATTTGAGAACTAGAGGAAAGGTGCATATTTCATTGTTACTACACTGTAACTGGCTCATTTCCTCCCTGTAACCCATCTGGAAGAGTATGTCCTTCACCTATTGATGGGCTTTGGGTCACCAATCAGTACTCCCCCTTGTTTATAGTGATATAATTTTAGTTCTTTGATGCCTAACACCTGAGCCCTTCAACACCTTGTGGTCCCACAGGCTGCTGTGCTTCTTCCATGTGGGCTTTGTTGTTTCTGAGCTGAATGGCTGCTTGTTTACTCAAGCCTTTAAGACCCCAGACGCTATATCTTTTGATAGACAAGCACCATCAGCTTTCTTCACCACATTTGCTTATGCACACATTTGCCATCAGTGATCATATCAGGAAAGTGAGCATGCAATGTTATGGATTTTAGTTCTTAAACCCTGATCATTGATCCCTTTGACAACTCATGGTCCACACACTGGTGTGCTTCATCCATGTGGGCTTTTTGCTTCTGAGCTGGATTGCTGCTTGTTTACTCAAGCCTTTAAGACCCCAGATGCTACATCTTTTGAAAGCCGGGCACCATCAGCTTTCTTCACCACCATTGCTTATGCACACTTTGTCTTCAGTGATTGGGTAGGGAAGGTGAGCATCATGGAATGCGAATTTAATAGAACAAAGTGTTCTTGCATTTAGGAAGTACTTGAGTGGATGTCCAATGCCCGTCTGCTCTTCTACTACTAAGCCTAAATGTGTAAGTTTGTTATCTCTTTCCCAATCCTCACTTATAAATATATGCACCAATGTACCTGCCTGTATTTAAACCTCTTTAAATGCTCTTTATCCCAGTTCTTTTCTCTATTTCCTTTTACTTTCCTCTTGTCTCACTATCATACTCAGCCTCCATTGGGTTTCAGATTTTCTCTCTGTTACATTACCCTTGGTCAATCTCTCCTGAACTTCTCTCAACCACCTTGTCTCTAATTGTGGATCAGTTGGTATACCCTTATCCCTGGGCTTGTCAACACCATCTCCTTTCCCCCTCCTCCTCTTCTCCCATGGCCCACACCCTGGAACCCTCAGTCCCATTGTTTTTCCCTCAGACTGTTCATCCAACCTATCTTATCTAGATAGACCTGCAAAGGTAGCAATATGCACCCACAAAAGCTAAAATGAAGCTACCAAAGAGAATAAAGCAATGATAACAATGACAACAATAACAAAACCCCCGGTCATATATACATACATATATATATGTAAAAAATAACAATATAAAAACATGTAAGTATTTGAAGGTCTGTTCATTGACCTCCAGGAGTGTCCCCTGGTTGAGTCAGATGGGGTGCTATTCCCTGGTCCCAAGGTTTATCATGGTCATTCCATCTGGATCTCCACACTCTGTTGCACACCCTTAGTGTTTTTCCCTGGTGTGGTTGTGTCAGACAGGACATAATCCTGACTCTGGTTTTCCACTGTTGACCCCGAAAGGCCTTGGGTCAGTGATGGTAGCTATATTTCACAGTGGGGTTGGCCACATATGATCCTCTTTGTGCATTGGCTGTTCTGAGTGGGAGTATCATCCTAAGGGATTGGTGGATGAGGATGCACTCCATTCTCTCGTCCTCCCTCTTCATTTGTTCTCATGTGTTCTGGTCAGGCATCTCTCATTCCCCAAGCTGCAGCTTCAAGTGCTGACCTCCAAGGCAAATCCCCTGGTGGAGACGTGGCTGCCACTGTAGTTGGGATTGGGGTTGTGTGCTCAGACTCTTTCACTGGTTTTCCACTTCATCCTGCCACACTGCGTACACATCCTGGATCACTGGGAAAAATAACACTCTCTTAATAAACTCCAAAAGCTTCCAAACTTGTCTCCTAAAGTCAATTTGTCAATTCTAAATTGACTCTGACTTCCTGAAAGATAATCTTCATGATTTTGAGCTGAACTCAATTTTTAAATATTTCACTACATGAAAATTAAGGATACTGAGCTTCTGATAGGTATACTTATTGTATGTTTCAATGATGTTATTTTCTGTTGACTATTTGATCAAGCATCTAAACATATGAAAAATACTGAGATTCTTTTCAGGTTGGATTGCAGGTACATTGTCTTGTCATTGGATTCCTACTCAGAGCGGCCAGATCTACAATGGAATGAGACATCTCCCAGCCCTGCGCCATGTACACTCTTGTTCTTATGTTTGAGCCCATACTTTCAGCCAGTCCTGCTGGGTCTTCCGCTTTTCTGCAACCTTCTACCAAGCACGATGCTCTTTCTCCTTGCAAGCTATCATCTATTTTTGTGAAGTTCAGGCAACAAAAGGCAAACATTTTTGATAGAAGTGAAGGAAGAGGGTCTATATTTTCTACATATTTTCAAAATCATGAAACATTTCTATTGAGTTAACAGACATATTGATTTCAGGAACCAGCTGTTCAAGTTATTTTGCATATGCAAATTGATGAATATTTTAATGTGTAGTGTTTTAAAATATTCAGTTTTAAATTAATATTTTATTAAGATAAATAAAATCGATTAGAACTAAAATTTTGATAAAATGTTAAGTGTACTAATGATGCGTCTTTATACCTGTACTTGTATTGTACAAAAACAAAACCAAGAAAACATCCCTGGGCAAAGGTACATCAAGTGGAAAAGCACAGTCTATTTTCCCTTCTCAATCCTGGGACATTCTATTGTGGCAGAACAGTTTCTCTGTCTTTGCTCAAGCTGAATAGAGAGGATGACATTGAGTCATGTTTCCCCACCAACCGCATACAGTCAAAGCTCTTCACTTGCTTTGCATTGTGGAAAGAGTAAAGACTACATTTTAACTAAGTAAAGCTACTGAAATTGGGGGTTTATTGTGAAAATAACCAAGGAGCATCATGTGGACAATGTCACCAGCTTAGCAGCAATACCAAAAGAAGCGCAGCCAGAGTACTATTTAGAATTGAAGATGGAAAGATTGTCTGACATAGATTGGATATATTGTCAGAAGAGACTTGTTTCTGAAAAAAGACATTTTCCTTGTTAAAGTAAAGTAGAGGGTATGAGAAAGAGGAGGACCCTTCTCAAGATGGATTGATACAATGGGGGCACCAACTGGCTCAAGCAAGCAAACAAACAAACAAGAACAATTGTGAGATGAATGCAGGACTGGGTGGCCTTTCATTCAAACATGGGATCATGGTGAGTTGCAACTAACTTGAGGGCATATAACAAGTGCAACAGAAACTCAGTGCCCAAACCTACTCTTCTCGAACTTCATTAGGTATTTCCCAAAGATGGTCAGATATGTCAACAACAACAACAAAAAAATGAAAAGGTGAGCAAACAGGATGAATCTTTAGCCATATTTATTCAAACTCTATGTTCAAGCTGAAATCCATGAAGATTCACAATATAAAGAGGGAAGCAGCAGCATCAAGACTGAAGGAAGGCTAATTCCTTGTCATATGGAGGATAACAAAATTGTGCTTGTTAAATGTGAGGGAAACTTGATGCACTTGATGACGAATATCAAAGATTGCACTTCTCAGTATGGATTACGACACAATGTAAAGAAACCCAAATCCTCACAACTGGAAGAATAGACAGCACCATCATAAAGGGAGAAAAGATTGGATTTGAAAAGAATTTCATTTTACTTAGATTCCCAATCAGTGTCCATGGAAGCATCGTTCAAGAAATTAAATGATGTCTTGTGTAAGGTCAATTTTAAGGAGCGAATGTCTTTGAGAACTACAGAAAATTTGTCCAAATCCATGCTGTTTTTAGTCACCTTATATGACTGAAATCTGGATGAGAAAACAGAAAGGAGGCGAGAAGTGATACATTTAAATTATGATGCAGGTGAAGAACACGCTTCATTAGCCAGAAAGAAAAGCAATGCGAATGAGATGGAGTACAGAGCAGAGACCCATAGACTAACTGTAGACAATTGTACATCCCCTTACAGAAGGGTCACAAAGAAGAGGCGAGCCAGCTAGGGTGAAATATAGCACTGACAAAACACATAGCTTTCCTCTAGCTCTTTAATGCTTTTCCCCCACCCCAATATCATAGCCCTAACTAACATTACGATTCCAGGTAGATCAGAGCATGTACACAGATAAGAGCTGGAGGTCCAGGAAATCCAAAACAGATAAATCTCTCAGGACCAATAATGAGAGAAATGATCCTAGGAAGGGAGGGGAAGAAAGGAGAAATCTAGCAAAATGATCCACATGTACTTCCTCCCAGAGGGACAGACAACAGAAAAGTGCATGAAGAGAGACAATGGTCAGTGTGAGATATGAAAAATAATAATAATTTATAAAATATCAAGGTTTCATGAGGGAGAGGAAAAATGAGGAGTTGATACCAAGGGCTCAAGTAGAAAGGAATGCTAATGACAATGGCAGCAAATATAAAAATGTGCTTGACATAATGAATGTATGCATGGATTGTGATGAGAGATGTATGAGTCCCCAATAAAATGATTAAAAAAAATAAAAGCAAGCCTATCTTGAAAGAAGTACAGTCAAAAGGCTCCTCAGAAAAGATAATGGAAAGATTTGGCCTCACACGCTTTATATATGCTTAAGGGAGACCAGTCTGGTAAAAACTATCATGCTGGTAAAGTTCAGGGTTAGAGGAAAAGGAAGAGCATGCTCAGTGCGATGCGTTGACTCACAATGGATTCAAGCCTGTGAGGGGCTATAGGATGAGGCAGTATTTCATGCTGTAGCTGCCGGACTCACTGTGAATGGAAACCAACTCAATGGCACCATGAGAGCAACAAACAGAGACACCAAATGCAATTGCATAGACAATAAAGTGACAGCAAAGACTTTGCCTTGAAAAAACCAGTTCTATGAAGACTTTTAAATTATTATTTAAATCCTTCTTACCTTTGCTTTCCTGAACTAATTAGACACGAGAGTTTGGCCAAAGAGTATCTATTCAAATTGATACTCTTGTCTGAATATCTACTGCATAGAGTAAAGGAGATAGCTTTGGAAGCAGGTGCACATGTGAAAAGGGATGTTTCTCAGCGCTGCTGCTGGTCAGCCATCCAGTCTTGCTGACTTTTCTAGCTGTCAAAGGACTTGGCTGATGAAGTGAGAAACAGAGCTGCTGGCAAAAAAGCAAAGGGAAATCAAATCCAGCAAACACTGCTCCTTTATTTTCTAATTTCACCTTGTAAGTGGGCATCCTGATGATCCTTTGAGAGGTTCTGAAGACTAAAATTACCACCGATCACTTCTTTTCCGATGTCTGTCCTTCATTTTGACCTTTTCTCTTCTTTTCCAGAGTGCGCAAGTGCTTGAGGTGACCAAATGGGAACTTCTGCTATTTGCCATCATTTGATATAATTTCAGTGTCAACTTGCTCAATTTTAAAATGTCAGCAGCACTTGCTCAAACGAAGTCAAACGGAGAAACTTTAGTGTTCCGGGGAATGCCAAGATTGCATGGAACCCGAATTAAATACTTACTGGTATATGTTGCTAAGTGTGTCTGAGATGTCAGGAGCCATAAAAAGATGTAATAAGCTGAACAGCTCAATTCCAAACTCAGAAGCCTATTAGGATATGTTATGGCAAGCAGAAAAAAACTAATGGATATAAGACAGAACTACATGAAAGGTGATTTCACAAATCTATTTAGTTCAACTTCCCCTTTCTTGTATGAACTTAAGGTTGTAGAGATGAGTTTTATCTTCTGAACACATCCAGTGTGAGTCATTGAACTCTATGGTGGAAACCCTTCTTCCAACATTTCTTATGGTTATAAAATAAGGAGGTTGGTTCTGCAGTTGGCCAATTAGGTACATGCACCCAGAATTTACTTTAGGGAGAGAGTGATGTTCAAAGGCAGTACTCTCTAAGGGTGAGCAAGCACAGGAGCATGGTTAATGCTTAAAGATATGACACTAGGAGCTGATTCTCAAAGGGCCACAATTAGAGCCACCTGAGGCTGAGGCTAGTGAGTACAATCTCTGGCATGGTTGTTAGAAGCTGCCGCAAGGTTAGCCTTGGTTAGCACAACAAGTTATGCACAATAGACAAAGATGTTGCTCACCTTGTGCCATCCCCATGATCTCTTTCAGACCAGGCCATTGAGATTCAAGAGGTTTTCACCGGCTAGCTTTTAGAATTAGATGTTCTGATCTTTCATGAGTCTGTTAGGACCTGCAAATCCTGCCGAAGCAGTTTAAACCATACTGTGGATATGACTTCTTGCTGTTGTGGCCTTGGTTGTATTTTGGTTACATGTTGGTCTGTGATCTGTGTAGTCAGCAGGTAAAAACCAGCAGCAGTTTCCTGGGCAAAACACTGGACTGTCTTTTCCTGTAAACAGTTATAGTCTAAAACATCTTCTATAGAATCACTATGAGTCAGTTTTGGTTCATTGGTCGTGAGTTGGGATTTTTGACTTCCTAGCTACACTGCATAGAGCTGGTTTTCTTAGGGCAGTGAATGAGACCCTCTTTGGAAGCTTTGTTAACATACTCCATGCAAACCTTTTTGCATAAACAGAAGATGTTTTCTTGTGTGCAACGAAGACCCTAACTACATAGCAAACCCAAATTGTCTATTGATTTATTTTAAGATAGCACCATAAGAAACTATAAATATCTGCTGGACCTCGTGATTGTCCGGATTTTTCTCTGACTTATTTTTTTCCTTCTCAAGACATTTTTGGAAATGCAAATCAATTCTTAGTTCCGCTAGCTTCATTCACCCAAATGTGATGTAGTTTACATCTAAAATAAGTATCTACTGAATTTCTAAAATCCAATGTATAATGATGAATGAATCTGTGTTCTATAGCTAAGAACTAGCAGGGTTATTAGTTGAAGCAGACTGGAAACAAGTATATGAATGACAGTAATATCAGATGATTAAAGTTCAGATCCACCAGGCATCGGTCAGTCAGTTGCACACTGGTGGCTTGCATAATGCTATGACTCTGGAAATCATGCCACTGACATATCCAGGCGAACTAGGTTATCCACTGTACAGAGGTTTCTGAGAAACTTCTAGGCCAAAACATTAGATGCTCTATTTTAGAAAACTAGTCAGTGAAAATCACACAGATTAAAACTGAATATTGTGCTTAGTGGTGAGTTCCTTAGTTGAAAGACTTGAGTAAAGGGCAGTGACTGCAAAAAGGACTCCTGCAAATAATGTTGATGAAGACTTTCCAGGCCCAGATGTATTTCATTTTGTTGTATGTGGAGTTGTTATGCATTAGAGCCAACACACCAGCAACTCACCAGGACAGTAGCAGCATTATGATTGAAGTGAAAGCAAGTTACTGGGAAAACATAAGAAAAACATTTCATTTATCCACAAGATTGAAACTGGAAAAGTCAAGATGGACCAAATGAATCAAAATGCAAGTTAGGAAACAAAGGCTACAACACATAAGTATATGGGGAAGTAAGGAATTGGAAAGGTGTGAAAAAGTAGATACCAAGGCTAAAGTTTAAGAAACACAAAGAACATTTTGTCTGAGAAGTCACAAGATGTACACTAGGGTGGGTGCGGGGGGAAATTGAAGGAAAAGTTTATGCAAGGAAATTATCACAACATCTCATTTTTCATTTTCTCGGTCATGGGGTGAATGGAGGTTTTTATACACTAGGGCTCAGAGCTCAAATAGACCCTAATGAAGATACCGCTGATGCTGGTGCTATGTACTATTGAGTTAGTTTCTACACAAAACAATTGTAGGCACAATGAAATGAAGCACTGTCCAGTCTTCTACCATCTCCAATTGCTGTGCTCCTATATGTGTGTCCATAGTAGAAGCCATGGTGTTAATTCCACTACTGGAGGGACTTTCTTTCTTTAGCTGTCCCACTACTTTACTGGACATGAAATCCTGCCCCCCAGGGCTGGTCTTTCCAGCATTTACAAAGTATTCAGGGGAAAGTCTCAGCATCCTCACTTCTATGGATCACTCTGACCTTACTTTTTCCAAGACAGATTTTTTTTTTTACTTTTAGCAGGACATGGCAATTTCCATTGTCTCCACCAGTGCCACAATCTTCTGTATTCAATACCCAACCTTCACAATGCATATAAGGTAGGTCATCATGGCTAGGCATACCTAAATCCTCAAAATAAAATGCTTATTTTCCAATACTCTTCAGAGATCTTGTGCATCACATTTATTCAGTGCAATGTATCCTGTGACCTCGTGACTGCTGCTTCCACGATCATTGACTGTGGATCAAAGAATGACATAGTCCTTTATGACTGTAACCTTTTCTCCATTTATCATGATGCTACTGCCTGGTGGACTTGTGAGGATGTTTGTCTTTACATTGAGTTGTCATCCATACGGGAGGATATAATTCTTGTTCTTCTTCAGCAAGCACTTCAAGTCTTCCTCTGTTTCATCAAACAAGGTTGTGTTATCTCTATTGCAGGTTGGTAATAAGCCTTCTTACAACCCTGATGCCACAATCATCTTCAGATAATTCAGTTTCTCTAATTATCTGTTCCTTGTACAGCAATATCAGTATATTGAAAAGATACAACTCTGACTCATACTTATCCTGATTTTAAACGATGCAGCATTTCCTTGTTCTGGTTGTACAACTGCCTCTTGACCCACGTACAATTTCCAAATGAGCACAATGGAATTTCCTGAAAATCCCATCTTCTCAAATTTATCTATAGTCTTTTCTGATACATACAGTTGAAGGCCTTGTCATAGTCAATAAAAAACAAGTAAACATCTTGCTTATATTCTCTGCTTCAAGTCAAGATCCATCTAAGATCAGCAATGATACCCCTTGTTCTACTTTCTCTTCTGAATCCTACCTGAGATACCAGTCTTTACATGATGATTCCTACTTAATAAAATCCCTATTACTTTGATCCAAATTACATACGAAAAGCTTTGAATATTGTGTTACTCTGGGTAGGCTAGAGGACCAAATTTCATAGACACACATATAGATATAAGGAAAAGGTTTATATACAATAGGAACAGGACATTGAATCCACTCCAGTTCAAAGTCATAACTCTGATATTACCCCATATGCCCGAAATCAATCTATAAAGTCTCCTTCTAACTCACAAAGTCACAGGTCAGTGGGTGCAGAATCCTGGTGCTGTCAGGGGTCTCCATGTGGCTCCTTGCTCCCAGGGCTCAGAGTTCATCAACAGCAGAAGCAACTCATTGCTGGCAGAGGTCTCCAGGTGGCTTCCTCAGCTTCAGAGGTCTGTCTCCATCAGGGCAAAGCTGTGTAGTCTCTCTGCCAGCTCCTCCAGCTTCTCGGATGCAGCCATCTTGTCTTGTCTGTGATTCATCGTCTCTGAGACTAACTTCCAACAACTGGGAAAGATAGCTTCTCATCTTCACGAGGGAAATATTGTGAGATTTCCCAGAAGTCTCAGGAGAAAACCATGCTCATACGGAGGCCTCATTGGTTACTCAATGGTTATCTCCAGATTAACAGGCTAGACTCCACCCCTACATTTCAATCATAAAATTAGCATAAGCACGTGACTGCCACAAATATATTCTTCTGTCAAAATGTCCCCTTTCCATCTAAAAATAAGTGGATCTTTCTTCCATCTTCTTTCACAACCAAACATCATGATAATTTTCACTTACTTTATTTTGCATAGATTTTTCCCTCCCAGCCCCCCCCCCCATAGAGTAAAGTGATCAGATTTTAAGCAGGGAGGGGGGTGTTCTTGATTAAAAATTTGGTCTATATGGAGCAAAAAAATGTTCATAGAATGCAAAAATAGTATTGTAACATATTTATTTTTAAAATGCCATGGGACATTGCTAAATTGTTAAAAACTGGGATGTCTGGTCACTTTGCCATAGAGGGAAATGCCACTCCATTTCTTAATTCCTGGTACAAGAAAACCTAATCTAGAACTGTATTCCCAAGTCTAGTCCAAGCTTGCAATCAACTTGATTTTAACTCAAGGTGACCTGGTATGTATCACAGTAGATTTCTGCTCCATTGGATCTGCTTAAGTATGATCTTCACTGAGGGTGAGCACCAGGCTTTCTTCCACAGCATTTCTGGGTGGTTTCTAACTGCCTTTTTGATATTAATAGTCAAGCACACATTGTCTCACCACCTCAGTACATTAGAATTATGGTTATGTACTGGTTTTACTCCTTCTTACAAAAGGACTCAACTCGGGGTCAACCCTGAAACAAAGTTTTGAGGGACTTGAAAATATGCTGATTGACCTTACCACATGCATATGTAGAACAAGGGAACCACCTCAAGCTCTAGGAGGAGCAGAGAAGGTACAGCAATGAACAGGGCACACATGGTTCCTACCAATAGAGTTTACTCTAGAAATATCATCAAAGGAAGCCTCATGGCACAGTGTTTATGTGCTGAGCTTTTAAACAAATGTCAGCAATTAAAAAGTCCCAGTAGACATCTGTTTCCATTGAGACATCTGAACCCTTCTAGCAATCCATTCACATGAAGATGGTAACCTGGGAAACCTGATGGGGCATTCTCTGTCCTGTAACATCAGAGATGAGTTGGAATCCACTTGATAGCAATGGCCACCACAGTTTCCAAGCCTTCTTATCCTTCCTGTACTTAGCATCGGCTCCACATCCTTCCCCCACTCTATGTCCCCCCCCACCCCTGCCCTAAACCCTCATTCTACTTGCTGTTCCTATAGGCTTCTCCATTCTGGGTTTCATATACTGAAAAACAGAAATATATATATATATATATATATATATACATATATGTATATATATATATAAAATTCAAGAGGGTGATGCACAATGACACAATACATCTGAGATAAACCCCAATATGAACAAACAAAAAATATGAAAATATGGGCTTCAATATTTTATCCCACATCAGGTCTTTTCTCCTCTCTGAATGGGAGAGAAATTCAAACTCTGCAGCTGCATTAGCTTACCTAGTGGATTTGAACTGCCAACCACGTGGGTAGCAGCTTATCACTCACCCAACAACACTGCAAAGACTCCAAGCAATCCTATAAGTAAAAGTAGACTTGCCCCATAGTATCATCTTTTGGGAAGACAAATGCAACATTTTTCTTCTATGGAGCAGCTGATGGATTAGAATGGCCTCCTGACTTACCACTGATCTACCAGAACTTCATCCAGGTATATTATAAATATCTAAAAATAGGAGCTATTCTTTCCTTATATTGCTATTTATAAGATGTTTGAAGAAGAAAAAAAGAATATAGGTGCCAGGAAAGTTTGCTGATCTAGACTGAGATTAGCAATAGTATGAAATTCAAGCCAGCTTATACTTAAGAAAGCTTATGAGATTTTTCAGATGAATATGCTAAAATACAATCTTAAGATGTCTCAACTCTAGAAATACCCCTGAGTAATCAGAGGCATTCAATATCCTGGGTTTGAATAAACCCAAATTAACTGGAAAACCTGATTTGTTAAAACTTTTGAGCATCCCCGTTCTGGGGAGTATAAGGAAATATTTGCTTATCCATGTAGCAAAAACTCCTCTGATAAGAGAACAAAATAGGGGGAAAGCAGGGCTGCTGACTGTGGAAGAAACTGAAAGAATCCCACGTGCCATCAATTTGTTACTAATAAAATGTAAACATCCTGGCATTTTAAATTACATTTGATTCAGCAACCAAAAATAAATGCATCCTTTTAAAACGGTATAGTTATCTCTTTATGTCAATAAAGTTTTGTGGCTTATAATTGTGCCCCAAGATGTACATGGTACAATTTGAAACAGAAAGCATTAAGTGGAATAGCTCAAGCTACACTTAGTCTCCCCCTACCTCAACCTCAACACTGGCAGGATGCAAATATGACAAAAGGACAATGTGGGGACAGGGTCTGTCTGCACTGTTGAAATGATGGGATCAGGGCTGTATATGAATGGTTGAGTCATTTTGACTGTGCTGGTGACAGATGGAGACACCTTTCTGGTCAATTTTGCCTGCTTCTGTGATGGGTATTGACCCACAAGGCAGCTGGAAATGACAGAGCTGCAGTTCAGTTCATGGCCACATAAAGATCCAGCAGAAGGCGGGGTGGTTCAGCAAACAGTGAGTTTCCTTCCCAGTGGGATTGTCAGAGGATTTGCGGATGAAGCGGTTGTTATGGATTACAGTATGCCCTCTCACAGCCCACTCATGTATTGGGATCCTAACCCCTGCATGTAATCTCATTCATAAATAGGAATTTCCTTGTTACATTAATCAGCTCATATCAGTTTATGGTACAGTCTCACATCTTCATCACTTCTGTGCTATTAAAAGAGCAGGTTAGGCATAGGGACATGTGCTCATAAACTGGAGAGGACAACAGAGCACAGGTGAGGATGCCTAAGGAATCTAGGACCATGAGGTGTTGAGAATATAACAAATATAGTCTCCCAGAAAGCCAGTATCCTGAAATTGGACTTGTGGACTTCTAAACTGTGAGCAAATAAGCCTCTTCTGTAAAGTCACTGCTTACAGTATTTCTGTTACAGCAGCATGAGGCAGCTGAAATGGTGGTATTAGAAATTTAGTCTTCAAAATGAATAGCATTGGGAAGATAAAGAGGAGAAAAAAGACATCCCAGGAAGGTGGAAGAAGATCAGATCAAATCTTTCAAAGAGCAATGAGCAAAGTGTTAAATCAGAAACACAACAAACCAAATGTATCTACCAAAATGTGGGATATCTAGAATTATTGCACACACTCATAGACACATCTACACAAAGATACTAGTAGAATTTTATAAACAGATAGATGATGCGAGAAAATTGGGTTTTCACAATGCTGATTCCAAAGGAGCATATGGAATACTGTGGTGGCGGCTGGGAGTGGAGAGAGTGAGGTTAAAGGGTTTGTATCACTTCTCAGTCATTGTGGCAACTGATGGTGCTCCTAGCATGGTGGGGTCTAAGAAAGCAGTAATGTTTCGCATTAACCAAGAGATGGACAAACATAACTGCTCTCGTCCAAGAGTCATACGCTGCTTCACCCACCAACAAGTGCTGTGTAGTAAATCACTGAAGTGTGACTCTGTTTTGAAAATTCCAGTTTCTTGTGTTAACTTCATTAGAGCTAACACATTAAACCAGACAATTTCAGGAATTTCTGTCTGAGCTACATGTTGCCTATGAAGATGTTCTATACCACACAGAAGTCCATTGGCTGAGTTGAGGGAGAGTTTTGAAATATTTGTATGACTTACTTCCACTGCTCTCAAGAAAACCAAGGAAGTACCAGAGCTCAATGATGCAGTATGAAAATAGCACCTTGCCTTTCTGAAAGATATAACAAAACTACTCAACAGTTTCAATGTGCAACTTCAAGGAAAGGGGAAGCTCATCTGTGATATGCAATTACAGGTGGATGCATTTGAAGTAAATGTGGGCCTCCTCATCAAACAAGTGAAGGAGGAAAATTTCTGCCATTTCCCCACAATTCAAAATCTGCTAGCAGAAAAAACATTGGTTGCATTCCCCCAAAAAACGTGTGGATTCACTGGAAAAGTTGCAAAAGGAGTTCCAATTTAGATTTGAAGAACCTTAGATCCATGAACAGAACTTCCAGCTTTTCTGTAACCCATTTTCTATTGACATTGAAAATGTGGATACCATTTACCAAATGGAAAGGGCTGAAATGCAGAATTGTGACTCTCTGAATTTGAGTCAAGCAGCCTTTCTAATTTCTATGTATCTCTCCCCTCTGAGACATAGCCTAATCTCAGGAACACTCAAAATGGCAACCATCTTTGACAGCACTTATATCTGTCAACAGACTTTTTCCAGAATGAAACATCTGAAATCTTCCAGATCCAGACTAACTGATGCATAATTGTATCACTTTTTACTAGCAGTGATAAATATGGAACTGGATATTGACCATCTAATTAGCCAAAAGCAGGCCCATAGTTCCCATTGAAATACTGGTAAGTTTGTTGATTTAACTTTACTTGTTCTTCATTTTAAATATTGTATTTGTTCCCATTTTGTTTTGTCTTACTTCAAAATAAGATATGTTCAGTGTGCATAGGAATTTTTTCCTAATGATTTTATTGGGGGTTGTTAAAGTTCTTGTAGCATTCAATACATTGTTTATATCAAACATATTTGTACATATATTGCCATATTCATTTCCAAATATTTTCCCCATGAACCCTTGTTATAAGCTCCTCTTTCCCATCCCCTCCCCGTTTTTTAAAAAAATGAATCACTTATTGGGGGCTCATACAACTCCCATCACAATCCATACAAACATCAATTGTATGGAGGCCACATTTACTCACTTATTGCCATCATCACTCTCGAAACATCCTCCCTCCCTCCAGGCCCCCAGTATCAGCTCTCTATATTAACCTTCCTCCCCCCTTTCCCCTTGAACCCATAGTAGTTTACAAATTGTTATTTTTTCATACTGTACACTGTCCAATGTGTCCCAACACTTGCTTCCCTGTTGTCCGTGTCCCAGAGAGGAGGCTACGTGTAGATCCCTGAAGTTGGTTCTCCCTTTCTATTCCTCCATCCCTCTACCCTCCTGGTATTACCACTGTTATTACTAGTCTTGAGGGATCATCTATCCTAAATTTCCCATGTTTCCAATTTCACTGTGCATCTCCTGGTCTAGGTGGATTTATGTGGTAGAATTGGGGTCATGATAGTGGGAGGGAGGCAGCATGGGAACTAGAGAAAGGTTGCATATTTCATAGCTCCTATCCTGTATCTTAACTGGCTCATTCATCCTTGTAACCCCTCTGCAAAAGGATGTCACCTCACCTATTGATGGGCTTTGGGCATAGGAATTATTTTTTAAGTTTGTTTGTTCTTGTAAAAGGTAGTCTGACCCTCCAATGGTCTGAGAGACAGTGAACTGGCTTCCCTTTTTGAAAAGTTTGAGGACCCCTGGGATAGTGACTTCCCACAAATATGCATTCAGTGAGGTCAGGATTGAAAGGACTCCTAGGTAGCCCCAAACTTATACCTAATATGTGATATTATAGGGAAATTATAGAGTGGTATTATAGAGAAATTCAAAGTTGTAGCTTTTATGACAGAAGTGATAATGTCAAGGATACACCCAAGGTTTCAGCTGACAAGTGAGGTCTTGAGCTGACTTGGAAGTCTAGACACCTAAGCTTTATCAATCTTCTCCAGAAAAAGTTTTCTCATGATAACATGTCCAAAGTATTTGGGATGAAGTCTCACTACGCTTGCTGCTAAGGAGCATTCTGGCTGTACTTCTTTGAAGGCAGATTTGTTTGTTCTTTTGACAACTGTGGTGTTTTCAATGTGTTTTACTAGGGCCTACTACTCAGGCCAGTGCAAAGACTCCAATTGACAAGGAAAAGAAGAGATGCAATCAGACTTTGTCGAGATCAGAGAATTGTTAAATGACAGATCAAAAGAGTAATGGTTTGATTCTTTCAGTAAAAGAGAACTTCAAAATGATGAGATTTTTGAAACTCACTGATGTCTCATTGTTTACTATGCTATAATTTATTTGCTTTCCATTGTTATCAAATAACTACTACTAGATCATTGATTCTTGGGAAAATATAGGTTTTAATTCATGTAACCCTCTGATCACAATGTTTACTATAAGTTGTTCCTTGTGTGCTTCTATTTAAATATAAATTATATATGAATAATATATTTGTAGATATATAATGAAAAAAGAATTAACAGGTCTGTGTTGGAAGAAGTACAACTAGAAAACTCCTTAAAAGCAAGGATGGGGAATTTTTGTCTTACATTCTTTACACATGTTATCACGTGAAACTAGGCCCTGGAAAATGAGATCATAATTGGTGAAGAAGAGGGGCAGAACAAAAGAGGAAGACTCTTGATGACATTGGTTGACACAGAGGCTACATCCATGGGCTCAAGAGTAGGAATACTGCATGATAGGTCTATCATGCTAACCAGGCCGCCGTTGGAACAAGTGGACAGAGTTTAATCATGTTGCACCTTGATTGGGGGGGCCACCAATATAAGCATTTTCCATAGTTTGCACCCCATCTCTCTTCCTCCCTGGTGATCAGACCAGAGTGCTGCTGCTTGAGTTAGTTCTTCACCTCAACTATGTGCTATACTACCTGTGGACTGAACCAACTGTGGATCTTGTTGCGAAAGTCTGAGCCTCCATTGAGACCTACTTTCCTCTAGCTGCTTGACTTGGAGATCTTACTGGGCTTGCTTTGCTAAGCTCCTGGTGCTATGAACTGCTGCCACCCCACCCCGCTTGTCTTTCCTGAGGGTAGACTACTTTCGTTGAACTCAAGCGTAAAGAACATCTAAGTGGAGGAACTCTTTAGTTGGCACATATGTACCATTCCATAGTAAGCTGTGACACCCT
Organism: Nesogale talazaci; assembly: GCA_004026705.1. Classification (NCBI taxonomy): domain Eukaryota; kingdom Metazoa; phylum Chordata; class Mammalia; order Afrosoricida; family Tenrecidae; genus Nesogale; species Nesogale talazaci. The sequence goes on from PVJH01001080.1 coordinate 176,582, forward strand.
ACCCAGAAGGCATGTTGAACACCTGTTTTGGGCATACCCAATTACTATATCCATGCCTACAGAGTCTGATTATCAAAATTCTTTTCCACTTTTCATGGACAAACAAAGCCCTCCTTTTACATTACTATGGTCTTTTTGAAAATGTCCTCTGGGCTTATCTAATACACGTTTTTTTCTTGTGCAGTAAGCTTAGCTCCCTGCCTCTTCATTCTTAACTAGGAAAGAGCTAGGAAAAGAGCCCTATCTGTGGGACTCTCCTGCAATCTGTGGTTACCTTGATAGAGAGTCAATTCAATGTCAAGTAGTATGAAAGACAAGCAAGCGCTGAGAAGGAAACTGTGTCTGCAGTATGAGATCTGAGAAAGGATCTCATGATTTTGTCTTACTTGACATCAGTGGGGAAAATGTGCTTTGAGTAACGCAACATTTCCACCATTCTACCAAAATCTGTGAATGGCCAGAACTGAGCTTTAAGTATTGACCTGGGTTGCTTAAGTATGTTTCAGCAGGTAGACAAATGCATGGCCCATGGATTAAATGTTGGCTGCTAAATGAGACGTTCACTGTTCCAAACCACCAGTTGTCCCGCAGTAACAATTGAAGCGGGCTGCTCCCATGTGATTTACAGCCACCGCACCCTTCTGGAGCTTCCCCACTCTGTTCTAAAAAGAACCTTAGAATCACATCCTCAGTAGTGGATTTGGCTCTGGGGGTTAGGTGTATATGTAAATACAATATCCCTCAGATAATTAAATTGAACTATACAAAAACCTAGGTTTTAGATTCACTATATACTAACAGAATGATATTTAGCATGTATGTTAGCCTGACCCAATCTGCTTCATCATCTCTATAATTTAAATAGTGCCTTCTTCATGAATTTATTGTGGTGCCCATTACCAAGTCAAAGACAATGAGAAGTGGTAGAAATAAGGAGACATGGTACATTAAAAATATTAGGAAAGATACAGGCTACTCCAAGTGAATGAAACCTTTATATAAAAAGAAGACACAGAGGCAGATAATTGAAAATAAAATCAGAATTAAGTAAAAATTCCATTAAAAATTTAAGGCCTTCTATAGGGAGGATTTTTTTCCCCTTTATACAGATAACATAACATAAAAGTTCATTTATGTATGACATTAAATATAAAAAGTCCCAGTATTAAGGATATTCTTTTTACTTTTTAAAATTTATCTTTGCATTATTTGTTGTGGATTTTAGTTTCCATCAATAAGATGGCTTCCAAGCTAATCTCTTAATCAATAGCACAATGACTTGGTAATATGAGTCACACTGACTGGGAACCAGAAGCTTGATAAAGAAAATCTCTCAGGAAGCCTTCCAAGAAGCATGGGCAGGGTATCTTTCCACTGCTGACATCTGCATGGAGGAATATGCTCAGCATTGGTGTAGCGCTGTGAAGACAGAGTGACATTGTGGCACTCTAAAAAAGTCTTTTGACGACACAAATAGGCCATAGCCTTTCTTTAATTTAATACCTTTTTCCCTTGATTTGTTAATATATTAATAGTACAAAATAAGCTTTTATTGTGATCAAGACCATAGTAAAATTTGGATTTTTAAAACTACCAGAGCATTCTTTTCAACAGGATCCTTTATCCCTCACACACAGTACCCCCATTTCCATATGCTAAACAGATAATCATTGACACTGATTATTGATCGGTAGACCTTTATTTCCCTGCTACCTCCTTTAGGCTTATCCTTGCCCCACAGTTATGCAGAACCTCTCTCTGGTTTGGAGATGTGATTTGTAAGAAAAATCACTGTTCTTATATTCAAAGGAAAATGTTCTCATTTCATGCATCTGTAAACAAGAAATGGGTGACAATCCCGAAAGATGTTAGTTGATTTCCATTTTAATCAGTCATAAACTATTAATGTTTACTCTTAAATTTATAATAACAAATTAAATAGTAATTTTGTATCTAGGCAGATGGGTGACATAGTGCCAGTAACCTCCAAATTGCATTAACAGATAGCACAGTAGTTATTTTGGTTTTTAGTCTGCACTACCTTGAAATTTATTTTTATCCTTATTCTTAAAAACAACCTAAGTCTAAATCATTTCCATTAAAAGAAAGAAAGCACAATGTTATTTATCATTGTGACTGTGTTTCATTTCTAAAAAATGCATTTGAATTTAATTGTACATTTTAATTTTTGAAAACCATAGTCAGTATGTCATTTTTCTTTCTTTTTTTTGTTAGTATGTCATTTTTCTAAGTGATATGGCAAAGTTGTAGAGTAATTGAATGGGGTTTTACAAAGCTAGAAAGCATTTTTAAAAATATCAAACCTATCCTCAAACAGAACTACAATTATCAAAAGATATACACTCATAAACGCACTGCTATTGAGGTGATTTCAAAGTACTTGACATTGCAGGACAAAGTAGAATTGTCTCAATTAGGGTTTGCCAGGCTGTCAATCATTCAGGAAGCAGACCGTCTCATCTTTGTCCTGCTGAGTGACTAGTGTGTTCTAAACACTGACCTTTCAGTGAGTACTCTAATCCTTAAACCCATTATATCATCTCATAGACAACATTCATCTGCTCTTAGTGACCTCTGAAGATAGTTTCCTCCTCACTTCCCTTATCATGGTCAGTAAGAAATATATATATATATATATATATATGTAATATATATATGTAAGAAATATATATATATATGTAATTGTGATGACTTGCAATTGAAAGGTGAGAGGATGAAGGCTACACTGAGTTGGTAAAAAAGAAATGTCTGTGATCCACGTGCAAAAAACATTCAGCCACTAAGAGCCTGCTGGCTTAGTGGTGAAGTGCTAGGCTGCTAACTACAATACAAGGTGAGCAGTTTGAAACTCTCCGATGTCTGCAGGAGAAAAACAAAGCTTTCTATTCCTTTAAAGAACTACAGTCTCAGAAACCTATACAGTCAGTATGAGTCAGAACTGTCCCTGGTGGCATAGAAAACCCTATGCAGTGCAATTCCATTCTGACACATAAGAAGCCATCATAAGTCAGAATCAACCTGAAAGTATTTTGTTCTTGGTGTCCACATGTATGAATATGAATATCAATGTAAAAACTCCCCAGAGGCAACTTAAAATATAGCATATGCAAATCAAACAATTTATTCCTGATTGCTACTATTACACTCCACCTCTCCTCTTCCTCCTACCCCCTTCTTTTCCTTTGTGTCCATATAGGACATAAAACTAGTATGGATTTCAGTACCATGGGTATTGCGCTAGTTTACACTGTAGTAGGAAGAAAGTCAGCATGGTTTCACAGCCTCGAGTGTATTATATAAGGACTTGGAAAGCTACAACATTACATTGTAAACAGTGCACTGATAGAAGAGAGGGTGTGAGGCCGAGATTGTTCTTTTCCTTATTTTTATAAATCAAATTTTTATCTTGTTTATAAAATGAGAACATTAAGATGTGATTTATCTTGAAATCAACAGGGTATGAAGGATGCACAAATCACTGTTCAATACCTATTACCTGCTCCAAATCTGCTTAATGGATAAACTCATACAATTTGAAACCTGTAAACAAAAGATTCCTGCTTTAAACACAGCAGTTACGTAAGCAAAATAATAACAATAAAAGGTTATTATCCTGCATGATTTTATCTTAAGAATAAACAAAGAAATGCTCGCATTTGTCATACTTAAACCCCTTTAACTCTTTGACAGGCACACAAATAAGGCTTTAGGATATCCACTTACAGTTGGCGAATCATAAGCACAATCACAAGCCTGAGATAAATAAAAAGCACATTACCTCATTAGACATGAACTAACAATCACAAAGTTAGATGGAATGTTAGATTCTTTAGATTTCTGGTTTTTACCTTTCATGATTTCTGACTTGTGCCTTGCACATGTTGTCTTGAGCAAGAGACTCAACCACTTCTCCTCGGAGGAAGGCCCTGGTAGGTGTGGTCACAGGTGAGCTGTGGAGAGCAGGCCCTCAGCGGGCTTCTCTGTCCTCAGATGGAGTCAGAGCTACCTTCTGTGCTTTCTTCTCTGTCTTCTCTGAAAACAAACAGCAATCCATAGGGTTATATGCCTGTGTGCTGTAACACTAAACTATAATTGGCATGTTTTGTGGCCAATTAAAGAATTCTACTCTGACATATTTATGTTTTGTTCATTTATATCATGTTTTATTGCCGATTAGGGAATTGTTGCATGACTTATTTATATTCATGCTTGCTACATGTTTCAAGGCCAAGTTAATTAATTAAAGTTTATTGGAACTATTTAGTGACATATTTATGTCTTGGTAATTTATATAGATTTGATTAATACCACATTCCATCCTTATAGTGTGCAGGTGCACAACCCAATTCCTAAAAATTATTTATGAACTACTTCACAATTTTCTATAATCTAGTTTAAAGACCACAGGTTTCCTACCATTTATCATTAATAGTTAAAGAATATTATGCAAGTATCTTTAAACTATACACACATTATATATACATATGTGTATCTATATATTTGCACGTGTCTACAAATAGTTCTATTTCTGTGTCAGAGAATCTCGACTTCTGAATCCACTGTCTAAATGATGTACATCTTAACATAGGTATTTAAAAGCCCAGTAGAAACAACCTAACAGTATAAAAAACATTGTGTAAGCATACATAAAAGTGACTTACACTTAATTTAAGAATATTACCAATTCTGAGATGATTTGAGAGCACATAGAAAGCATACATAATTGTTAACTTTCTTTCATATAAAAATAGATATATGAAATGCCAAGCTAGCTCAGCAGCCCATTAATAACCACCAAGATTTGGTGATGAAGTATTCTTCCAGAGTTGAGATGGAGTAGGGGCGGGGTGGGGGCGAGCAGAGGAATGCTTGCCACAGAGCAATATAACCATAGTGGAGGATTTGAGAGGCAAAGAAAATGAATCACTTTGAGATCCTGAAATAAAAAAATCGCTTCAGAAATGAAAATGAAATAAAGAGAAAGCGTGGGGAAAAACAAACCCTAATTATTCCCTTAAGGCCAAAAAACAAGAGCGTTACACTTCCTACCTAAAGCAACGATCATGTCTCCAACAGAAAGGGAATCTTAGTTTAACCCGTCTAAATGAGATCATTGCTTTGCTATCCATACACATATTTGTTCCTTGTTTCTTGTTCCTTGTTTCCACACACATAATTCAGTAGGAAATAGAAGCTCATTGTTGGTCTTTCTCTGATGAAAACATTTGTGAGTCTTATTTCTGATGACTGTGTTAGCAAAACAAACAGACACTTGTCACTCAGCCAAGGAAATTACCTACCTAAAATTGTATTGTTAGATGTGGATTTCTCAAAGGACAGTGTTGCAAGCGGATCATATATAGAAACTGTTTCCAGAACCATGGTAAATAAATAGCATTGTTGCCCTTCAGATTAAGTGTTTGGGGTGAAAACAAATGACAGTCTTACTTTGTCACATATTTAGCAACCTGAAGAATTAACAGCTATCATGAGGTTATACCAAGAAAATAACTATCTATGTTAGGTAGAATATGTATTCTATCTAATAATACCCCTCATAATTGTGACCAAAAGCAGAATCTTTTCAACAGAAAAAAGATTGGATTCGTGGACGATAATAGGAAAAAGAAGAGAAACATTATAAAAGACCTTGGAGAGAAAGCAAGGAAAAAGATGAAAAAGCAAGAGGAATAATTGTGTGAATTTCTGGGGACCTTCCACTGTGAAACCTTTTCTGATACATTATTTTCTTGATGCAACACTGCCTATACCACACAGCGGGGGTGGGGATTGGGGGAGGCAGTTTCATCAACCCAGTACATTGACTTCGTTTTTCCATAAATTCTGGCTACTCTTCACACAGAGGAGGTAAACATCAGTAACCTCTGCCGCCAGATCTGTTTCCCTCACTTTGTGGTTGACAGGGAGCGGTTGTGTTTAAAGTAATAGAAGATCAATTGAAGTCATTCATAACTTCACGAAATTTAACTTCGGTGACAGGAAGTGCATGAGAAAGCATATCAGAGGAATACCTTTTGCATCTTTTCCTCTTACTTTTAATGAAAAATTATAGTCTTCATTCCAACACTTCATTCTTAGGGAGCCATGAGGCTAAGCATTGCCCTAAAAGGAAGCCACTCTGACTCCTGTGTATTTCAAGAACAGGACCCTCTCAGTCACCAGCACTCTCCTGGCTGACCCCGGGAAAGGTCAAGATGGCGTCCAATGTCTCACTTTAAATAAATTTTCTACCAGTTATTAGAAATAAATAGGAAGTAGCTGAAAGCAGTAAGTACAATAAAGGGAAATAGAATAATTTATATGTATTGCCCATGGCTTATCTCCAACCAATCCAAATTCACCACGGTGGAGTCATTCTGACTCCTAGGACCCAAAGTGCTCCCAGCAGGTCACTGAGTGATTGATTGCATTCCTAAAGTTTCATCCCTCCCTTTATTTAATTGGCAGAGGGGAAAGTTCTTACGTTCCAGATTTGTAGCTGGCTATGTCTAACACCGGGGGAACACAGCTTTCAAGCAGACATCATCTTGTGACCCCATGTCTTTGTGAACAGCATAGCAAGCTATAAGACTATTTTCAATCATATTTTCCAGAGGAATGGACTCCATTGGGAACTATTTGAGTAACATTGGAAAGTGGTAGTTTGAATTTCTGTAGAAGAATCTTGGTGGTCCAGTGTTTAAGAGCTGGGTTGCTGACTGAAAGGTTAACCCTGCTAGACACTCCAGAGCAGGAAGATTTGCAGTCTAGTCCCCAAGTTGTACAGTCTTGGGAGCCCAACTAAGCCATTCACTTCGTCCTCCAGAATCAACACGAATCAGAACTTAGTGGACGGAAATTTTCTTCTGAATTTTTGCCTTGTTTTTATGGATCACATTCATTCACGCTTTTCAAGGGTTACCTCCAAAGATGAAAAAACTTACTGAAGGAGTTTAGATGCAGTCTACATTACAAGCCATTAAGGGCAGGGATGACAACAGTCCAATGCAAATTTTCTACTACCTGGACTGCTTAATCCCTTTCCCATCTGCAAGCATAGTTCCTAAATTCCTTGGTCTGTGGAAGATTATTTATCCAGGGAGACCAAATTTCATTTTTATCCCCCACCCTAATTGAATCTTTTTGATCTTTAGCCAGAATTATGGCTATATGGTAGACAGTAGTCCACCAGTAATCCCTAGGGGGAAAAGATGAGGTTTTCAACTCTGGTAAAATATCATAGTCTCAGAAATCCAGAGGGACAATTCCACTCTGTTCTGTAGTGTCACGACAAGTTGTTAGTGACTAGGTGATTTTGACCTTGGTTTGAGTTTGGTCGCTGCTTTGAACTCAGGCAGAATGAGGTGCATGAATGTAATTTCATCCATTCCTAGCTCAAGGCATTTACGTTAGCATGTCCTTAGTAATTGACAGATGTATAGCATCTGGAATTTGAGGTACACATAATTACATCGCAAGCTGCAAGGTCAAGGCAGATACTCCAACTACCAAATATCTAAGTGGTTGAAAGTCTGTCAAACAAGCCCAGTTAATTTTTTTAATCTGCAGTTGTGTCCATTATCCCATTCTTGATACCTTCCCCAATTGGATACTCATGTGGGTCATTGACCTGCTTTGTGAGTTATGATGAGCCACCTGTTCATGAATCTTTTGGACAAAGTAATAGCCATGTGCTTACAGCTAACCTGATTGGAGAATTAATATTTGTTTTGCTTCTGTTTTTCAAAAATTTTAGTAAGTCTCTAGAAAATATGTTTGATTTGGGAGGCTCCCCTCACCTCTCCCAAAGCATTCTAAGATCACTAATCTTCAAATGTGTTCACCTCATCTTACACCATTTCTGCCATATTCTACCAAACTTCTTTGGCCTCTTCCTGTAAATTATCAGTGTATACATTGCCAGTTTACACGTGATCTCTTTCATGATTGGACTTCTACAGGTACAGCACCAACTTCAGTATTTCGATAACTTCCAGAGTTTCTGGACAATACGTCTTGCCAGCTTACCTCGATATTACCTGATGGATTCCCTCCTTTTCTGGTGGGGATCATCAGAACTACAGGCACCACAGCACTCAGAGGAATAAAAACTCCTTTGCCACCACGAGCCTTTTCTGTAGCTAGGACTAAGGCCTTCCCAACTTCAAATTTTAAGACAAGGATCACTTATATAAAGGACATATCTTGGAATATTACATCTTAATTAAAAGACTAAATGAAAAGTTCTGACCACATTTCAAAGATGAACTCACTTTACTAAATGTTTTGTTTTTATCTTGATAATAATATCAACAAAACATATACAAAACCATAAATGTGGTTAACACAACATGTAGTTCTTAAAGTGTCAAGCAGTTCCCAGACTTCCATTCTCCTTCTTATTGTGAGGTGCCTTTGAGCAAACAGTACCAACCGATAGCTACCCTATGTGCAGCTGGACAAAACACCTCCTGCCTCCACCCCAGCCTCCCCATGATCGTTCAGACGAAGGCTTGTGGAGCCACTACTGTGGGAAATCTAGCTTTCGGGAGAGTTTTTCTCATGCTTCCTGATCTTCTACATTCCCAGGGCTCCTTAAGTAAATCATAAGAATGCCACATGTGCAGACTGTCCAGTTTGCAAAGATTGGTGTGTTTTTCATGGTTAAAATGTAATGAGGTTGAGGCAATCACCACTTGTAGACACTGGAGCTGATACACGCATTGACCACATCCTATACATGGAGGAGGGAAAGGAACAGAAGACTCATAACTTTGGAAACCACCGTCATTCGTTTGCAATGATAAGAAATTTGGTGATGGTAATGGGTTATGGTTGCACACTATGATAAAAATAATTGATATTAAACTGCACACGTGATAAAATTTAAATTGGCGAGTATGCTATGTATAGTTTTAAAATGAAAAACAACAGCACTTCAATAAAAGCACCATCTAGGCAAATGCTAGGATTACACTGAGATCCCTTCCTCTAGATTCTGTTTTTATATTAGCTATCCTCTGTATGATCTGCACTTTTTTTCAAATAATGGCAATGCATAAATAATATGCTCACAGCTAAGGAAAAAAGTATGCATAACAAACCACTAAGAGGGGATTTTAGAGTTTACAATACTCATACAATACACATGGTACTTGTGTACGTGTGCAATGTTAAGACTTTAGATTTGTTTTAAATGGAAGCTCTTAAAAAAACACATGCAAACCAAGTTGGCAGATTTCAACTTCAAAATCATCCTCATATCTGTAAATAATTAAAGAAAGGTACATAAGATAGGGTTTTGTTGTTTTGTTTAGCTTTGGGATTACATTTGGAGTAATGGCCACCCTACACTCAGCAGAGCAGAAGAAAACATTGGCTGATGTGTCCCTGGCCTCTCTGGGTCCTGGTGCTGGAGGCTGTGGTTGAAGTCACCTGGTGACCCACCTTGTGGGGACTTTTCTTCTGTTCCCTGACCCTTTGCTCCATCTCTCCTGATCATAGTTCCGACAAAACAAGAGAAGATCTCGTCACCCTCTATTCCATCAAGCATGCTGATCTCACTTCATGCACAAAACTTTTGCTTGTTTTGGAAAACTGAAAATTTGCTGCCATCAAGTCTGTTCTAACTCCCAGCAACCTGAAATGGAATGGGAGCCTGCCCGCTGTGTGTGACTATGACTAATTTTTTTTTTACCAGAGTAGACAATCTTCCATTTCTCCCACATATAAAATTAAAGTTATATATGTATTAGCATCAGTCATCAGAAATAATCCTGCCAAGGCTTGTTTCCCCAAATATTGTCTTTTATTGGAGCTTTAGGTTTACAATTTTAGTTTTGCAACATATGTATTTAGGAAGGGTTTTTATTTAAGTAGCTACCCTAAAAAATCAACCAAGAAGACTCCTTTTGAAATAGCAAAAAAAAAAAAAACAACAACAAAACACAACATTTGTATGAGAATTTGCATAAACTTTCTGACCTTTCAATAAGTCCCAGAAAATGTAACTGAATAAAATAAGTAATTAATCATATTTCCTGCTTATCTATTTGTCATACCCATGCACATCTGTTTTCTGTTCTTGAGTTTTATTTACAATTAGTCCTATTCGTGGAAGTTGCTCTTGATATTTTAGTTAATTAATATAATAAACTTAGCATTGATAAAATACGAGCAAAAATGAATTATTTTTGCTTTATTATAGCTATTACAAGTATTTTGCAAAGTCAGTAAAAGGTGAGCCACACAAAAAAGTTGTCCAAATAAGTTGTAGGTAAGATGATAATGAAAGACTGAAAACTAGAAAGCCATAGAAGAATTTTTCTTCTGGATTGGATTACAAAACTTTGTAAGTTCTAGCAGCACAATGAAGAATAAAAGTCAAAAGTTATCATTGTGTTTTTTTCCTGCTAAAGCCAGCAGCATATAGCAGCCCTAAATTGTTCTTATATAGATTCAAGGAAATGTCCACTCTTTTGATTTCATCAGGGTTGTCACCTGACAAGGGGTGTTGTATCGAAGTCTAATCTTCTTACTGTTGAAGAGCTGGTTGTAGTAGGTCCCCTTATGGAGGCAGATCCTTTGTGCTGCATCACCTCATGGGGAATTGGTACATCTTCACAGGCATGCCACTGAGAATCTTGGCTCAGCCACATTGACACAATACTCAGATTACATTATATAAATATATGCACACAAGTCAAATGATAATTCAGCATTGTTTACTTGTTAATAAAGATATTATTCTAGGGCTGAGCCCCGGTGGTGTAAGGGGTTGAGTGTAGCACTGCCGCCTGCGGGCTTGGCGGTTCAAATCCAGCAGCGTCTCTCAGGAGCAGCGCTGAGTAGCGCCCACAACCACCAGAGGCAGTGATGCCCTCCTCCCAAAAAATATTATTCTAAATAAATTAGGCTTTTTGACCATACATTTCAAAGTGTCTGGATATTTGCTTAAATATTTACCTACTGTGCTAGTTGGATTTAAGGGAAAGCCCAAGGGGAATGATAGCAGACTCTGGGACGAGACAGCAGAAACGAATGGCCATGGTCTCATTTTGTGAAACGGGTAAACTGAAGTGCAGGTAGGTCACATAGCTTCTGCGAGTCTACTGATCAGTCTGTAGTACCTATTTTTATTTATATTATCCTGATAGCAAATACTTTGTGAAGCACTTGAAGTATCTGAAGGCTTACTGTCCTGAACTGAAAACAAAACCCTTGCTATAGAAAATTTCCAAATAGCATCCACATATGATGTTATTAAAGTAATAGACTGGCAAAAATAATAAGTAAAAACAATGTCATTGACCTCAGAGCGTTGTTGACAAAATGGTCATCTATGTAGAGACAAGGTTGCTAGATCAAATAGAAGCTATTACTATTACATAATAACTGTATGCTTTCCACATGTCCTCTCACTCATTTCCGCTCTTAGGAATGAGGTGAGTTAGCATGTACCAAGTGGATGGTAGAAAGGTTTTATGTCATCCCCCAAAGGAGAACTCAGCATTATGAATCTGTATGTTCATATGGGCCACGGACAGTTTAGCCAAGTGACACGCTCCATGTTTGAAAGAAAACATATCCTCCTTATGAAAACCAATTCTCTCTGTTGAACAAAGGAGGAGGGCTCTCAGCAGGAGGCAGACATTTGGACTTTGAGAAAAAAAGATGTTTTATGATACACAGGACTACATAGGACTTGAGTAGATTGTTCCTACCATAAAAGCATGGAAAACCTCTACCCATAACATCCCTAGCATGAGGATTAATGGATTCTGATCAAGGGGAACATTCTCTACATTGCATGTTATCTATTTTTACCTCAGCAAGCCTTCGCCATGCAGAAATATAAAAATATCCTTATTGCTTCCTGAAGACTTACTGTCCTGAACTGAAAATAAAACCCTTGGTATAGAAAATTCCCAAATAGCATCCACATATGATGCTATTAAAGAAGTAATAGGCTGAAAAAAAATAATATGTAAAAAAAATGGCATTGACCCTAGACCTTTGTTGGCAAAATGGTCATCTCTGTAAAACCTGAATCTAGTATTCTCTCTGATCGGTGATAAATCACACAATCTGTGTCAGATGTCATGTTCTCATTGAAGGAATAGCTTGGACTAAAGTGAACCAAAGATTTCTTTTAATTATGAGATTATAAATTTCCTGCATTAAAAGAAAAAGTTGTATATCTTAACCATACAAATTGCAAAATATGACTTGAACATTAAGGTTTTATCTATACTAATTTTACCCACATCTATAATATGATCACCATTCTCAGATATGCTTCAATGACATTGCTGGCCACGTCAATAGTTGTTAGAGAGGAAGTTGTCACTTTGAAGACTAAGGGGTTAGTGCCCTTAGTCAATTTTCAATTGCCTGTGTCGATGTGACAGGTAGGCGATGAAGAAGAAAAAATCAGAATAATTGATGCACTTAAATAGCTGTGTTGGTGAATAAAATCGATGGACTGTCAAAATAAAAAACAAGACAAAGCAAAGTCTGTCTTTAAAAATTGTATAGACAGAATCCTTCATGGAAGCAAGATAGTGAAATTTGTCTCACCTGCTTTGGCCATGTAATCAACAGACCACCAGTCCCTGGAAAAGTATATCAAGATTGGTAATGTGGTCAGTGAAAAGGAGGAAGACCTTACAAGATGGATTGGCACTCTGGCTTCCACATTGGTCTCAGACATAGCAACTGTGCAGATGATGCAGGACTAAGCAGTGGTTAGTTCTGCTGTACACAGTGGGGCTCTGAGCTGCATCAAAGCCTTGACTCCCAACAATGGTTATTATGTGCATAAGCTGTGATCTACAGGGAATGGCCAGCTGGGGATCTATGAAAACTCTTGGGGAGTGGGTTCCAGAGAAGATTCTGATTCCATCCATCAGGGTAGAATTTCACGTCCTCAGCTGGGTTTCAAACTGGAATGAACCAATTTGAAGCCTGGTTGTTAGTTATGGTAGGCTTGATTTTAATTCATTGAGATGTATTCAAGTATCACAGCTTTTCTAGCTATAATGCCTTACAGACTGAATTATAAATTGTGGTCCCCAAACCTGTGGCTATAAGCCTATATTATGGTAGAGAGAGTTCTCTGCTAATGGGCGGGAATAAGTCCCCACTTAAGTAGAGAGTGTGAACCAGAAATCACCCTCTATTTCCTGAGGGTATTATTCTCTACTGAAAGACAGGACCACACATCCATCAAACCAGTATTCTGTGAATGAGAGCTGAATCAGAAGCAGAAAAGTCACCAACCGAGCATATTCCAGATCTCGGTCCAAAGTAGTGGAGGCAGAGACCAGAGCTGTCTCAGACTAAAACACACTGAAGCTGGAGGTGTGGCTCACAGAGCAAAGGGACCAAGTCCAACAAGAGACCAAGGCAAGGTGACGATGGGAAAGAACAAAAGAACAGGATCTGCCCATGAGGTTATGAAGCAGAACAGCATGCTAGCTTCCTGCCTGGCAGAGGCTGAGGCCAAGAAAACATATAGCTTTGAAGCCAAGGGCTAGAGAGAGAGACTTGGCTGCTGGCTGAAGGTAAATGTTGCTGTGGACCAATGATTGTATCCAGCTACTGATCCTGACTTTCACTGACCTGATCAACCCTATAATCATGAGGATAGTCTGTGAGTTCTGGGTGGCCATTGCAAAGAATGGCCAAACCCAGCATGAGAACAGAACACTGTGGGAAGAACAGCGTGATTGAGGCTAAACTCAATAAAAGAGACTGGGGGCCGGAGACCCTTCTGCCCTCCAACTCTCTCAATATAGAAAAGTCAGAATGAGTCAGACATGGCCCTGCCATTTTCTGTTCTGATCCATGTCCAAAAAAGGCTCCATAGGCTTTTTCATATGCTGGCAGTTGGGATGCAGACTGCCAGGCCGGATTTTCGGAGGTAACTATGAGTGAGTTTGAGAGCTGAGCCAGGTGCGCCTCCCAGGGAGACTGGAGATTTGTCTTTTATAACTTGTCTTTAGAAAACTTCTCAGATGATCTTCATGTGGCTGGACAATGGACAATGGTCTAGACCTCGAGAACTGCCTATGTGGGGATCTGCAACACTGTCTCCACATGTCAACGTGTCAGAATGACTGGTGGACTTTGGAAAATGTAGCAGGAGGTCTGTGGTTAGGCTCGTCTTTCTGCATTTCTAGCAAGGAACCCTGGTGGTGCCATGGTTATGTATTGGGGGGCGATCCACATGACCGGCAGGTTGAAACCTCCAACAGCTCCATGGGAGAGAGAGCTGATTCTCTACTCCTGTAAACAGCAGGTACAGTCTCAGACGCACATGGGGGAGGGGGTGGTCTGCTATCTGTCAGCATTGACTTGATGAATGTGTGGTTGGTATGCTTTGGGTTTTTTTTTTTGAGCACACTTTCAGGTGATGCTGCTGCTGCTGGTACCTGGACCATGGGGAGTGCAAAGGGCCATCAGAGGCATCATCTTGCGTGCTTGTGAGAAAAGCAGCTGGAATGTGAAAACCACAGATGGAGTGATGACTTACTCTCCACCATGCACATAAGTGGCCAGTGTACAAAAAACAACCCAATGTATGCTTCGATCTGGAAAAGTTTAGAGAAGAAGTCAGAAAACAAAATGAACCCTTCAATTAAGTCTAATGATAAAGCCACATAAAAAGTCCTTCTGAAATACGTGCTATAAAGCGACTGACCAAACAGAACTCACCCTCTATGACTTTACATGGATTTTGGGAAACTACATTTTTATTGTGTAGACAGCCTCCATGGCTAGTGGGTCTGAGCCTCTGGCCTTGTGAGTAACAGCCTAATGATGCACACATTGTCACCAGGGCTTGTTAAATAAGTAACTCATTTTCTCTCTCTACAGAGCCCTGACCACACAGTGGATTAAGCATCACACAGTGACGGTGAACGGTTAGCAGTTAAACACCACCCATTGTAGTGTGGAAGAAAAAAGGAGACAATGCACTCCCATAGAAATTTATTCTTGAGAACCACTCCTCAGAAAATCTACTCTAGCATGTCGGATTGATAGGGGTCTGGAATGGACTTGGCAGCTGGGTGGATAGCGCTCTCTGGAATGGGGGAGGTCTGGAACCAGCACAGAGAAACTAGGTTCTTTATTCTGAGAAAAAAAATATATATCACTTTTCCTTTTCCTAAAAGGCTCAGAAAAATTAAAACTATGCTGCAATATGAGAATGTTGGTCTTGCTTGAATAAACACATACACTAGGGCAGGCAAAAGAATCATGGCTTTAAATTGAGAAAGCAAACAATCATTTTCACTCTAAAAGAACTTGAACTTAGCTAACCAAATACACAGGCATATTAAGCCCCAGCTTCAAAAAATAATAATAAAATAAATAAGCAAATAGAATAAGCCCATAAGATTTGAATCAAGGTAAACAATGCTGCAGAAAAATACTCAGATACCCAAGGATTTAAGAGAATGCAAATACCAAATAGACAAATACAAACAAAGATCAGTTTCATTCGGGGCCAAGGAAGAGAAGTTCCTCCTGAAGTACCTGGACCAAATTTAAATCCTCCCCAGAGCTCTGATTGGCTTGGAAATCTTAGCCTTTAAATATTCTCTGGGCTCAGATGGAATCTTTTTAAATACCCTAGTGAAGCACATTTTAAATACCCTAGTGAAGCAGAGACTCAGAAGAGGTAATGAGTAAAGTCCCTCATGAAGTTTGAGGCAGAAATTTGGATTGCGATTACTGGCAGGACTGTGGAGCTAAAGATATCCACCAAACAGAGTGTGTGGCCACTGGCCTTGTTTCTGACTCTGCTGGTCCAGAAGTGGTGGCTAAGCCACTTGCAAACAGCTCTTGGTATTTAAGAGGGAAATGTGGTTTCTAATAGGGCATCAATCTATGGTCTGCCCTTAATCTCGTCATCATGTCACTCCACGCATTTTTCAAAATTCCAGTTTTACTTCCTCAGCTAGGAGGGAACAGGGAAGAAACAGTTTCAAGCTTCAGATCTGAGCCTCAGTCCCTTCAAGACAATGAGTCCTATACAACTGGAAGACTTGGGAAGAAGTATTTTCTTTGGCTGAACTAGAAAGTGCACCATACCCATGTGTGTTTGTGTGTTTGCGTGTGTGTGCAAAAAGTAGTAAATCAAAAGAAAACTGCAATAACAAAGCTGAGCTTTGTACAAAGACAGAGATATTTTTGACAAAGTAAAAATTAAAGCCATTCAAATAGAAAACTAAGCAAAATTTATCGAGCACTTAAAATGCCATTTTCACATTTTTTAAAAAAAATGTTATTGGCGTCTTGTACAATTCTTTCTCCATCCATCCCTCTATCCATTGTGTCAAGAATATCTGTACATTTGTTGCCATCATAGTTCTCAAAATATTTGCTATCTACTTGAGCCTTTGGTATCAGCTCCTCATTTTCCCCTCCAGCCCTGTCCCCTGCCTCCCTCCTCTTAATAATTTATATATTTTGGTCACATCTTATACTTCCTGATGTCTCCTTTCACTCACATTTCTCCAGATAGCCTCCAGAGAGGGGGTTATATGTAGATGCTTGTGATCAGTAACTCCTTTCTACCTGACCTTCCCTATACCCTCCTGGTGTGGCTACTTTCCTTGTTTGTTCTAAAGGGATCATCTGTCCTGGATTCTTTATATTTCCAGTTCTTATCTGTACCAGTGTACATCCTCTGTTCTGGCAAATTTTGTAAGGTAGTATTAGGATCATGATAGTTGGGGCAAAGAATCATTTAAGAACTAGAGGAAAGTTATATGTTTCCTCATTGCTCCACTGCAGCCTCACTGGCTCATCTCCTCCCTGCAACCCTTCTGTAAGGGGATGTCTAGGTGCTTACAAACACTTTGGTCTCCTCTCCATATTCCCCTTCATTCACAGTGATATGATTTGTTGTTCTTTGATATCTGATCGCATCAACAACTCAGGATCATACAAGCTGGTGTGCTTCCTCCATGTGGATATTGTTGCTGCTCAGCGCAATAGCAGATTGTTTATCTTCAAGTCTTTAAGACCCCTGATAGCCAGGCACCATCAGCTTTCTTCACTACATTTTCTTCTGCACCCATTTTGTCTTCAGTGATCTCGTCGAGCAGGTGAGCATCATGGAGCTATTTTCACAGTTTTCACAACATGAAGAGGATAGGGATGTCAGTATTTTTCAAAAAGTTTGTAGAAAATTGATATGAAAATCTAATAGCCTTTCTCAACATACTTTTGAAAGTTTCTTGGAGTGGGGGGTTTTTGAAACCTGTGTTATTTGGAAGAGGAAATGGAGATAGGAGTGAACCAGCCTCACAATATCTATCATCTCATAAGGAGAGTTAATCTTTAGATGAATAATGGATGCTGTTGAGGCTAAGGAACTTATGAAAACTAGTGTGCCTCTTCTTTTCCTAGAGCTTAAGCTCAACTTTGGACTCTATTCTGAATAGCTAGAGGCAACTAGAGGAAGCAAAGCAATCATACAAATATTTGAGGACTTCAAATTTAAGGAACTTTTATCTTCTCACTAAAGAACTTGAAACTGTACTCAAGAACATGCTGCCCACATTAGGCAGCATTAGGAAAGACATCCCTCTCTTAATGAGCTCCATGAACAGGACTCCAGACAAAGCAGCCTCACTGCACAGAGCCTTTTCCAACTCATAGCAAAAGACAGAGTTGATTTGCTCCTTTGATTTCAGAGACAGGAACTCTTCACGGGACTAGAAAGCATCATCTTTCTCCAGCTCCGCAGCTAGAGCTTCCCAACTGCTCTCCACCCAACACTTCCACTGCTACACTGCCAGGGCTGCACTGTGGATGGAACTCTTGTCATGGGATTCATTCCTTTTCTACAGGGACCCTCACTGTGTATCACATGTAAAATGTGACTTAGTTCACATTATATCAGAGAGAGAATATATTGTTAACTTATTTTCTTCCTTCTGATCCAAGATAACTTTATTCAAAAGTGGTTATTCAAAATTCAGGGAATCCGAGAACATAACAAATATATAACTGTTGCTAGAAAAACAGCATGGTAACATTGACCAGGTGCAATGTAAAGTAAATTGTACATAATGGAATGACAATAAAACTGACATAAAATGCATTGCAAAAATTGGAATACCATGACACTTGAAAAACAGTTGACTGCACTCTACGAGGGGCATCTTTCAAGATTAGAACTTTTAGTGCTTGTGTACTATAAAACACATACAGCATTTCTGCAATAATCTTGGAGCCATCACTCATGCCTTGCTTATTTTAATGAATGCCAGAATGGAGGAGAATTTTGTAAGCTCAGAACTGAACACACTGCCCGTGCTTAATGGTATTATACAAGAACTGGACAATTCACAGTTTTGGCATTTAGATGAGCTAAATAGAGAGGTAACAATGAATAGGAATATTTTTAAAAGAATTAAATACTTTAAAAAAGAAAAAGCTTTACACTTTTCTATTTCACTTCGTTTCATTTTGAAACTCCAATTCCTAGAGTTAAGTACACACCATTTAAAGCCCAGGCAATAAAAGATACTGAAAAGAAAATGAATGTAAACATATTCTGAGAATTTCTCTTTATAGATTTTAATGTCATATTACCCTCGATTTAAACATATGCTTGTTAAGTACATTGATTCCAAGTATATTGAATCTGTCAGAATGTGGAGTTTTAATAACTAGGAAAAAATCTCAGATAAACTCACCTCTTAATCATGAAAGAAAATGTTATTCTTTTTTTTAGCTATATTTTAATACAACCTTCAAAGTGTAAGGGCTGTGGAAAACCAGGAGCAAACCACAGGATTCTGTTGATACTGAGATATTAAAAATGCTGATGGTAATGAGTCATGTGGAGAGTGGAGGAGGCAGTCTCTGGGTCTTGGCCTGTCTTTAAGAACTTAGAGGTAAGTCAGAACAGGTGCACAGGGTCGCCTTTTAGCCTTCTTTTAATCTGACAGCACATTGACAAGGATTAATGAGAGTCAGGCACCCTGGTAGTGCAGTGGGCTACAAGTTGGGCTGCAAAGTACAGTCAGCAATTCCAACTGACCAGAGGCTCTTGGGGTGGATTATGGGGATTTCTGCTTCTGGCAAGAATTACAGTCTTGGTACTCTGAAGGGAGATCTACCTTGCCCTATACGGTTGATATGAATTGGATTCAACTCTCTGGTAGTGAGGTTTGGGACTGTTGTTCTTTTTCTTTTCTTTTCTTTTCCTTTTTCTTTATTAGTTGCTGTTGATTAGATATTGGCCTATAAAGATTAAAGTCCTCTCCCCACTCTCATGACCCCACTTCTACCTTACATATCTGGCTAGACCAGAGGATGTGCACTGGTGCAGATAAGAGTTCATAACACAGGGAATCCAGGACAGATGACCCCCTCAGAACTGATCAGGAGAGTAGACACAACAGGAGCAGAAGGGAACTGTGGAGGGAGAAAGCGGAAGCCAATCACAATGCTCTACCTAGAACCCCCTCCTTGAGGGATGGGCAACAGGAAAGTGGGTGAAGGGAGGGATCGGACAGTGTAAGACTTGACAAAATATGATAACTTATACATTATTAAGGGTTCGTGAGGGGAACAACGAAGAGCTGATACCAAAGGCTCAAGCAGAAAAAAAAATTTTTTTGAGACTGATGATGACAACGAACATACAAATGTGCTCAATACAATGGATGTATGTGTGGATAGTGATGAGTTGCACAAGTCCCCAATAAAATTACTTTTTTAAAGAAAAAGATTAAAATCCACAGTTCAAACCCACCAGCCTCTACACAGAAGGCAGATGAAGCTGTCAGACGCTGTAAAGATTTACAAACACCGGCCCCAGTATGGGGTCTCTATGCTCAGCATCAACTATTTGGCAGTGGTATTGGTGTCTTATGGCTTTAGTGCAAGAAAATACCTGGGGCATATTTTTAGGACTTTACAAACAAAATATACAGGAAAAGAAGATGATTGCTATAAGGAATTTGAGGCCAAAAGAGTTGGTTCACTTGTTTCAATGTGAGGGCACATTTATATAACAGTAAGTGGCAAGAATGAAATGGCTCTTGTTCAAACTCTTAGCCCAAGGAGGGGAACCTAAGCCTGAACACAAGGACTGGAAAGAGTCATTGCTCAAAATTAAAACCTATCTTGAGCCTTCAGGAAAAGGATACAAAATCTTTTGTTTACTGTCAGTTTATCAAAGTAAATTAATGACAATGCAGTAACTTTTCAGAACTGTAAGTGCAGATGTGAAGGTGGACTTTTTTTGAAGGAATTATGTTCTGTTTAGTAATTATCACTAATGAAAGAAAGATTTCTTAAATACTAATAAGTCAGGGCTGAATTGACTGACCATGCATTCAAATTGCTGCATTATTCACACTGGAATTACTTCAAAGATTAGTTGCAAATTGCCCTCTAAATTGAATTTAGGGTTTCATTTTTCATAACTACGATGTTGTGACAGATGAACAGAATTTGAGAGGAAAGTGACAGCAATGGACCCAATTTCTTTGTGCTCTTTCTGCAAGACACAGCCAGACACAGCTAGAATTTATTTTGGCAAGTAGAACGTCCTACGCTGGTGAAATCCAGGATCCTGTGCCATCTGTCTAAAGGAGAAAGAAATGTCCTTATTGTGGTATTGCAAGGAAAGGTAATCAAGTCAACATCCTTGTAGAAGGAGCATTGTGGATACTGTGCACCTATTATATGTACAGAGAGCCCTAAGCAGCATGCAATGACTCCCAGAGAGAATGCTGTTGCCATCTCCACACCCCAGGTTTCTCAGAGGGCAATCTGAGTGATCTGCTACCAAAGGGCCACAACCTTGAAAACTCATGGAGCAATTCTATTCTGTGTTGCCAGGAGACTGGCTACTAATAATATAAACAAATTGCTATCAATTTGTCTTTTTTGCTGTCAGGAACCCTTGTGGCATAAACTTCTAAGCATCCGGCTACCATGCTCAAAGTTGACAGTTCAAATCCACCAGCGGCTCCAGGTGAGAACACTCAGACTGCTTACTCGCATACAGATGTAAGTCTCCGAACCCTTGCTCTTGTCTCATAGGCTTGGTATGGGATTTGCTTTACAGTATACTTATTTTTTGATCTAGTTATACTTCCATTGAATAGGTCCTGCATTTAGCAAAACAACAGATGAGGCACCCAGAGGTGGGAATTGTCTCTGCGTTTGAGCTGCTCAAAAAGTTCTCTGCAAATCACTGCCCAGGATCCACTGCAGGCCACCTGTCACTGAAGGTCCTGCTATGATTTTGTTAAGAGTTCAACCGATAACGTGTATGCCTGGTGAATGAATGATTGTCTTTTTCAAGAATGCACACATGCTTACAATTCAAGTTAGACAGAGAGAAAAACCAATTCCACAAACGGCGTCCTGAGCACCTCTGCATCTTCTGCTACAACTGTGTTTAGGTTATGATTGAAAATCTGAACCAATATCCGAGCTGCCAGATGAGAGAAACAGGAAAGCCCTCCCCTTGTGTATGAGGTATATACTTGTTGCAATACAGAGAGGGGAAGACAATTTTGTTAGCCTTTAAATTGGGTTTGTATCGCCCAGGCCTCTCGGGTTAGAAATGATTGAAAACAAATATTGGGTTGGAGTTAGTGACAAATGCTGTGGATGCCTTCAGGTTTATAAGACACCCGTGTGTGAAAGAACATATGCTCTGTTTGTAAGACAAGTGATTAGGCAGCCTCCTACCGCTCTTGGTTTGGAAAGGTTTAGAGAGTGTCACAATCCGTCTTCTGTAATGGCCTCAGGTATCTTTCTTTGTTCAAACTGGCTCTCAGGTTAACGCATAGGCACCCGGACATTAATGGGCAATTCTAACCTGTGCAGGACTAAATGGAGCTATTTTTATTTATATCTAAGTAGTTTCACATCTTTGCACTAAGCTTGTTAGTAGGGAATTTAAATGTGTCTTTAAGATGACAGAAATAAAGCCTTTTCCAGTTAGGGATAAACTGCGAAGCTCTGGGTCTCAAAATAAATCACGTTTGTGTCCTTTCACCTTTCAATCCAATTATTTTATGACTGACTCAATAATGTATCTTTTCTTGGTGACACACGACTTCCTTTTTTTTCCTCCTCTGAAAGTGATTTTCATATTTTAGCTTATTTTAAATGTTCAGTTTCACACACAGTTTTTTGTTTTTTTTTTTACTTTGCAGGTCCTAGGGTGCTGCCTTTACTTAAGGAAGCTGGACTATTGGTGTTTTCCTTTGTTTAATGATGTTAAATGAAGCTAAGGAGTTGACACTTGAATTTCAAGTGACAAGCTGTTCTTAACTGATATCAAACATGAAAGCTGAGACAGCTCCCACACTTAGTCGGTGTAATGTAAAGTCCAATAAAAAGGCCCCTAGGATTCGGATTCTTTTAGCATTTTGAACTCAAATGGTCAGCTAAATGTGTGCATTCTGGCAAGTTCCTGACTCTCAGTTCTGAGATTGGGCCTTCACTAAGGATGATGCCTTGTTGGTATACTGTAAGGGTAAAGAGAAAACAATTCTTCTTTTGAATCTTATTCATAAGAATGTCCTTAAGCCTTCATATTGTTTCTGAGAAGGGGTGAGTTTTCACTATTTGGTAAAGAGTAAATGCTCAAATGATCAAGAAGAAAGCAAGGCTAAAGAAATCACTGACTGTTGCTTTGGCCCATGTCGGCACATTGATTCCTATTCATGGCTGGACAGCCTCATCTTCTTTCCTGAAGAGAGACGGGTGGGTTTGACCAGCTTTGTGGTTAGCCCTGACAGGGATCGTTCAGAACGATAGAGCATATAAATGACCAATCAAAAAATCCAAGGGACATTTACACTTACGGATAATGGTAGTCTTAAGATACAGATTTCCGAATGATTTAAGCCTTGCACTGTTAACAACAATGCTAGTGGTTAGTCCAAGTCATTTGTTCTCAAAGATGTATAGCCTCAGAATGTCTTTCTAACAGTCCTACCCTGGCCTTATGAATTAGAATCAGCTCTATAGCAGTGGGTTTTGTTTTATTTGGAAGTGAGATGAAGGTTGGACCGTAAGTTGACGTGGCTTTCACTTTCTGTTAAAGACTTTGGGAATGTTTGGAGCCGTTCATAATAAACTTAGGTTACTTTGGGGACTAGACATGGTATTGCTTTAAAGAACAAATGTCTGTTATCATTGAATCATTTCAACTTAAAGCAACCCCGTGGGATGAATTCTCAGGTCCCATAAGGTTTCCAAGACAATATTCTCTGTGAAAGTTGACTGCACATCTTTCTGGCTGTTGCGTTCAAGCTCAGATCTTTTTGTTGGCATCCACACACTGAAGTACCACACAACCAGGGCAGTTGGACATACTAACTGCTCCATATTTGTTCCATTTTTTGTCTTCAAGATCCACAGGCTATTAAATTAAAAACATTATTACAGCCATTCACTCTTAGTATTTATTGGCAACCTACCAGTTTCTGAGCTCTGTCCTGTGTTGAGAATGCAAAGTAAAAGAAATCAAACAGATTTCTCCCCTCCCTGTCTATGAAGCTAGTGAAAAGTCACAGAACTTTCAAAATTCCCTGTAAGGAAATGTTTTAAGAGCTTTCCCTTAACCTGATCTACTCTATTGAAATCATACCACAGAAGTGTTTCTATCCACTGCTTTCTGAGAAAAGAAAATTTGTTGAGGATCCCATGATATTAGTTGTTGGATCTAACCTTCATATATATATATATATATATATATATATATATATATATATATACACACATATATTAGATTTAATTACATGTAATTATTGTGTGTTAGATATCACAATTCTGTGTTAAATATCAAAGCATTCACATGGTTCAATTTAAATGTAGTATTAAGATAATTTTCCAGTGAAGATCTCCACAAGATGAATGCTCTTATCATTAATTATAAATATAGATTTGACTATGGTGAGAGAGTCCCTGGTTTATTTATTTATTTTTGGGCAATTTTGGGTAATCATCAGCACATTCGTCGCATGCAGCACTCATATGAAAGGGTACCAAACAGAATCCAGAATTGTACTGGGTGGAGTGTAGCTTTCATGTTACATACTTTTCGCACTAGGAGAGCTTGACCAACTCACTCTGAACTCATCCGCCTAGAGGCGGTACCTGGAAAGGTTCTCACCGATCACTGAATTTTTTCGTAAAAGCAGTCTTGCTTGACTTTTTTTTTTTTTGGGCGGGGGGGAGGGTGTGATGGCCGATTTATGAGAACAGCGTGTAGCTGTGAAATTCTGTTTCCTCCTCAAGAAAGATACCACTGAAACTGTTGTGGTGTAGTACAAGGACAGCACTGTAGGAAGAACTCAAGCATATGGATGGTTTTCTAATTTCAAAAAGGTAAAATGCCCATTGATGGATGACAAGCCTCTTTGGACCTCTGTCAACCTCCCAAATGGATGAAAATGTAGACTTAGAGGCATTTGGAGTTCATGCCACTGGGTCACTCACTGTAAATCAACTTTCTATTTAGAGGTTCTGAGATTATGTTGTAACAGCTTCTGGGGGAAAAAAGGAGGGTGTTTTGTGGCAGACATGGGTTTGCCATGACAGATGCACCTGTTTATGCAGCCCCCACAGGGTACCAGATGTTGGTAAGAAACAGCATACCTCTCTTGCTCCAAGCACCGGATTCCCCTTACCTCAATCCAGGGGACTTCTTTTTCTTTTGGAAAATGAAAAGGGATGTGAAAGGACAGCGACACAGACGACACAGAAGAGGTGAAGAAAAAAAAAAACAAGGATGTGTCATTAGCCATGCAAGCAGATGAGTTTTAAAAATGTTTCCAAGAATGGAATCACAGATTTGACACATATACTAAGTGCAATGGAAAGTACTCTAAAGGTGATGATTTGTTTCATAAAAACATTTGAATACATAACTTTGAAAAATTGTTGTGTCTTTAGGGGAACTCCCTTGTAAACTTATAGAAACAATAAACCTTAGTAAATGCATCAACCCCTGTGTCCTATGAGTAGCAACTCAAGGAAAAATGCAGAGAATGAACTATTCTCAGCACCCCAGGTAGTAATAGAAAGATTTGGAAAGAAGGAAGTAGCAGAGAAAGAATGAAGAAAGTATATTTTTGGTGTCCACCGAATCCTTTCACCTGTGTAAGGATTGTACCTATGTATTTGAGTTTTCTCTGGTTTATACACTTCAGGTTTTAATCATAATTGGTCAAGGCTGATTTACATTGATCACCTTGTTTAATGCTCTATTATTTCTTGCATCTCATGATCTCCTGCTAGGTCTAATCTACTTCTTTGGGGCATGTTCTTGTGGTGGTCCTTTGACTTGACTGACTCAGTGATCCAGTATGCTAGCATGATTCTATCCCATAAGATTTGCTTTATCAAAGCAGAGCCCCAAATCCTTTCTCTCTTGATTCCACTGAAGGAAATCTCAAAATCGTAAGCACTACTGATATTGGCAAGTACTGACGAGGCTGTAGATCATTTGGAATAATCTATAGGGAAAAAAAGAAAGCATTTCATTGAAAACCTATGCATTCTGCAGGTGATATACTTCTAATTCATTTGATTTAAGTCTTCCTTGAACCAGGATATTTCAAAAAGTGAGTAATAAAACAGAATTAAGGTCATGAAACATTTTCAAAATTTCTGAGACAAACATCTTTGGTTGAATAGATTGCATGCCTAGAGTTGAGGGCTCATACAATTTTGAGTTAGGATTTACAAGAGTGTCACTAACTCAAGGTTAGTCTATACTTCTCTAGATAGAAGTTCCCTGGGTCATGTGCTAGTGTAAAAAAAACTTCCATATGAAATGCCTCCCCGTCAGTACAAACTCTCAGAGACGTCTTCCCATTTTGTAAATACATTCATTCAGATTAAACAGAGCCTGCAAACCTGCTTGTCATCACCTTGATCTGGTGGTCAGATTTTCTTTGTTTCTTTTAAGATTACTATTTTTATTTTTGTTTAATTCAATATTTGTCTATTTTAAATCTGTTTCCATCCAGACATAGCTTCTTAATTTGAGTAAAAAACACTTCTTATGTTTTATGTTTTCCTCTACTAGTTTGAAAGTTGTATACTCTAATATTAACCTATCAATGGTTTAAATCAGGGGTCCTCAAACTATGGGGTCCTCAAACCATAGACCACATGTGGCCCGATGAGGACATTTATGTGGCCTGCCAGATGTTTTTGGCACCGCCGCTGTCCTGCTTAGCAGCCCACTCATCCCAAGTCTGCAGTGAATTTGTTCATAGTTTTTTTTTTTAAACTATAGTCCAGTCCTCTAATGATCTGAGGGACAGTGAACTGGCCCCCTGTTTAAAAAATTTGAGGACCCCTGGTTTAAATTAATCAGATTCATTACTGAACTATGCAAGGCATGTAAAACACTTTAACAAATTATGCTTATTGAATTGGTTATATATTGTGATACATATTTGTCTCACGTTTTGAAACATATTTTTAAAATGTCACATGATTATAGTACTTTTGCTTGCTATAAATAATGCCTGTTTTTATCGCATCTATACTATCCTCTCTGATCATCAAATCTGCTTATATCTCAGACTTTGAATGTGGGATCTTTTAAAAAAATTATTAAAATACATAAAGCCTAATTTCTTTATAATCCTAATTGGAACTTTCCAGGCTCATGTGCTAGGAGCAAGAACAAGTTCATGCCATATTTAGAATCTAAAGCTAGAAGTCCTATAATCACGGGACAGTTTTTAACAATATTTCTTAACTATTTTGTAAGCTTTTTCAGTTCATAGTGTTTCTATTCTATATTATCAATAATTCTTACACTAATCTTCTATCTAGCTATAGCTAGCAAAGTCATTGAATTTACAAAAATATTCTTCTAATTTTCAGAAATTCTATATGCTTGCTCTTCCAGTCTTTTGGTCACTACAATATTTTCTTGCTTATAGATGCTTACCTTATGTGAATTTTTAGTAGTTCTAACTTTGCTATATATTGCTTCTGTAGGATATACTACATGATGACTTGTTTCTTTGGGCCATTTTGTAAATTTTTTTCTTGTGAAAGATTATATTTCTAAGCATTTTAAGTGTGTACATTATTGGAGTCTAGGTATGAATGGGGACTCCTTTGGAGAGGATAATTTTTGCCTGCCAGGTTTCTGACTTGAGTTTATCAGACATGCTGTGCAGTATGGGTTTGAATTGCAAATCCACATGAGGGCCAGTTTTGAGATGTGATTACTCAGAGGGAGATTTCTTTCATCTTTGCTCAGCTCCAAGGTTGAAGATGGACCATTGTCCTCACAATCTTCTAGGGAACAGGTTTCAGGATCAAGTGAACACTATGCACCAGTGTAGTTTGTGAGGGCCTTCTGCACTTTTGTCCAGAATGTGAGGCAAATATCCTGGAAGCCAAAGTCAAGTGCACTATTGCTTACCTCGGGGGAAACTGCCCTGGCTTGCTTGGGGGCCTTTTAATGGTCTTTACATACTTATCAGTCCCTTAGTATGTATACCTTTTTCTTCTTCTTTTTAATTTCTCCTTCCACTCTACCCTAAGTTCCTAGTAACAGCTGAGATTCTTTGGTCTTTATGAATTTCGTATAGGTGAGATCTCATAATGCCCTTTTGTGTTTGTACTTTTCACCAGGCCAGATGTTTTCAAGGTTTATCCTTGTCAAGGAATATATCAGAAAGTAGTTGTTAATCTACTTCTCTGGGAAACCTCTATGTTTTGAATGTTGCAAACAATGCTGCAGTAAATATTGGGGCACATGTCTGTCCGAGGGACTGCTTTCAATTATTGGGATTTATCATTAGGAATGGAATTTCCAGATCCTCGGAGAAATCTATTTATATATTTTAATGAACATCTAAAATATTTTCTCTCAGTGTCTACATTTTGCTTTTCTACCAACAATAGATAGGAATTCAAATTTCTTCACATCTTTTCCAACACTGGTTACTTTTCATTATTTTAATCATATTTATCCCAGTGGTATCTCATTGTGATTTAACTTGCATTTTCTCTAAACAGGTCCTGGTAGTGAGCCATGAACACATTATTTATCTGTTTATTCGTATAATATACGCAGGGACTCAGATGAGGTATGGTCCCTGACCAACAAAGATTTAAAGCAGATTTTGGTCTTGTGCATACTTTATATGATCACAAATCCCTTCAAAGTCTCCAGCTTGGATCAGAGTCGACTCATTTCTAACACTCAGACAAGTGGAATTCACGTCCTTGTGGACATTTAAAATGGTCTCTGGTCTTTCCTTGACTAGCATAATTATGCAATCTCCTACTCTTTATTTTTTAACTCCTGGAGATTTTCATAATTTTTAAAGTTCATCCTGCATTTATAAATATATTTTGTTGATGTTTTCTTTTCCATTCATATAGCATCTTTATACTTTTTTAGCAAGAATATATTTTGATCATATGACCTATGCCATCACAAATATTTGGCACATCTATTCATTAAAAGTCATTTGAAAATAGAACAGCATTCACAAATTTAAAATTAAGTGAGATCAATAATCCAGCTGCTGACTTTTTACAAATACTTTGTACAGTTTATACCTAGTCTACCCTACTGCTGCTAAGTCCGTTGTAGTTTATCTTGATGCTAAAGGACAGGAGAAATGTCCTGCAGCATCTCCAGGGTTATAAATCTTTTCAGAAACAGACTGATCTATGTTTTCTCTCATGGAGCAACTGGTAGACTTGAACCGCCAACCTTTCAGCCTAATGCGTAGCCAATGGTGCCACCAATGCTCCTCATACACCGGATAGTCCATACAAAATTTAACATGGTGCCTAATAGGTTCCTGATCACGCATTCACAGATTTTTTACAATAACATTTTCGAGTTTGTAAAAACATGCTCCTGATTTTTTCGATAGCATATATGAAAATTGTAAATTATTCTAACCTTTACAGTGCCTCAGAAAACAACAACAATAGGTAATAGAACTGAAGAAGAGGTCAACTTATTCCAACATTACCACACAAT
This sequence comes from Nesogale talazaci, assembly GCA_004026705.1. Classification (NCBI taxonomy): domain Eukaryota; kingdom Metazoa; phylum Chordata; class Mammalia; order Afrosoricida; family Tenrecidae; genus Nesogale; species Nesogale talazaci. The sequence goes on from PVJH01001080.1 coordinate 205,641, forward strand.
TCTAAATGGGCTTTGTGGCAGTCATGTGCTTATGTTAACTTCATGATTGAGATGTAGGGGTGGAATCTAGCCTGTTAATCTTGAGGTAGGCATTGAGTAGCCTATGAGGCCTCCATGTGGGCATGGTTTTCTCCTGTTACATCTGGGAAATCTCGCGATATTTCCCTCATGAAGATGAGAAGCTATCTCCCCAGTTGTTGGGAGTTCATCTCAGAGACGATTATTCACAGACAAGATAAGATGGGAGTGTCTGAGGAGCCAGAAGTCACACGGCTTGGGCCTGATGGAGTCAGACCTCTGAAGCTGGAGAGGCCATGTGGAGACCCCTGCCAGCTATGGGTTGCTTCTGCCAACACTGCATGCTGTTGATGAGCCCTGGAAGTGAGGAGTCTGGGGAGACCCCTGCCAGTGCTGGGATTCTGCACCCACTGATATGTGTCTTCGGGAGTCGGAAGGAGACATTATAGACTGTTATGGGGTTTATGGACTAATACCAGACTTATGACTTTGAACTGGACTGGTCGGGATGCTTTTTCAGAGTTCCATTCCTTTTGTATATAAACCCTTTCCTTATATCCATATGTGTATCTATGAAATTTGTTCCTCTAGTTTACCCAGACTAACACAGGCTTGGTACAAATCATTAGTCTTTATCATCACCTCTTACAAATGTAGAGTTATAAAATTTTCAAAATGTGTTATTATGTATCCCTGTATTTACTGTTTATATACATCCTGCACAATTATTATTACAATGCCAAGTTTATAGCCATGATTTAGAGATTGACCTAAACTCACATACTTAATTAGTACCTAATATAGACAAACTCTGAATTCAGTGATCTCTAGCCAGGTTCAGAGTTTCTCCCTTAAGGTCATGACTTTTGTCATTAGAATAGGGATATATTTTTAGCATATTCCTTTTTTGCTTCATTTTCTTTATACCACAAATTTAATTTCTTTAGAATCAATGAAAAACAATCAATACATACTTGTTTTCATTTTACCTGAAAAAAGGATGCTAATTTGGTTAACAAGAGCATGACAGTGTCCTTCATGTAGGTTGTAAGTTGATGTTGTGTGCCTTCAATTCTTCCATTCTGATTTAAGTCAGAGGCTAGTTAAAGGAGCTAAAGGTAAAGCAATGGTTCTATTTCTTTTCTGTTATGGAATGTTCTTTGCTGAATATGATTTAATGCAAGCACACTCCTGCATAATGAATATTGCATTTTCCATTTCAATAGTGAACTAAAATAACCTATTGTGAGTGTTAGAATGTAATAATCCATACATTACTATGTTTTATTGATGGGATTTTATATTCTGGAATCCACTCAGGCATATCCAAACCCAAATACCAAATTTAATTCTGTGCATGGAAGTTATTATATACATCATCACAACTTTTAACCTAACTGCATAACATTTAATTTCATGACTGCAATGGAACTGTAGGCATTAGTTCTATTGTCATATATATTGGATTGGGACAAAAGAAAATTCTGTTTTGGATATGATTGATGGTAAATTGTTACACTGTAGTGCTTAGTTGGAGCTAATATTCAGTGAAAATAAATGTTTTTTTTTCTGGATTCTTTAATGAAAAAGTCTAGGTTATAGGTCAATTAAAACCAGAAGGTTTTCAACCACTCTTAAGTGAGCAGATACCCCATGTTCAGCAAACAAAAATTACTTTTGCTATATTTTGAGTTAGGAATCAATTTGTATGTTTCGGATTGAGTTATACATCTGACTTTTCCTGCAAAATATGCAAAGGGTATTTGGACAGAGAGAAGTGTAGCAAAGTAAGACATATTGTAATAATTAGCTGAATTATTTCTGGCATGCCGTGAACAATTACAGGATTAATAGCCACCCAACCAAACGGTGTTATGTTGGAATAAATTGACCGACAAGGTTTCTCAGCGAGGAAATGAAGCTCAGATAGATCATCAATAAACGCGACTGGGCTGTGCATGCTTGTGAGAGTTCCAGCGTTTTACATCTACACAGGATAGACACAGTAACCATGGTTAATGATAGGAAGAAGGTATTTAAAAATTCATTTAGAATATTTTGCCCTTTTTAATTGCCTGCTGGAAGACATAATGTTTGATGGACACTAATGGACCATACAATCTACATTTAATTAAATACCTGTAAGTTCTGAGTCCCACTGACAAACAGCCTTCCTGAACATAAAATGAAGGAGAATTGAAGCATTTTGGAATGTATGTTATTTCAGGCATGGGTATTTAGAATTGCATTGTTGTGATTAAAAAGGAAAAAGTAGAAAAATTTTGAAATGCTGCAGGCTATATCATAATGTAATATATAATCTGTAGTGAAGAACACCATTATGGAAATGTTTGGGCTAGAGAGAAACAATGATATGATCAGAAACTGTGCCAATATTTACATTTTTTATTGTGTATAATTTTTGTAGAGAGTTGCTGACTAAATCAGGAGAAAGCAGGAGAGATCAAAAAGGTAGGCAGGAAGAATAGGGGTGTTTAAAATATCATGCCTGTGAATGTCTGTGAGTTTTGTAAAATTAATGTTGTACTTATAACAGTAGTTAAGATTATATACTACTGGAAATTGGGGGAGTTCATTTGTAAACTAACTTGAACTTTCTCTACACCTGTACTTTCAAGTCATTTTTCAAATTAATGATCATGTGTAAGCTCTGTTTACTATATCACAAAAGTAGCATAACCTTTCTTAGTTTCCCTGTTTCTATTATAAAGAGATAATATTGGCCCAAGAAATAAAATTGTGAAAAAATAATCAGGTACAAACTATAAATGTTTGAAACTTAAAATGTATCCTTTGAAATTAAGTAGAATGCAACCATAGAAACCATGCCCATTCCAGACCCAGGTCTCTGCTGTCTTCTGTCGTTAGTTCTGTATCAAACAGAGATTTCTCTAAAATACCAATTGTTCGTTTAATGGCTCCTTTCTCTGTTCATTCTTCTTAGTAACCCGTCACCATCTTAACTACAACTTGAATATGCCTGCCTCTATCTCCTCTTTCTTTAATTTTTTTACACATTCATTTGGGTATTCTCCATGTACTGCAAATTCATAAGTAGAATGAACTGAGTTGGTTTTCGAATTCCTCTGTTTTTGTTTTCCATCAAACAATGACAGAATGGTTTGTCTTGCTCCCTCCTCTTCATCTTTATAGACTGTTGGAACCCGAGTGTTTCATTGCTACCCTCTTATATTTCATTGCTCCTATCCACCCAAAGTTCCCTGATATTTCATGACTAGCTGCTTAAAGGGTTTATGCATCTCATCCTCAATTCATTCCAACCCAGATCCCCATTGTTGATATAAGCTGTCTAACTTCCCATTTCAACCTCAGAAGCCCACTGTTTTCAGTATGAAATTCAAGTTCCTCCACATGACATCAAGGGCCCTCCGGCCTTAATCCTTGCCTGCCACTTAATTATCATGCCACTCCACAGCCTATTGCCCACAGGCTTAATTCACAAAGACTACAAGAAATATTCTGAGGGCTTAACAGTACCAATGGGTCTTCACAAAGCCCAAACTGTTTTTGCTAACTTTTAGGGCCTTCTCTTCCCCTCCATGCTTTCCCCAGCTCTTCCTGCTAACTCCTATTGACCTGACAATCTTTATTTTGAGGTCTCCTTCTCTAGAAAATATTCCTGGTTTCCCCACTCCCATTTCAGTTTGTGCTCAGTAGTGTGTTTTATACTCTGTCCAGTTGTAGGGCCTAGAATGACTTTCAAAATATTGCTCACAGGGGTTCTTCCAATCAGAGTTAGAATTTCCATAGTCAGGCAGAGGTCTCCTTATACATACTCAGAGAGAGTGACACGTAAAATATTCAGTAGGGCTTGTTCTTGTTTTCTCAAATTCATGAGTTGTGGATTCATAAACAAAGCAGGGCTGGATTGGGGGAGACTTTGATCTGTGGATGAGTGCATTTGTAACAAAAACCTTATCCAGCCAGATGGGGAACTCTGGGACTGGGAGGGCCCTCTAAAACTAACTTGGGCAGGGGACATAAATTCACATGTTGACCAGACAGTGAATCTAGGGTTCCCTGTGGAATTGACAAGATCTAGGATGAACGGAGTTTGTCACTTCAGCTTCAAGACACATATCCCGACGCAAATAGGAGCTTCAGTCACCAAGTCCCAGCAGCTAGAAAAATACGTACATCTTTCTGGAAAAAAACGTTTGCAGGCAGAGCATGATGGAATTCAAAGCAGTTCCTTAAAGACAAGAACTTTTTCCATTCATTTTTATGCACCATGGGCTAGCAGACACCCGAAATTATAAGAGGTATTCAAAACAAATGTTTATTGAATGAATGCATAGTATGGTTTTTAGTCAAATTCATCTTTCTGAAAGCAATCTGTGTTTCACATTCCTTATGTTCAATCTGAAAATAAGGACGGAAGAAAATACAAAGTGCAGTATAAATAGCTGTTAATCTAAGTGCAGTCCCTTGGATTTTTAGAAGACTTGTAATGATCCTATGTACTTCATCTCAGAAACAAAATAAAAAGTTAAAAAAAATAGCTGCTGGGGCTGAAATAGAGGAGACATTTCTTCGTGTTAAAAATAAATTCATATTGTTTTTCATTTAAACAGCAACAATGAAAACTATGACTTCAGCATTCTAGTGTGTTGAAGTCCAAAGTCCAACCCATATCCACACTTTCTAAAGAAAGTGTGTAGAAACCAAGCGATCACATTTGAAGCTGGTACACAGCCAATTAAGATGGAGCAAATAGGGGATTTCTCATTGGTATAGAGCATATTTTCATGCTTAGATTTTACTTGAGGAACAAAGAAACATAGGAAAAAATGGCAAGTGAGAGTCAAACTCACTGATATGCCAGAAAGACATGATGGACAAGACTAAGATCTGTGAGCACAACATGTCAAATAGCACAACACTAAAGAAATTTAAAATCCTTTGTTTGTCCAGTGGTTAAGTATTCAACTGCTAATCAAAAGATTGGCAGTTCAAACTCAGCAGTTGCTCCAAGGATGGAAACTATGATAGTCTGCTTCCATGAAGACGTACAGCCTTGGAACCCTTATGTGACTGCTATTCTAATCTGTCCTATGGTTACCACTGAACCAGAATTGACTTAATGGCACCAGGTTTGGTTTGGGTTTGGGGCTAGGTAAATAGTTAAAAATGAAACACTAAACTCACTCCCAATGAGTTACTTCTTCCTCATTTGACCTTCTAGGACAGAGAAGAATTGCCTCTGTGTTTCCAAGGCTCCAAACCATTATGGGAGCAGAAGATGTCATCTTCCTCCGATGCAGCAGTTGGTGGTTTTGAACCATAAACTTTGTAGTTAACAGCCCACTGCATAAACCACAGTGCCACCAGTGCTTTTTGGTAAAGAGCTAAGTACAGCTTTCTTAGTCTAATGCTTGTCACTTTGAATGCACCCAGTAGATCAGAAAACAACTCATAATCTATTTTTCAAGAGTCCACCTTGGAAACCCTACAGAACAGCATTTTACTCTGCACCGAGGAGGCTGGAGGCAAGCTAAATCTGTGCATTGGCAACTTTTTGTTGTTGTGGTGGTGGCTGTCTTGTTTTCTTTACAGAAGATATTGTTGAAGATGATAAGCGGAAAATATAAATCAAGTTGTGATGTTCTGGAGCCTGTGGGAGTGGACCTTTTAGATTGAGATGGATAAGAGATACATGTGGTGATTCTAAGTTCTATTAGGAAGACTTGTAAATGAGCTGCTGAAAAGAAATGAATGACATAGGAGAGAAAAAGGGAAAATGTCTCTTTCTGCTTCACTGAGCCCACAGTTGCTTAATGCATTGTTAGTTCCCATTGAGTTACCCCAACCATTGGGTAGCCTGGGCACCTGTGCCATCCTCATGCTTCTCTCTGACTATCTGGGACCTGTTGAGCATCATGCTGTAGTTGCTGTTGTTAACTTCCATCCCTTTGATTCTGACTTATGGTTCTGATCCTGTGTACTACAGAAGGAAACACTGCCCAGTCCTGAGTCGCCTTCTCAGCTGCTGTTAGGTCTGAGACCATTGTGGTAGCCACTGTGTCCATCCCTCTCTTTAAGAAACTTCCTCTTTTTAAATGAGGCTCAACATTACAGAGTGTGATGTACTTTTCCAGGAACTCAGCTCTCCTGATAGCATATGCAAAGCCAAGATGAATTCTTCACCCTCTTCTCGCCTCGAGGATCATTCTGCCTATACTCCTTGCAAAACTGGATCTGCAAAACCAAAAATTCTCCTCTGGCTGTGGGTGGTGATCACCCATCAAGTGCACGGACCAGAACCTGTGTCAGTCATGTTGAAGGTGAGCATGCTATCACTTCACCTTCTTACAGAAGGAGAGGGAATGTAAATGTTTGGGTCCTATTTTATATAATGCATTTGGTAGGAAGGGCACACGGAATGGTTAGGGAAGCCACAGGACCTTAAAGGTCTGATACTATGGTTTACATGGTTTAATCACATAATCATGGGTGGCATTAACATTACTATATTGTGTACTGAAAACATTAATTTGTTTCATCATATTGGTACTTTAAGCAACCATTTAAACATGGTGCAGACTTTCCCTTTGCTCTTGAAAGAGCTCATAGTGAATCATGTTGGGCTGCTATGCAAGATCAACACTTTAAAAGCACCCCCAGGTGGCAAAGATGCAGCCTCTTCCTCCAAGGGAGACTTACAATCATATAAACCCACAGAGACTGTTCAGCTCTCTCCTACAGGGTGGCCATGAGTTTGACAGGGCTGGAGGGTTGGGAGCCTGATTGATTTCCTCCAGAAGAGACTCAGACGGACTTAGAAAACTGCCCAGAGCTGAACTACTTTAGGATGCAAAAAACACATACCAGCACACAATAGAACCCTCCACTAGTTACCTCAGCTCACCACATGTATCCTGAGGCCAACCCATGCACATCTGGTACTAGAACTTGGCAGGAGTTTCTAGTAATATCCCTTCCTCCATGGACAAGCTGCCAACTTTCAACACCCCCTTCTACTGAAAAACTTCAGACTTTTTCTGGGTAGGGAGTCCTATGAGTTGGAATCAACTTATTGGCCACTAATGGCAATAATAGCAAATATTTCTAAACCATTTAATATATGTTAAATTGGGGGCTGAGCCCTGGTGGCGTAGTGGTTTTGCGCAGAACTGCGGCCCACTGGGATGGAGATTTGACTCCAGCTGCACAGAGCAAAGGCTGGGCTCCTACTCCTACCACCTGAGGGCAGTGATGCCCCCCCTAATATATATATATATATATATATATATATATATATATATAGAATTGTATTACTCTTTACTTTCTTATTTTGTTTGTCTTTCATTGTGTGACTGATGAAGTTGTGTTATGTTGTGACCTAACCCCCTTTTCAACCTAATGCTGATATTGTTTTCATTGGGAGATTCTGTGTAAGGTGTTGGTTGACAAAAACGTCTGCATTTGCTTACAATGGCCAATTTTCATTGTGTGACAGAATCATGTTGCCCCAGAGGTGGTCATAAGACCCCAAGCAGCCACAAGACTACTAGGAAGATGTCTAACCAATGGCAGCAAACCCTCTAGAGCTGCTCCATCTATCTAGTTTTCTCTGCTGATCTATTCAGGCTAATTGATTAGACACAGTGAAAATTATTTATTTCTTGCAAAAAGTAGCTTTTTCAATTTATAGATCACATTGGTCAGTATTACAGCAATCAAAGATCATTCTAACCACCCAGATTTTTTAAATCTGTTCTCCTCTAGGAGTTCTTGCCTGAATCATGAGTCATTTGCATTCCACCCCAGTTCTAATGACACGAGTTAGTGCTATCAAACCAGTTCACTGAGTTGAATGCTCATCTTTCCTGACCAGTGCAGACCCCTCTTGCTCCATATCACATTTGGATTTTTTAAGCTATTTTATTAGCACAGCAGCCAGATATCAAACCATTCAATAATTTAGTCTTCTCAAGAAATGTTGTATACACTCTACTACAATATGTTTCAAAGTATTTTCTTCCTGCGTCATCTCTTTGATACCAGCTCAGCTTTAGCCCCCACATCCCCTGCAGGATCCCCTAAGAATGCTTAATTTACTTATTATCTTCACAAATCCATCTATCTTTTTTGTCACCTTGGAGTAAGTTATTGATGGTAACATCCAATATCTTCACAAATCCATCTATCTTTTTTTCCCATCACCTTGGAGTAAGTTATCGGATGTTAACCACATGATAGAGAATTTGAATGATTCCCCCTACATTGGCAGGGAGTGGGGGCAACGACATCTTCAGACTTTATAATCTGTTGCAATGACTCATTAACTCCTGGGAAAGGACTGTTTCTAAAGTTTAAAAAAATTTACAGGGGAGAAGGAAGGAATGTTACGTAGGAAGAAATGAGCAGGGAAGGTCTGGAAGGAGAATCATGGCTCCAAGGTTATTAGATCCATCCTGTGGTAGCATCAATCAGAGGGCTCCTAAAGCATTCTAGTCCAAGGCTTATATATAGTACATGATAAGGGCCTCACACATATGTGCGATCTATCTAATCAATCAGTAGGCACAATCCATTTCATCATGCCTTCATCAAGTCCTGAATGTATTTCCCAGACGTGGTCTTTGGAGTTCCCGCTACCTTTGAACCTCAGTTACTGGAAAATTCTCAGGATTATTTTTCAGGAAATGAGAGTCAAAGCCTTTGCCAGGTTTCCACCCTTCATTTCCTATTACTAGTAAAGTTCCAATTCATTTAGTTTAGGATGAGATTCATTGTAATGGAGACATTTTTCCTACCAGATTGAAAAAAAAACATTCTTTCTATTTTGAATGAGTGTTTGTTATGAATTGAATTGTGTCCTTCCAAAGTGTGTATTGAAATCCAAATCCTGGTACCAGTCAAGAAATAGGATAACTCTTCGGAGATTTTTTTTTATGTCATTGAAGTCAGTACTGGATGTATCCTAAGTTGCATCACGTCAGAGATAGAGAAAGAGGAAACTCGACACAAGGAGGCAACCAGTGGAAGAAGGAGACAGGTGACAGAGGCAGAAGCCCAGAAACTCCCTAAAAGTACTGAATGTCACCAAAATGTAAACTAGACAAGGACGAATGTTCATGTATTCTGACATCCTGAATTTGGGCTACTGGCTTCTTGAACTGTGTGAAAATAAATTTCTGTTATTTAAAACCATTCACTCATGGCAGCTCTGTTTCAGCTGCAGTCAGTGCAATAACAATCTATGGTCAAATTTAGGAATAAATGAGTCTCAAATACCTAGCCATGAATATTCCTATTTGCGACAGAAATTTGGAATAACTCAAGAATAAATTTGGTAAAACCCAGGATGCCTGGTAAGTTATTCTTAGGGTCACTAAAAGCCATGGCTTTGAGTACTGCTTAGTGACAATGGCAGTTGTCAAATCAATCCATTTTGGTAACCAAAGAAGTTTCTTGGTTGTGTGTCAGAATTCCTTCTAACCTGTTTATTCTTAGGTTCTAGCTTCAACATTAGCTTGTGAGCTACTGAATTCCCAACTAGGAAACTCTTTTCTTATCATTTAAGAAAGCCATGTGTGCCAGCAAGGTCTCTGACACTAATTCATCTTGATATTGGCCTCTTTAGACTATGAGGAGGGACATAGGTGGCCTAGATTCATTGTAATAATTATTACTATTCATGATCTTGCAAAACTAAGACTTTGAAGCAATTCAACAACATACTACCTGAATTCACTGTTTGGAAATACACCATTTGGACTTTCTTTAGTAAATGCAGGCAATTTTTAATGAGGTACTCACGTAATTTAGGGGTAAGAGGCTGAAGAGCAACAAACTTTATACACCAGTTTCCTGAATTTTGATAATCTTCTCAATTCCAGATGAGTTGTCGAAAGATTCCAGTGTTCTAAACCATGTGCTTTACACTAACAGAAAAAGGACTTTGGTACCCCCACAAAACCATGAAGAGAAATAACATCTCTGGTAAGCTTTCAGTCCACAAGAAGAAAGAATATTGACCCAACAAAATTAGCCATTTTGCCTAGAAAACATAAATTTGGGTGGTAATAAAATTTTATTTGAGAGTGAATGACAAAGTTTTATATATTTTCCCCAGTAACTCATTTCTACTCCCACAACATGTTTTTTTTTTTCTTTTTAAAACACAGAGGCCCTTTAGTAGGTGGAAAGCTATGTGCAGCAAAAATGGTTAAGCCTTATGAGTCATCTCCACTCAAGACACTGGTTTAATTGCTTATAAGAGGAATAGGCCTAATCCTGTGTATCCATAAACATTCAGCAGTAAACTCAATTCAGTGTCACCTTTTCCACTTTGCAACAGATACATTCTTCAAAAAGTATATGCCGATCCATGATTCATAGGGTGTTTCATATTAACTTAAGAAATTTGTTTCTAGGTTTAATTGCTCTTAATACACTGCCGTGATTGCCATGGGTTAGTTATCTGGCCTACTCTAAATCTAGCATTCTGTTATTTATATAAGCACTCAAGACAATGGGCTATGGAAATTAGTTCTTAATTCTCATTAAAAGTATTAATAAAGGGCTGAGCCCCGGTGGAATAAGTGGTTGAGTGTGGGGCTGTGGCCTGCAGGCTTGGCAGTTCAAATCCAGCAGCGGCTCTCAGGAGCAGCACTGGGTAGCTCCCATGACCACCAGAGGGCAGTGATGTTCCCCCAAAATACAACAACAAAAAAAGAATATCTCACTATGCCCTATACTTCTGAATCTTTAGCAATTACCATGAAGATGCAGCACCTGAATTTTTGTCAGGCTAATTTTCTATCCTCTAGGATACAAAGAAAGTATTAATAAAAATAAAAGTTTCTTACTAAGACAAATAATCACTTTATAATTAGTTTTCTTAAAATATAAAGTGATATATTTCATTTCCAAAATATGTATGGGTGGACCCATTGAAAGAACCACAAATGTCAAATATTATCTGATGCCATTTATAGCTTAATAATAATAACGATAAAGACTCTCATCCAAACAGGAACAGATTTTGTATATATTTCCAAGAAATGCAAGGGTAAGGGAGGGGTGGGGTGAAATGACAGCAGGTGTCCCTTGGCTGAGAATCAGGCAACCACTGGGGAGAGGTGGACTCCTGGAGGGTTCTCTTAGTGCTTTGAAAGCAATGTTAACAGTTTGAAATGCAAACAGCCATCTAATTTACAATTAATAATTTTGGAAGGGTGAGGGGATTAGTTTATTGATACAAGTAGACCTATGGTACTTTTATTGGAAAATTGTTTTGCTTTTTAGTTTTCTATTTGTGACCAGGTGATTTTTTTCTTTTGACTTTCCATTTTTAAATCTATGAACATTTTCACTGTCAAGATTATTTTAACATACTTTACCGCTATGCCATTTTGATTTGTAACATTTTTAAAAATTAAATTTTTCATTACAAGAGCAAATAAAGACAATGGAAGGAATAGAGGGAATCACTGGACGCCAAAGAATTCATTAACCTTACACTGCTTCAGCAGGCAGGACGTGACCTAGAAAATGTTGACCAAAAACAAGGTTCCCAGAACCAAATGAGACATTTCAACAAGTGGATCACACACTTTAAGCACTTACTTATCAATGTCAAGAAAATTGGAAAATCCCTAGCTGGCAAATCACCTGGAAGAGGTTCATTTTTGTACCTATTCCACAGAAAGGTTACCAAACAGAATGTGGGGAATTAAAATATCATTAATATCATATGCCAGTAAATTTTACTGAAGATCATTCAACAATGGTTGCAGCATTACCTTGACACAGAGTCACTTGAAGCTCAAGCCAATTAAGAAAAAGAGATAGAATTCAAAATATCATAGCCGATATCAGATGGATCTGGTTGGAAACAGATTTCAGAAGGATCTTGACCTGTGTGAGACACTGTGGATAGCATCAGAAAGTAGGAAAATTCCGGAACACCTCTTTGTGCTTGTACAGAACCTGTACACAGGGCAAGAAACAGTCTATGTTAGTCCGGGTAGATGAGAGAAACAAATTCATAGACATGCATATAGATATAAGGGAAAGGTTTGTATACAAGAGGAATGGAACCTTGAGAAAGATTTCCAACCCAGTCCAATCCGAAGTCCGATAATAGTCCATATGTTTGATACTGCTCTATAAAGTCTCCTTCCGACTTGTGAAGCACATGCTATGACACCAGGACAATCACAGACCAGTGGGTGCAGAGTATTGTGTGTCGAGTGGCGCTTGAAGTATCGCAGTGCTTGCAGGGGCTCCCCATGGCCTCCTGAGCATCTTATCACTGGCAGGATTCTCCATGTGGCTTCTCCAGCCCCAGAGGTTTGGCTCTATCAGGGCAAGTCCAACTGGCCTCTTCTCTGGCTTCTCCATTCTCCAGGAATCAGGATCTATCAGCATGCTGTCATCTTGTCTTGTCAGTAGTTCATCATCTCATCTCGGAGACTTAGTCAAGTCTCTCACAGGAAATACTGTGAGACTTCCCAGGATTCTCAGAGGAAAGCCAAGCACACACAGAAACTTCCTTGGATACTCATTGGCTGTCTCCAGATTGACAGGCTAGACTCTACCCCTAGAATCCCAATCATGAAATTGACACATGAGTACATGACTGCCACACAGTCCTTTAACTACAATAAGGAAATAAAACAGGGATCAAAATTAGGAAAGATGTACATCAGGGTTCAATCCCTTTACACTCCTTATTCAATCAGCATCCTGATCAAACAATCAGAGAAACTAGACCTTGTAAAGAAGAATGTGACCGGAGAATTTGTGGAAGGCATGAGAACATTCTGGCATGCGTGTGACACAACCTTACTTGCTGAAATTGGAGAGAACTTGAAGCACTTGCTAATAAAGTTCAAGGCTGGCAGCTTTCAATAGGGATTGCATTTCCTTCTTACTTAATGGTCTCGATTTGATAATATCCACTGCAATGGCTACATGGAACTCACCAGCAAAATTCATGAACAAAGGATTTCTTAAAGTGGCTAATAGTAATACCACTGAGAAATGTTCAAAGTAGAGTTGTTCATCAGAACTTTTTACAAAATTATTTCAGGTCTGCTAATAAATGCTCAAATCTGGAAGAAAATACTTTCAAGTTCTATGGGTCCCCCATCTCAGTTCCCTGAATTAAATATCCAAAGGGACTCCATTCCAGTAAACCTCAGCTTGCAGCCACTCAACTCCACTTCTGTTTGTTAGCAGGTCTAGCTTTCCCAAATAAGTGCCCAAGAGGCACCCCCAATCTGCCAGCTAGCCTACTGAACAAAAGCACTCATCTGTACTTGCTCCCTGGGCTGAAAGCTCACCACTCTGTTCCATAATTTATCCTGGTTCTGTTGCTGCTCCTCAGATGCTATAATTGTCTTCTAGATCCAGAAGGTTCATTGTGAAGAGCTCAGATCCAGAAACGTCCTCCACTCCTGACTTTTACTGGTAATAAGATCCATCCTTCTGCTTCTCAGAAGGCTCCTTTCAGATGTAGCAGGTTGGCATTCCATGGAGTTCTTATCTTATCACTATTTTATATTATCAGTATTTTCTCCCACCTTTTAAGAGATCTGGCAGGAAAGGATAATTTGGTGGAAGTTAGAGACATTGGCAAAATGAGCCACATTAAATAGTCATTATTCCTGAATTGCAGTATATTACAGTGTAATGCATTGCAGTGTATAGAAAACAAAAATCTTCCTAACTACACCAATAGACAACATAAGAAGAAGAGCACAAAGGAGGGCAGTTATCAAGGACTTCATTTTGCTTGGACGCACATTCATTGCTCATAGAAGCATTAGAAAAGAAATCAGATGACAAACTACAATGTGCAAATCTGCTGAGCCAGATTTGTTTAAAGTATTAAAGATGTCCCTTTGAGAACTAAGGTACAGCTGACCCAAATTCATGGCACTTTTAATCACTTCTTATGCATGTGAAAGTTGGGCAATAAAAAAAGGAAGACCAGGGCTGAGCCCCAGTGGCGTAGTGGTTGAGTGTGGGACTGTGGCCCACAGACATGGCGGTTCAAATTCAGAAGTGGCTCTCCAAGAGCAAGACTGAGTAGCTCCCACGACCACCAGAGGGCAGTAATGCCCCCTCAAAACAACAAACAAACAAAGGAAGACCAAAAATCATCAATGCATTTGTGTGATGGTGCTGTCAGAGAGTAAGGAAGTTACCCCAAACCCTAGGGGCACAAACAAGTCTTTGTTGGGGGAAATTGTAGCCAGAATGTTCCTTCAAGGCAAGGATGGAGACATAGGTCTTGACTACATTCTACATGTTATCAGGAAAGTTCTCAGAGAAAAGCATAAAACATTCTGAAGTAGAAGAGCAGAAAAAATGAGAAAGACCCTCAATGAGATGGATTGGCAGAGTGGTTTAGACCTTGGTATAAAACTTAAAAACAATTTTAAATATGCTTCAGAAGAACCCAACAACGCTTCCTTGTGTGGTCAGTAGACTCACTGTGGGTCACAAGCAAATTCTGACACAGCCAATAACAATGTATTTAAAGACAATCCCTCATCAAATATCAAGATGCACTACTGATGTCAATTATCTGTGAGACATTAACTATCCATCTATTACACTGACACCTCAGTCATACAGCAATGGATGTACAATTACTCATCATGTATGAATGTATTTTTAAAATCATTTTATTGGGGATCACACAGCTCTTATCATGATCAATCCATATATCAGTTGTATGCAGTCCACATTTGCATATTTGTTGCCATCATCATTCTCAAAACATCCTCTTTCCACTTAGGTCCCCAGTAAAATATATGTTAAAGTTAATGTAGGATTAACAACTACAAAGGTAATTTCTTACTAGAAACATGCTGTGTTAGTCCAGGTAGACTAGAGGAACAAATTCATTGACATGCATATGGATATAAGGAAAATGTTTATATACAAGAGGAACAGGACATTGAGCCCAGTTCAGTTCAAAGTCATAAGTCCGATATTAACCCATATGCCTGAAATCAGTCTATAATGTGTCCTTCTGACTCACGAAGTCACAGGTCAGTGGGTGCAGAATCCCGGCGCTGGCAGGGGTCTCCACATGGCTCCTTGCTTCCAGGGCTCAGGATCCATGAACAGCAGAAGCAACTCATCGCTGGCAGAGGTCTCCATGTGATCACCCCAGCTTCAGAGGTCTGGCTCCATCAGGGCAAAGCTGTGTGGTCTCTCTGCTGGCTCCTCCTGCTTCTCAGACATTGCCATCTTGTCTTGTCCATGATTCATTGTCTCTTTGACTAACTCCCAAGCACTGGGGAAGAAGCTTCTCATCTTCACGAGTGAAATATCGTGCAATTTCCCAGATGTATCAGGAGAAAGCCATGCCCACACAGAGGCCTCATTGGCTACTCAATGGCTATCTCCAGATTAGCAGACTAGACTCCACCCCTACATTTCAAGCACAAAATTAACATAAGCACATGACTGCCACAATGCCTATATTCACAGATAGAACTAAGACTATATGAACTAATGGTTCTATTAAAAATGTCGATAAAACCAGGAGATGAAGTCAAAAGGTGGGAAACATATTTTTCTAGTATCATATAGTTGAGGCCATTTAAATATTATTTAGATTCTAAGTGAATACTTAATCAATCAGTATCATTCACAGATTTCACATATATGCGATTTGCCTACTCAATAAAACTTATTGAGAGCACTGAAATTTATATCCATGGTGTTTTCCTGGTCATTCACAGTCTGGCAGTTGTATCAAATATTTGGAGTCATGTGACATGAACGCTCTAAGCGAAGGTGGAAGAGGTGATGCCCACCTTCAGAGTTCAGTTCTAATCTGTAAGTGCATATCTTCCTTGCAGTCTCTGTTTGCATATTGTTGTACTTGGGCCAGTGAATTTGAATTTAAAAAGTTTCTTTTCAGAGTGCTCAGTGCTGTCGAGTGTTTCTACACACAGAGGCTCATGCACAAGATTTCCCTTGGATCACTGGTTCAGTAATCTTTAATCCTCTGTTCACTGCAAAGAGCTCCAAAGTTGTCCTAAGTGACTACAGAGGAAGAATATAACTATAATAAATATTTGGAAATAACTCTAATTAGCTTAAATCACTGGTTACTTTTGATTAAGAGTCCCCACCAAAGTAATGTTATTGGTTGACACATAGACACTCTTGTCAAAAAGACAAAACCTGTGGAGCAAACAATGTCAAAGTCTTGATGTAATAAGATTCAAATCAACTAGGTAAACCAAAAACATAATAGCTTTTCTTCTTAAATTGTGCATGTGTGCACAATCACTCATATACAGCCTCTCAAATGCTCTTTGAATAGCACTTATTTACTAATAAATTAGGTGAATGAAATATGAGCTATGCTATCATTCTTTTGAAAAAATAGATATTAGCAAGTCATTGATCACAAATGGCCTTGATCGAACATGTTCAATCTCTCGGGTGTGGACGGCATGCAACAACTAAAAGTCAATTTCAGTCCAAGAAAAACTCACAATCCAATCATGCAGCTAACAAGAGTGCCAAGAGGTACGTGAACTAGCAGAGGGTTGATCAAATTGCCAACAAACCACCCCAGTGGGAGTCTTACCCTCAGAGAAAGGAAAACACAAGAAAGCTTTCACCAGGGAATGACATTAGGCTGTATTTAGACTGTAAAGAACACTCACTTGAGGTTAAATTTAAATCAGTATATAAAGCAAAAGTCATTTGCAAACAGAATGCCCCTTGAAGAAGTTTTTGTAATTGTCCATAAGGGGTGGTAGGCATTCGTGTGTAAAACTTTGTATGGCACTGTCCAATGCATACACCGATGTAAAGTAAAATTGCTCAAATAAAAGGGGGGTTTACAAATTTATGGAAAAATGTCATTATCTCAATTCCAATTTTTCCTATGTCTCCTTCAAGTAAAGGTCCAAAGCAAATGAATAGAGGTTTGTCACCTACAAGATGCAAAGTATTTCATCGAAATTTTTGCGTTATTGTTTTTTCTTGGCATTTTTTTCCCCTCCATTCCAAGTGAGTCACAATCTCTCCAAGGCTTGCCAATCTTATCCTGCATGTGATTTTACTTAAGAATTTCCTTATTATTTATAGGACTGATCATAATTTTATAGGCTCTTTTCTTAGGTAGAAATTTCTTTAATTAAATAGTTACTGTGTAATTTTGTCCTTTTCTCACAGTGTGTTAAATCTCTATTTCTTACGCATTTATAAGAATTCATCATGAACTATGAATACAAGTCATATGTTAGTATATTGATGCTCCCACAAAAGCAAAACCTATGCAATCATAAATGTCTATGCAGTGGAGGTTGTCAAAATGTGGATGAAGCAATACTTACCTGTATAGTAAATCTCCCTTTCTCAAGTCTGTTCTGGAATTTATTTTAAATTTGTGATTATTTAAAAAATACCCAGTCCTTGAAAGATGCTGTTCAATTTTTTATAACCTCTATTTTGCATTTGAAACACCTACGCTTAGTTTATGTTATTCCTTTGCAGATATCTTTGATTGCTTTTAAGATACTATTTTCCTCTGCACAGAAGATTTTCATTTCGAATTTAGAGTTCTATAGTTTGAATACAATTTGGTATGCCTTTCATATACAAGTGTCCTTGTGTTTAAAATTTTAATGGCAATATTATTTAATTTCCAAAGTAGTGCACAACTCTTTCCTTATTTAATATTACAATGAGCTTTTGCTTTATTCTTTACTCCTTTAAATATTCATTCATGGTCTCTGTCATTTTTAACATGTTGTTTACTGAATTACAAATCATTTGACATTTCTGGAGATAAATTGTTTCTGTTTGTAGTTTTGATCACTCCTTATTTAATGTACACTGCTACCAATTTATTTGAGAATTTGGATTATGAGACGAACATCTCTGATTGAATATATTGTGTGGCCTGAGTGGATTTTTGTAGATTTATTTAAATTTTCACTTACTGCAATAAGGGTTTATTTTAATTCAATGTCCATTCAGACATAATTTGAGGAAAGGCACTTCTTATATTTTATATTATTATTTAGCAGTTTTTAAAGTTATACACTCCATTATTAACTTAATAATATGAGTTCAAAATTCTGGTTTCGGGCTGAGCCCCGGTGACATAAGTGGTTGAGTTCAGGACTGTGGCCTGTGGCCTTGGTGGTTCAAATCCAGCGGCGGCTCTGAGGAGCAGCACTGGGTAGCGCCCACGACCACCAGAGGTAGTGATGTCCCCCCCCCCAAAAAAAAAATCTTGTTTCAAGGTAAATACTTTTAAGCTTGCAATATGTCACTCTGTAGAGAGAGTCATTGGATTAGTAACTCCATGGGGAAAAGCACAGGAGTTGGGGGAGAAATGAGAAGATAATAACAATGAATACAACAAAGAAGAAAATCTTTGGAAATTGATATTTGGACAACTTTTGTTACTATGAGTTATCTACTGAATTATATAATATGAGAATCATATGTCAAAATATTAAAATAAATAAAAAATTTAAAGGGATAAATCAAAAGTAGGAATTTGAAAAGCGAAAAGTCGATTACAATATCAGTGACACCTGCATACAGTAGCAGAGTAAATCCGTAGTATCGGGCCTTTTACATAGATTACATCATTTAATAAAGACTGAAGAAAAATGAGTGCATTTGAATAAGGGCATCAGTGAAGCATCTTTAAAGATCATGGACTGCAAAGCCTAACAAAAGCTGTCTTGCGTGAGAATACAGGGAGAATGCTCTTCAGAGGCAAAGATGACTAAACTCAACCACGAGTTTGGTTCTCACGAGAGACCAGTCCCAGAAAAAGGACATCATGTTTGTAAAGGGGAGAGATGGCATAAAAGAAAGCTGTAACAAATGCAATTGACACAATGCTTGCAAAAATGGGCTCAATCATCAAAACAATTCTTTGGATGGTGCAGAAGTAGGCAGTATTTTGTTTTGCAGTATCTAGAGTGGCGATGGGTCAGAATCTATTTGAAGACACCTAACAGCACCAGCAGCAAAAATTAAAACAACATAGTCAAGGATCTCTGGTAGCTGCTAACCACCAGAGAAATAGGGTTTTTTCCCCAACAAAGAATTAGTCTTGAAAGCCCACAAGGGCACTTCTGCCCTGTCCTCGAGGGGCTGTGTGAGGCTTAATTGACATGGTTGCAATGAGACTGGTTTATGCATACTCTAAATACTTGTCTCACAAATAAGGGAAGTTGAAATTGAGAATGTTTCAAGTGGCCCAAACTTAAAAATCATGAATTTATGACAAACACCATACACTGAGCTGCAGAAAGCTGTTGTTGTCAATAATCTTAGTGGAACACATTTTGTTTTCTTCAAACTAGAACTTTTTGTTTATGTATTACAGTACAAAAATTTGATAAGCACTTATATACAATAAAGCACAGTTTCAGTAGTTTCCCTTAGTTATAATTTACTATTACTCACAGCAAAATTATCTGGGATACTGGTCTCTCTGATTAGTAGGCAATGTAGCAAATTCATAATGAAAAGAAAAAAAGAAAAGATAAAAACACACCTATCTATATTTTCTCAATTTTTCTTTAAGATATTATGGCTCACGGCTCAATTTAGGATACAGATATATATTTTTCCCCCTCTGACAATAAACAAATCCAGGAAAAGACATCACTTTTTGTTCTTTGTGTTTTACCCTCTCCTGCAAGGGCCACATCCAGAATGCGGTTTCATCATGTGTCCTGTCAGTACTCTGCCTTTTGAAGCACTGTTTTCATTCTTATTTTACCTTGAGCTCCTGCAATACGATTTCTGGTTTCTTTCTTTGCTGTTCATTATTTTCCAATACACTGATCACTTGTCAAGGAGTTGATGCCTGGCTTCTGTTTGGTTTGAGGATAAGGGAGATGTGGGTTGGCTAGTCTCTGGAACATCCTTGGTTCCCTGTTGCAAAGCGGATTTTTAGTCTTGGGAGGTTTCTTATGGTTAGTGAAGGATAACTTTCTGACTTGAGGATAAAAGCTTAAGAAGGCTTATCCAAAAGACACACAAGATTTCTTAAACATCAAAGACCTCTTTAAAAGCAATATGTTGATGAAGCAAATGCAATGAATCATAACGTTTTCTTCAATCTCATTCGAAATGCATGTAGAGTTAATAGGGCACAAGTAAGATTAGAAAGATGCACTAAGGTTTCTGATCATTTTACAAGAAAATACATTGCAGAAATATACTGTGCTAAATCACTCAAAGTCTCCAAGAAATGCTTCTCACCCAAATTGCCCACAATCACTCTTGTTTCAGAGTTTCTGCAGGTTCCTCAGGAGCACAACAGATATGCATATTGAATTAATAGGTTCCAGTTCTGAACCTGAATGACTTTTAAATAAATGTGTGCGAGGAATCCAGCAAATCATTTAGCATCACCTTCTCATAGCTCCTGAAGAACTGCCCCTCCTTCCTACTGTGCAGCACCTGCTCCTTATTTATTTGACTTATCAAAAACCAATCTAATGATTCATTCTTCTTTGGTCTGCTTGATCTCCTTTATGCTTGTAGAGCTAGACTACCATCTCATTGATTGCACCCAGTGTTGTTGCTGCTCAGGGCCATTGAGGTGGCACAAACCTGTGGCAGCCTTGGGCACAGCAGAAAGAAACACTGCGTAGTCCAATACCATCTTCAGAATCGTTCCTATGCCTGAGCCTATGATGCCTGTGCTCTTCCTGTTTGTTTTCCTCATTCTCAGCCTTTGCATATTTCATTATAATATTTGTCTTCATGGGCTGCCCAATGAATGTTTATGTTTACTTTCATGGATTCATCCTTTACTCCATTTGCTTTCGCTATTCTATAATTAGGACAAAGTTTCAGGGTTTCTTCCGACATCCCCTTTGATTTTTTTCTTGCATTCTTGTCTTATGAATGCCCTTTTCCTCTAAAATACCATCATGGGTCCAGTAGGTAACCATTGTAGAGCGATAATTAAAATTATAGTTAAGTCATAGAAAATATGAGAGATAGAAATAATGGATTCAGACACATTTTGTGGTAACATGCTCATCTCATTCCTGCTTGATGGTCTACATAGAGAGAGAGACAGAATGAGGTGGGAGGAGAGGACATGAGGTGAAGGAAGAGGAAGAAGAAGAAGAGGAGTTGGGGGAGGAGAGGTGGCCGATTGAACTTCTTTATTTGGGCCAAGCCTTATATCTTTTCAAGACATGCAAGCTCCCTAATTACAGGTCAGGACATACTTCACAGGAAAAGGATGTGCTATAAGTAATACATTAATGAGGGGGATAAACTAGGGGCATACATGAGATAGGAAAGGGAGGTATTGGGGTCCCCCTGTGACAAGATGGACAGACCTGAGATTCATGATGGCTGGCCTAATCTTGATTATCCTTGGGCTGGAAACTTGATTTAGCCAAAGTTTTCAGGGGAAGTGATCCATTGTCCTAACAGCAGGGAATCAGCCCTATCTTTTGTGGGAGAGACAATGGCCTCTGGATAGCTGGAGACTTTAGGGGAAATATCTCCAAGCTTCTGACCTTCCACCAAAAATGCTGGCAAATAGTTTCTAATATTTGATTAATACTTTGTAGGAGATATAATTGTAGAAAAATCTTACCTTCCTCTGACAAGTCTTGATATCCTCCCACAGCTTATCAGGGCTCTGTTAGTGATTTATGATGCATCAACTCTGTTCTTGAGATGGTCTCAAAATTCTGGTGGGATAGACTCAAGGTGGTGTTTGGGCTCCTATAACTTTCTAACATTTTCTTCTGCTTTACCCTGAATTTACATATGAGCAATTGATGGACTATTTCACAGTAGGTCACTGGCTTGTTTTAGCTGCTGATATTGAGCTGCTCCGTCATGTCCTCCCATAGATATGGTTAATTTGATTGCTGTGTATTCTACCTGGTGAAGTCCATGCGTAAAATTTGCTATGAACAATTCTTCACTTTTCAAAGCTCTATCTCCAGATCCATTTCTATTGTCAAGTCCATATTTTTCAACCAGTGTTCCTTCTTCTTTGTTCCCAACTTTTGCATTCCAATCAATAATAATGATCTATGTATCTTGATTGACTGTCTGATCAATTTCTAACTAAAATCATGGTAGAATTCTTCCATATCTTCAACACTAACTTTTGATACATACAGTTGAATAATAATTGTACTGATTAGATTTCCTTGAAGGCAGATAGATATAATCACTGTAAATGTGGTGAATTTAGCAAGATCCTTCTTGACAATGAATGCCAGGTCATTCTGCTTGAATATGTTAGCAAATAATTTTCTGACACAAATGGCCCATACCAATCTATTTCAGCTGACTGATCCTTGGGATATTGATTTTCATGTTTTCTATTTTACTTTTGGCCACTTCCAATTTCCCTAAATTCACACATTCCAAGTTCCAACCATTAGAAGATTTTTGCTGCTGTTTCTCTTTACCTTGAGTCATGCCTCATCAGCAAACGAAGATCCCTAAGGCTCCCTTCCCACTCCATTTTCCTCCAAGAAATCACCTTCTTTTCTGTTATTGTTTGTCCTCGGATCGGAGGGACTCATCTGTCAGTAGGATCTCCCACAATGTTCTACTTCCTTTGCTTAAATTTTCAGTATTTGAAAATACCTCCAAACTCTATATAATCATATATATATAATCTTCAGTTGGCTGCATCTTCTGAAGAGGGAAGCTGAGCCATTCTTCATTGTCTGTCCTTAGTCTGGAACCTCTGCCCAAACCTGTTCGCTTTGGGTGACCCTGCTGCAATTGTAAATACTAATGACATAGCTTCCAGCATCGAACCGACACACAAGCCACCACAGTACAGAAACCTGACAAAGAAGTTGATGGCCTCCGAAAGTGACTCTGTAAGATCCTGAAAGGATTTCCCCTTTGTGTTTCTGAGAATTTAAGGAGCAAACAGTCTCATTTTTCTCCTGCAAAGCAGTTTGGCAAATTTGAACTGCTGGTTTTGCTGTTACCTGCCCAAGATGTAACTCCTTATGACACCAACCCAAAGGGACACTTCTACTTTGTCCTTTAGGGTCACTACAAGTTTGAGTCCATTCAGCGGCAGTGTGGTTGGTTTGATAGATGTAGACAAGTGATTTTTTGTTAGTTTGTTTAAAGCCTTTTCCTAGAATAGCCAAGCCTATTAATCACATCTTTACTTCAGCTTCCCATGAAGGTAGGAATGGGTAGAAATTTTCCATTTTCTCAACTACTCTTTCAGTGTTTCTCAGCAGAAGGGAGAAGCTTCTAATAGTTCTTCAAATAGTTGTGCTTATGGCTAGTTTTAAACTTTCTTTTTCAGTGGCCGGCGACCTTATGCTTTTTGATCAGTATTATAAAAGAATTCAATTTTTTCCCTCCATATGCCTTCTAAATAAGAATTCTCCCACTTTAACATACTTTAGTGCCAGCTATTATCATCTTTTATTGTCTCACCGCTCACTCATAAACCTAGAGCTATATATGGACTTTCCTATACTTTTGTTTCTGTTTTTGCTTTTTCTTCTTTGTATGTGCTTTCCTTTGATTTCTTTTGTTTTCATTAGAAAAGGTACATTGAGTATTGCCTGTGCAACTTCTGTTTCCTGTGCTTTCTAATTCTTTAGTCCCATCTGGTATCTACAAATAAAAGATATTATGCTGGTTAGTAACATAACTTTTCAGAAACCAAAGAAATTTAAAAAGTTTGAATTATTTTATCCTCTTTGAGTTATTTTTATTTTACTATCTTTACTATTGATCTTCTGTATGTATTTTGACTGTCTTCTAAATGTATCATGCATAACTATTTAGTCAATCCTAAGATGAAAGAATTTAACATGATAATTGTAGAGTTGTGTAAAACTTTTTTAGCATGAATGAAACGCTTCCTAGAAAAATTTCTAGAATATGAGATAGCAAATATAGTGGATAGAACTGCTGTACTCAAATAGAGCAAATACAATAGAAACTTGATTAATTGAGTGTTACTTTTCCAATGTTGGTTAGTTCACGATAATCCACTTAATCTGGACATTTTGCAGAATTTCAGTTGACATTTCTATGTATAGGCTTAGTGTGTTCTGTTTGAGATAATTTATAAATACCTACTTTGCAAAGTTTGTGTGTTGTGCTTAAGAGGCAACCGTATGACCAGAACAAGAGCTACTGCATAGTTTAAAATCAGGAAAGGTGTGAATCAGGGTTATAGTCCACTCACCATATTTACTCAACCCATATATTCAGAAAATCATCAAAGAGGCTGAACTATATGAAGAATATTATGGCATGAATATTGGAGGAAGATTTACTAACAGCTATGATATGCAGATGGCAAAGCCTTGTGATGGGAATGTGAAGAGGACTGCAGCACCTGCTGATGAAGATCAAGGTTACAGCCTTCAGTGTAGAGTACATGTCAATGTAAAGAAGACCAAAATCCTCAGAACTGAACCAATAGGTAAACTCATGATGCATAGAGATAATATCAAAGTTGTCAAGGGTTTTGTTTTGCCTGGATCCACAATCAGTGTTCAAGGAAGCTGTAGTCCAGAGATCAGAAGACGTATTCACCAGGTAAACATGATCTCTTTAGAGCTTTGAAAAGCAAGGATATTACTTTGAGGACTAAGACGGGCCTGATTCAAGCCATGGTATTTTCATTTGCCTCATATTCATGTGAAAATTGAATATTGACTTAAGCAGAGTGAAGAAGAATCGGCAAATGCGTTAGGTATGGTTCTCTGGAGAAACAAAACCTGGACACGTATGAATATAAGTAAATATGTGAATATATGTATATATGAATATGAGTACATATATATATCCACACAGTACAGAGAGTTCAATCCAGCTCACTTCCTTGGGACAGTTAATATACTGAAGGTCTTTCAACCTCACACAGTCACTGACTCAAGGCCAAGGGCACAGAGAGTGGGAAGACGCAGTGGCAAAGTGTAGCAGAGGTCAGTAGCTCAGCATGGCATCTGCAGATGTGGCTGCCTCATGTCCCTTGGGAGCCATGTTCACAGGAAAAATCTAACTAGCACATTAAATTAGAATTGTAGTCCTTAAGAAGAAAAATGAAAGCACCATGCGACTGCTAAAAGATAAACCATTCTATCTTAGAAAAAGTATGGCCAGAATGCTCCTTAGTTACAAGGATGGGAAGACTCTTTACATATTTTGTACATGTTGTGAGAAGAGACCCGTCCCTGGACAACACTATGGGGTGGCGTATTGATTATGTACTGGGCAGTGTTTCTCATGGTCTGCAATTTGAAACCACCACAAGCCCTACAGACACAAGACTGGGAGAGATACTTCCATAAGCAGTTAAAATCTTGGAAATCCACGGGGGAGCACTGTGAGTGTGCACTGAAAAGAGGGCAGTGAGTTTGGAGGGTGGTTTAAAGTAGACAGGTGGGGCCAGGCAGTGAACATATGAAGACACTCCAGGAATTGAATGGATCGGTAGCTGCCACACTGGGCTCAAGGTTAGGGAACATTGTGAGGATGGTGCAGGGCTTGGCAGCTGTTGGTCATTCAGAAGGTCATTATGGATCAGTACATACCAGAGAGCATCTAGCAGCATCAACAACTTAAAAATCAGTTTTTAAAATATTCCCCAATCTCTGAATCTTTATTTCTTCCTGAACTCAGTATATAAAACGATCACCATATGTTCCAGTAACAAAGCTTTTAAAATATATTGCAGCCAATAGTCAAACCTGACTTCCCCCAAATTCTCTTTTTGTCATGATTTCATGACTTTACCACATGTGCATTATGAAAAGCCAACATTCCAACCAAATTAAAGGGTTGTCATTGTTTTTCTGTTTGTGATATCATTACAAAGGCGATAACGTGGACTTCAGATCCCCCTGGCTTTCTAAAGCAAAGTTTAGGAAAAAAGTACAAAACACTCTTATGTTCTAGGACCCTGGTTTTCCCTAAGGAAGAAGAAAAATAATGGTGCTTACTTCTCAAAATTATCGTGATCATCAAATGAGAAAAAAGCTCATGAAACACCTGTTCAAACAAGTGCACCGAAGACATGACCTTTTTTTTTATAATTAGTGGCACTGTGGGAACATCGGATTGCTTTCAATAAATTCCATATTGTTCAAATGCAAATGCCAGCTCTAAACTGGCAGTTGAAGATATTGTTGACCAAGGCTGAAATGAAGATGGTTCCTCCTCTCCCACTATAATGCAGCTTATAACACGCACAAACCAATTACTTAATTTACCAGTAATTTGAGTTTGAATAGGAATAATAATAATATTGCTACTTATGTTTAGTTCATGAATGAAAATTAGTAGCATGTTTTCTCTTCCCAACATGCAGAGAGAGCAGGTATTTTTACCAATTAAAAGACTCTACAACCCTCCCTCAGGTTTTGGGTATTGTAATTTATGGCGTGAACGATGCAGACTGATAGTCTAACCTCCATATGTCTTTCTATATTTAGGCAGATGACAGATGTATAGGCAGACATACATACTACTGGAAGAAAATGTTAGTCCCATAATTCAACACAGCAGGAAGTGGAAATACAGAATGAAACAAATAGAATGATTTCAGCATTCCAGGAACTATGTTATCCTAAAGCAAAGTTTTGGAGGAAGATGCTCACCAGCAACATGTATGGCATATTAATTTTTCATACCCATTATATTTCCCAGTGTCAGAGAGCTAAGTAATATATAGAGTAGATATTGTCAAGCCAATTAAACAGAAACAGCACCAACATTCATTCTAGACACCTAAAATTGCAATCAGATTTTAGAACCCCAGCCTGTCCTTTAGATGTGGATCAAATTATTATCATTTTTTAAGCTATGAAGCAAGTAAATAGTCACTAAAATCAAGGGCAATCACAAGTGCAATGTTGTAAAATAAACTAGATTTACTGGGCTGATGGACAGTAGTGAAACCCCAGACATTCTCCAAATTATTTTCCAACAAAACTGTGGTATAAAGGCTGGGCCTCTTACTCCCACCACCAGAGGGTAGTGATGCCAATTGTTTTTTTTTAATCTGTGGTATATAATTCATATAAAACAACCAATATTTTTAATTATAAATATAACCTTAGGTATCTCATAGATATATGGGGAGACATACATATTCTTTATAAAAATTTAAAAAACATGGCTGTTCTTAGATTTTTCTTCTATGTTGAAGGCCACTAGAGGCCAAGACAATGGCTACGTCAGTGGGTATGTACTAAAATATGTATAACAACCCAGAATGGTTTATCTAGTCTATTCTTCTCTGGTAAAATCAAATGAAATACATTCAAATATATGGTGTCAATTAAACGTATGCCTTCTGTATGGAGAAAGAGGAGTACAACCAAATGTGCAAAGAAACAGCAAAGGAAGAAATGCATAAAATAAATGTTGATGGTAAATATTAGAAACAAGGAACAGATTCATAAAATAATACCAGAATTCGGAGGTGATATTTTCTATGATAAAGGCTGTAATTAAAAAGTGCTTATTAGATATGATAAATATGGGGAACTGCATTCTAATATTTTTGTAATAGCTGATCATACTTATTGAGCACTTGTTAAATGCTCTATACTAATTAGTTCCTTTGATGCTCACGGCAACTCTGTGAGAGAGAGGGAGTAGCATTTTTAAACCCACTTCACACATGAATGAGAGTTTTACAGAGGTCATGAAACTTACCCCAGGCTATGCAGCTCTTTATACTATGAAGACAGACAACTTGGTTCTGAAGCCTGAAATTCAAATCACTAGACTTTATAACAGTTGGACAATATGAAATACGGATAATGAGAAAGTTAATTCCTGAAAAAAAAATCTTAATTGAGAAATAAAGCATGGAGGTTAATTTTTAGAGATTTGACTGACAGCTTTATTGTTACATTAGAAGAATATTCACAAAAGAGAGTCTGCCATTATTTTCAATTTCTCTGGTATGATACTTCTAGAATTTAAATATAATTAGGCAAATATAATGTTTGAGTTTTATATTTATAAAGAGATTGTTGTTCTTTCCTTTTTGTTCAAACTGTAATAATTATGCTCATATTATCACTAGCTGTAATCATTAAACAACAATCAATTTTAAAACACATCATCTTCTTCCTCTTTTCTACGTTAACCTCAGAGCAGTTAGTTTTTGGAATCAATGTTTGTGCTCTTCTCAAGTTTCCTGTTGAAGTGGAGAAGTCCTTGGTTTGTGCAAATAATATTTTTCAACGTACAAATTACATTATGAAAAAGACTTCCATAAGAGAAAGACATGGACTAAGATAAATATTTTTGTTTGCCTCATAGTTTTGCAATATTTAGAAATGAACTGTCATGGAAAGCACTTATTTCCAACTATCAGAATTTATTTATATCTAGTGACTGAAATATTAACAGAAAAAGGAAATTTGCAGCCCAATACTGTTTCGTAAGGACATAAGCAATTATAATTTCATGGGAAAGTGATCATTGGCTCTATATGTAGTGGGAGGTGAATTTAGTTGAAGTCTGTATTTTTTTCACCACACTCCATTTTGTGACATTCTATTCTTTATAAAAGGTTACATTTTTGTGAATGCAAAATGTTAGGTTCAACCCACCCTGACCTGCCCATCAACAGCAATCAAATTTAAGTTCAATGAAAGAGTAATGTAATACAAAAACTATGGGGGAAAGTTTCATAAGTTCATAAAGGAATGAGGCAAGGGTTGAGAGAGAACTACAAAGCTATGGATTAGGTTAGTTCGAGTCAATCTAGTTAACATTTCTGTAGTAGAAAATTAGAGAATGCTAAATGAAATAAAGGCTGCATCAGTGAAATAGATGAAAGGGAAATACAATTTTTCTTGCACAGATGATTCTGTAATTAACCTATGGGACTCTATGTGATTATAAATTATGGAAGTAAGTTAATGAGATTGATTCAAAATAAGACACATGGAAAACAGCATCTTGGTTATTCCTGAATGTAAAAGAAAATTATATGCAATAAACTGACCAATTGAGGTCAAGAATTAAATTTCTCCACTCTCTCTCTTGTGTTATAATACTGTACAATTAGGATGTATACCTTTTATTCAAGTCTCAGGCTATATAGGGATAAAATACCATACCAAAAGGCAATTATCAATTTTTAACTTATGCACAAAGAAATGGCTAGAGTTAAGAAAAATTCCCAACAAAGAGCTTTTAATCCAGAGTACAATACTGAAAAAATACTTTGTCTTTGATTTTTTTTCTGTCTAATGAGTGTCAAAGGTGAGAATCTTTAAAATGTAAGAATTTTGTGTTAGTCCGGGTAGACTAGAGGAACAAATTTCATAGACACACATATAGATATAAGGAAAGGATTTATATACAATCCAGTCCAGTACAAAGTCATAAGTCCGATATTAACCCATATGCCCAAAGTCAGTCTACAAAGTCTCCTTCTGACTCACGAAGTCACAGGTCAGTGGGTGCAGAATTCTGGCACTGGCAGGGGTCTCCCCATGGCTCCTCGCTTCCAGGGCTCAGGGTCCATCAACAGCATGCCACTCCAGCTTCAAAGGTCTGGCTCCATTAGTGCAAAGCTGTGTTGTTTCTCCACCGGCTCCTCCAGCTTCTCAGACGACCATCTTGTCTTTTCTGTGACTAATCACCTCTGAAACTAACTCCCAACAACTGGGGAAGATAGCTTTTCATCTTTATGAAGGAAATATCACGAGATTTCCCAGAAGTCTCAGGAGAAAGCCATGCCCACATAGAGGCCTCATCGGCTACTCAATGGCTGTCTCCAGATTAACAGGCTAGACTCGACCCCTACATCTCAATCATAAAATTAACATAAGCACATGACTGCCACAGGTTTCATTTACCACCCAGGTGAAGTAACACCAAATGTGCAAAGATCCCTTTTCTTATATATTCTCCATGTGGGACTATTCTTTCATTTATTGTGCCATGGGAGCTGAACTGTAATGAACATTTTATATTTTCTTTCTTAATTTTCCTTGTTCCCCTTTGCTATGGTGAACATACTTATAGTCAACAATTTCTGCATCGGCAGTTAGTGACATTGATTGCATGGCATTCTTTGCCTTCTGCAACCGTCAGAGCCATGTCTTCTTAGTGGATCTTTCCCGGTGACACTGTCCACTAAGATTCCTGTTTGGTCTTTCAAGTTCCATTTGTCAATTCAATTTCATAGGTACAAATGGGCATTGTTTTACAAAGGTTTCTTTTATGTCTAAGAAAAGAACTTTGTCAAAGGAAGTATATTTTTATTAAAATAATTATATATGTATTTGTATGTGTGTATATGTATATGTATATAGTCTGTATCTGACCACCTTTGTTTGCCTACTGATTTATGGGTTGGAACTTAATTCTTTCAAAACAT